>JACDJE010000472.1:179406-524917 GCA_016647715.1 Pavo muticus | reverse complement strand
AAAAAAAAGGAAAAATGCACAATCTAGTATCCCATCAACAACCATCAAATCTCAAACCAGATAAACATCTCCATAATGTAACACTACATATGGCAAGTAATGTACATTGACTGTTCCGAAAGTAATGCCTCCTATGTGTTTCCATGGAAACTGAAACAAAGAACACAATAACACTATTTTTCCACATAGTCACCACCAGCAGCTGTGCATTTTCACCAGCAACAAACAAGAGCCCGCATGCTGTGCTTGTAAACATCTGCACAAGCAGAAGTGACCCACAGCCAGCACTGCTGAAACGCAGCACCAGCGCCTCACTGCGCTCACAGCCACTGCTTGGTTTCCACAAATGTTCAGCAAATGCTGGTGAATGTCAATGGGTGCCTTTTTTTCCACATGGAGGAATTCAATTCCATCCCTTCGCTTCATATGTGCTTCCACGGCAGATGCCATTGTGTCAGACTGCCCCTATGCTGCCATCTGTCACATGGCAACACGTAACAGGAAACCGGAGGGAAGGTTCAGACTCTACTACCATCTCCCCACCAACTACCTCTGATGTCGTGGGCCAACAAGATAAAATAGGAGGCGTCGCTTTCAGAGCAGCCCTTGTTTTTACCCACATGATAGCTCAGGTGACAGAGGATCTGTGGAGGTCACCTGGTTCAACTTCCCACTCACAGCACAACCGGCTCCCAAGCCAGACATGGCTACTAGCTGACAGGAAGAAATCCAGAACAGTCTGTCTACAGGGAAATAAAAGGGACAAATGACCTTGATAACATAATACTAAATAAGAAACCTAAAAATCAGATGTCAATCGGAAAAAAAAAAAACAACCTAGTGAAGGCTGATTGAAGACAAGCCATGACCTCTATGTCTACAACTAATCCCCACACAGTCTGTACAGGTGAAAGCAGCTGAAATGGGTGAAAGTTTCTCTGACAAGTCTGACAAGCATCTGTTGACTAATTCAAACCATGCAGTTTAATGTTACACATCAGTGTCACTGGCTACCCAACTCTGCAGAAATTCAGCATGGACACCAGTATCTTTAGCATCCCCAGCTCTTCTCCAGCATTTAACATTCACTGGTAATTGAAGAAGCTTGTTTTAGGTACGAGTATCTGAAACTTCAACTACAACGTACAAAGAAGAAAACAAGCTCATGATTATTTATTTATTTTTAACCTTAAAGTCTGACATCAGTCTCAAAGCCTGTCACACATCACTGCTACCCACAGACCAATACAGTGACAGATTCTTGGTACATGCACTTACTTTGAACTACAAAGAAATTGGATCCTCTCATTGAGCGGGAGCCACAACAAGTTGCAGCTGTGAGAGAGTGAGGTAAACCCTCACTTTGGGCACGCAGCAATGCCATTTGGAAAAAGGAGTAAAAAGCAGCAAAAAAAAAATTCCAGTCAAGCAACTGAAATACCAGTTTTTGAGATAAAATAGTGAAAATTCTGAGGCCAAGAAAAAGAAACATCAATTGTTTTTTTTAATCAAGTTCACCACCAACTGGGGCAGGTGGCATGCTGCATTCCTCAGGATGCTTGCTGTCATGTCAGAAAAAGAAAACACCAACATTATTGCAGTGATCCCTCCAGAGCTTGGCATTACTGTTGAATATGAAGTAAACTAAATCAAAACTAAGCAGACTAACTGTGCAATGCTAACCTACTTCGATCTCATCACATGCACAACTAATAGAAATGGAAGTACAGTACCAAGCACTTCCCATAATGTAGCTAATAGAAGGAACAAAATGAAACATGCATGGAGCTTCAGTAGATAACTTGTTGTGTTAGTCACTGGCTAATGCAGCACTGCTCTTATTCAGGTGAGGACGTGCCACCGCATCCTCTCAATAAACCCAGTAAAACGCATAGCTAGATCTACATGTTTTATGGCAGCCGCTCTTATAACGCTGCTATTTCCAGTTTTGGCAGCAATAAAAACACACACTACAGCAGAAGAAATATCATGCCTCTAGAGTAAAGGCAGGCAAGTCGAGCAAAGTACCTCCTACTGACCAACAAGTGATCAGAACAAAAATGATTAAGAATCAGACACAAGAACAGCTGCCAATTCTGAAGAAAAAGCACCAACAACTAACAGAAACTAAGCACAATAAGAAGTTAGCTCTGCTCCCAGTAAGGGAATGTAAAGTATGGGAATAATCTAGCAATAATTGAGAAAGTGTAGAACATGAAAGTGAGAGTACAAATGAATCCAGGAAAAAAGCAAAACTCTCACCCTCCACGTTTACTAGTGGTGTGCATGCTAAATGCAGAAAAATCAGTTTCAGTCCGGGAGGCTGACAATGTTCCAGTGCACTCAGCAGCCCCTCTGCACTTCCAGAAGTACAGAAAACATGTTGCAGCAGGACTGGCACAGTGATTTTATCAGAACTAACACAATAAACCATTTGCTTTACACGATGGTGAGACAGGATGCAAGATTATTTTCTTCACACGAGAAACTAACTGTAAAAGGATAAAATTTGTATGCCCTCGTAATGATCGACTTGCTTTCCAACATTTTCCACACACAGTTCAGTAACTGTCATGGCATCTTGCACATAAGCCACTCAAAACACAAAACTTTGCACACAACAATAAGGATTAAGTGATTTCCTACCAGCTGGTTCCTGAAAAAAGACTTTAATGGATGTGCTTCCAAACAGCCTATCAGTACGTTAGTCACAACCATCACATTTGAAAGGCCACGGCAGTCTGGTGAAGTTCCCACTGACTGGAAAAGGGGAAACATAACCCCCATTTTCAAGAAGGGAGAAAAAGAAGATCCAGGGAACTACAGGCCAGTCAGTCTCTGGCAAGATCTTGGAGCAGGTCCTCTTGAAGGCCGTACCAAGGCACACAGGAAATAAAAATGAGTTGGCTGGTGGTAACCAACATGGCTTCATCAAGGGCAAGTCATGCCTGACAAACTTGGTGGACTTCTATGATGGAGTTACAGCATCAGTGGATAAAGGAAGAGCAACTGATGTCATCTACCTGTCCCGCACATCCTGGCTGCCAAATCGAAGAAAAATGGACTTGCTGGATGGAGCTCTCACTGGATAAGGAATTGGCTGGATGATCGCACTCGGAGAGTTGTGGAGACTGGTGACGAGTGGCGTTCCTCAAGGATTGATGCTATTTAACATCTTTGTAGGTGACGTGAACGGTGGGATTGAGGGCACCCTCAGCAAGTTTGCAGATGACACCAAGCTGAGCAGTGCAGTTGACACGCTAGAGGGAAGGGATGCCATCCAGAGGGATCTGGACAGGCCTGAGAGGTGGGCCCATACCAACCTCATGAAGTTCAACAAGGCCAAGTGCAAAGTCCTGCACGTGGGTCAGGGCAATCCCAAGCACAAATACAGGTTGGGGAGAGAACGGCTTGAGAGGAGCCCTAAGGAGAAGGATTTGGGGGTGCCGGTTGATGAAAGACTCAACAAGAGCTGGCAATATGCACTTGTAGCCCAGAAGGCCAACTGTATCCAGAGTTACATCAAGAGAAGAAAGACCAGCAGGTCAAGGGAGGTGATTCTGCCCCTCTACTCTGCTCTCGTGAGACCTCACCTGGAATACTACGCCCACTTCTAGGGCCCCCAACATAAGTTGGTCCAAAGGCAGGCCACAATCAGAGGGATCACCCCTACGGGGACACGCTGAGGGAGCTGGGGCTCTTCAGCCTGGAGAAGAGAAGGCTCTGGGCAGATCTTATAGCGGCCTTCCAGTACCTGAAGGGTGCCTACAGGAAAGCTAGGGAGGGACTTTTTATAAAGGCATGTAGCAACAGGACAAGGGGAAATGGCTTTAAACTGGAAGAGGGTAGATTTAGACTAGATATTAGGAAGAAATTCTTTACTGTGAGGGTGGTGAGATACCGTAACAGGCTGTCCAAAGGTTGTGGATTCCCCCTCCCTGGAGGCATTCCAGACCAGGCTGGATGGGGATTTCAGCAACCTGGTCTAGAGGGAGGTATCCACAGCCTATAGCAGGGGTTTGGAAATAGATAATCTTAAAGGTCCCTTCCAACCCATACAATTCTATGATTCTATGAAGTTTAACAGAGCAAAGCAAAAGACAAGTATTTAATTCCAAATATGCTTCATACAATTCCTGGATGGTATTTGCATTTTTATTGCAGGAAATCTCGAACTTCAACAGTGGAATTACTGCATATTTGAATTAGCTCTTTAAGCTCCAAAGCATTATGTAAGAAGAAACATGCTAAAACCAGCTCTTAGAATCTTTTAACACACTGTCATGAGCCTCTGTTTCCAGTATGTTACACAGAGCTAAGAAATAAGAGCTGCTCAAAGGAACACCCTGTATCACATCCTCCTCTTAGTCATAAGACTAGAGATAATAAACCTCCCTTGCTGATCTATTTCTGCAACAGCGTAACATTTCATGACTTGCAAGAGTAGCAACTCTTTAAGAAATAAAATATAAATAACTTGCGCAAGTTTACAATGTAGGCTGCAATCGTGACACGAAACCACCTCAGCCTAAATGAAATCCCTCCAGATCAGCTCCAGGCTGACCCTTTCGAAAGGCAGGGCCTCACAGACACATGCTTCAGGCTGAAATCCCACTACTTCTCTCAGCTGAAGGAGATTTGAATTGGTATGAAATCCTGGATCACATGATTGTATTTCAATAGGAACCACAGAGCATTTACAAGTTATAGCAGTACTCATTTTGCTGATCTTTTTGTGTCTGAAACATTTGAAATAGGCATGACCTATAACCCCCATGAAACATACTGAAAAGTTGCAGAAAGCCTGAGTTCAGCTTCCCATTGCACGCACTGTGGCTTTCAAGAACAAAACAGAGTAAGAATTAAAACAAGGCAACATTTGGTTCGCGTCATTTTACCCACAATAACATGTACACACAGTGCTCTGAACTCACCATAAATCCCCACAGGTGAAGTTGAGTTCTGCTGCTGTCTAAAAGCAAACAGGAGACGGAGGTACCAGAAAGCCACCGATGGAAAAAGGCCTTTCATTTCTGAAGTCATAGATTAAAACCCAGACCCCTGAGCAGCTGAAGTTATCCCTCTCGGACCTCGGCAGTGACTGAGTCGCCTACTACTATCCATACGAACACCAAACGCAGCACTTATTATTTGCAAGGTATTTCCAGAGTATTTGCAAGAACTTTTATAAGACATGGAATTTAATCTCATCTTTAACCTCAGGATGACAGTCCATTATGGAACGCGATGGAAGTATCTACACGATCATTGCTATATTCTTCCTGTTAAGCAGATGAGATGTCCGTGCTTCAGGCCACTAGTTCATTTGTACAGTCATTTCATTTAAGGAAAAAATGGCCTCAAACACAAACAGGATGTTAAGCACTCCTATCACCTGTTAACCAACAAAGCTGTATCTGTTCTCTACTTTCACCTAGTTGCACGAATGAAAATTTACAAGGGAATTTGCAAGTGCTCATTTTAACTATGGCCAGGAACCTCAAGTAGTTCTGGACCTTTCACCAAGCCAAGCATTCAGCAAAATGCTTTTCAGCTGCTCTCAATGCTCAGCCAAGGAGGAAAGTTCAAAAGAAATTCACGTAGGAATTAACTAAAAAGCATGCTTTTAAACAAAAGCAATATCTATACAGCAATAAATTACGAACAAATACACCATGATGTGCTGATGTTTGCAGACTAGCTGCGATGTAGAGACAAAAACAGCATGTTAACAAAGCAAATGCAGTCAATCTGACACACCATACTCCTTCCTGCAGGCAGTCAGACCAACATGGCAAGTCAGCTTCTGTAAAGAAGGAGCCTACAGACCACTGTAGGTCAGAATACCTACAGAAATAACATATTTGCAGACGTAATCTAACTATTCTTTGACCACACTGCAACCCACCAGGCTATTCAACCCTCTTGAGTTTAGGAAAACAGCCCATGGCTTTAATGCATGCCCCCACTCTGCAGAGGTCACTGTGAGGAATGCCTCCCCAAACTCACCTTTACCATGAAGCAACGCAGAGGAACCACGCTACCCCAAATGAGCAATGCTTGAATTGTGCTAACAAAAGCAAAGACTGAAGTTCTGAAGTCAAACATAAGAAAATGGTAAGCCAGAAATACCCACCCACAGTTATCGTATTTCATGAATTCTGCAATTGCTTTTAGTCATGTGAAAGCTATCATAACAAGAAGTTGAGTCACTGTGATTTGCCCCCAGTTTTAGATTTTCTACTCTAAACGCAGAAGTTGAAGCCTGTTAATAAGGATGCATTTCAGACTGGCAGAGTATACACCATCACCTTTACAAACCGTGCCTGCAGCTACCCAGCTGATGAGTAACCATGGCATTCTGACACAGCTGCTTTGCTGTAGTTGCATAAAAGCACCAAAACGGCCTGTCCCACCAACAGCTGTTAGAAGGAATTTATCAGTGTGAATTCCATCTATCATCTTCGAGTGAAATTACTGCAAGTCAGTGCTCTTCACATCACTTATAAAAGGGCCTTGAAGATGTAGTTCTCAGCTGAGCAAGATACAGAAATCACAAACAGCCCATTTTACAGCTCATGCAGGATATTCACCAAGATAACTCCATGTTGCACTTGGTGTATCTACAAAGCCTTAGAAGTAATGGAACTTACTTTCTGCATTGTTAACATTGTGGTCTCTAGCACTTGACAAGAAAACTATATTCTGAGAAAGATACACTAAACAAGGAAGTGGAATAACATACTTCATAAAAGAAGAAGGTAATGCCTTCAGAGAGATTTATTTCCACAGAAATAGCAACAGACACAAAGAGCACAATAAAGCTATTCGATAAAGCAAATTCACTATTTTTCAACAGTCACCACCATTTGCAATGCATTTCTGCCAGCAATTAACACCCATCACCTCGTTGTGCCCTTATCCACTGTTGGGTCTCTGTAAAAGCTCAGCAAGTGCCAATGCATGTTAATCAGTGCCATTTTTTCCACGTGGAAGAATTCACTTCAACCTTTGCTTCATATGCGCTTCCATGTCAGACACCATTGTGTCAGACTGCCCCTCTAGTGCCGTCTGTTACACGGCAACACGGCGTAACGGAATACTGGAGGGATGGTACAGCCTCTACTGCCACCTCACAACATCCACTTCTGATTTTGTGGACCAGCAAGATAAAACAGGAGGCATTATTTTCAGAGCTGCCCTCATAGAAAGCCAATGAATGCTTTCACATGAGATTTCATAAAAACTTAATGCTCACTTCCTTCCACCCAATTCAGGAAGACACTTCTCCCCACCCTCTCTTCTACAGCTTCCCTTCTGAGTCATTCAATTCCACCTTTCTACTCAGTCCCGGAAATAAATCAGCAGTTATTCAGCATCAGAAATGGTTGGAACTAGGAATTGCATGCTGCCGCAAAAGTCACCCGTTCTTTCTGGAAGAGAAAACCACCTGTAAGCTTCTTTAGCTTATCAAGACAACAGTTCTGCAATTTTTTTTTCTTTTAATGTTCACTATAAACAAGGAATACAAATGTTCTCTAGAAGAAAAACATCAATAGAGTGCAGAAGTTCTGAAAAGTCATATAGTTCTATACATCTCCAGGAAGCAAGGTCAGCAGGTCGAGGAGGGGATCTTGTCCCTCTGGTCTGCAGTGGTGAGACTTCACTGGAGTGCTGCGTCCAGATGTGGAGTCCTCAGCACAGGAGAGATGTGGACCTGTTGGAGCGCGTCTGGAGGAGGGCCACAGAAATGATCCCTGGGATGGAACACCTCCCCTAGAGGAGGGGCTGAGAGCTGCGGCTTTGCAGCATGGAGAACAGAAGGCTGTGGAGAGACCTACAGCAGCCTGTCAGTAGCGAAAGGGGCAGTGAGAAGGAAGGGGATGGACTCTTTAGCAGGGTCTGTGGTGCGGTTTCAAACTAAAAGAGGAGAGATTTAGGTTGGATGTAAGAAAGAAGTTTCTACAATAGGAGCAGTGAGGCTCTGGCACAGGTTGCCCAGAGATGAGGTGGATGCCCCATCCCTGGAGACACGCAAAGTCAGGCTGGATGGGGCTCTGAGCACCTGACCTAGTGTAGGTGTTCTCGGTCATTGCAGGGGAGCTGGAAAGACGACTTTAAGGGTCTCTTCCAATTCAAAAGATTCTATATTTCTCATTATTCCGGAGATAAGAAACATTTCTGATGGGATTAACGCCTGATTGGATAATGTGACTACATACTGAATTTTACTGACATTAAGGATAGGAAGAATTCTAAGAAACATTATAAACTATTTATAATAGTAAATAGCACTGTCAGTGTGAACCTCCTTTGTTGAACTTAGCAGGTTCATAAGGCTAATCTTAGTGTTAGAAGAATATACAAAGCATTCTCCAGTTTAGGATTGTGTTAATTAGACAGTAAGGGTACAATCTTATTTAATATATTATCTCTCAGACATAATGTGCTTTTGGGGAGTGCTTTTAAGAAAAGCTATATCTAGAAGAAAGGACACCAAGGAACAGGATAAGGCTACCATATCAGTAAGTGGCAAATTAACCTCACCAATTGTGAGTCCCCTGAATTCTTGGGCTGAACACCAACCAAAATACATCTCTTTTTTAAAAGCAAGGGAAAATATATTAGTCACGTGAAATCCTTTGCCATAAACCACCTGCTCACACAAATTGACAACATGCATCTTCTTAGAAAAAAGTTGCCACTAAAACAACTTTCCCAAAGAGCACCTTTGCACTCCAACTGTGCTCACTTCCTTCGGAGGGGAAACAAGATTTTTGGTCAATATAATTTTAAATAACCAATTTTATAGAGGGTAAAGAGCCACAATGAGGATGGAGCCCTCTGACATGTTTTCAGTTGTTTTCTTCTCTCACAACAATTTTAAATCTTTTTTTTCAAATTCTAAAAAGCAGAAGCAGCCTTTTGCACTAAGTTAGACAGAAAAAAATCCATCGACGTCCCACAGAAAACTGATGTGTTTATATATTAAAAAACCCTGCTAAATACATTATTTGCAACCAGAGCCAAAAGGAAGATATAAAATGACTTCAGCCTGATAAATGGTGTAAATGCATTCCAGCTATCTGCAGCAAAGATCTCTGACCCAATGCACATCATTCTCAAACCAGAAATGCACCCCAGAGACCAGCAAACACTTACTGTAATTATTTACTGTCTTCTCAAAAGACCCACTGCGATTTATATACAGTAAAACTACAGTTACTGTATGTGGAGAAACCACAAAAAAACATGCTGTTGCAGCCTGAGCTATTTTGTCATGGCAACACCATAACTCAACCTGATATAAAAGCTGAATTGTCAGGATCCTGCTTTAATATGAAATGATAATGGAGCTGTAAGCCAGAGATCCATGAGATCTCCTTCTGAAAAGAGAACAGAAACAAAAATAAGAAAATTTATCAACTGGTCCCTTTTCCAAACACTTCTGAAGACATCCGTTCAAAAAAGCTTCCGAATTTGATCCGATGACACGATTCTGTGATTCCATGCTCACAGCTTGCTAAGGGTCAGGCTGGAAAGGAGGGTTTACAGGCGACAGTTCTAAAAGGTCATGATCAAGCTTTGCACAAATCAAACATGTGAATCTGGCAGCAACAATGAAGATCTTAGCGGTAAGAGGGCTCGAAGGAAAGCAGGATTCCGTAAAATCTAATCTACACTACACCTCCCAATCCAAACCAGAAGAGGCTGACTTATCTGAGCTAACTTCTGATTCCAGGCATATGGTGCAATAGGACGACAGCTCTGCACAGTGAATCCAGAAGTGCACTGTTTATCGAGGACAGCTCCCCCAGGAAGGCAGGAGCCACAGAGTTCCAGCTACTCCTACCAGGGATCACCTGATGAAGCTACTTACACATAAACAACTATACACAGTGCACAAACACTAAAATCAAGGAGTCAGATGATTTTGTTTTTAAAAAGAGACAGACAATATTAACGTATAAAAATATAATGTAAAGTTAATATGATAAGCAATTAGTTTGCATAGGCTGTCAGCATCCAGTAAGTTTATCATTAAAATTGCTTTTTATATGCATACGTGCACACAACAATACAAACAACAAAAGTCAAAGAGACACTGAATATTTGCTGGCACTTTCCCAGCTATCAAAATCCCAGTTACTTGACTTTTTACAGTGAGAGGTATACCAGGTTAGTTATTTATCTCGTAATAGACTAGGAAAGTCACTATTCAGGTACACACACAGCTATGTTTATAAACTTCATAAACAAATTTTACGCTTTATTTTAATATCAGAAAATTATAACCTGATGATCAAAGCCTCCTTTTAGAACTGTTACATTACATTGGTTTACAACACTTCCTTGCCACATTTAATCACTTCTGTAATTATAATTCTTGCTTGTTTCCCCTCAATGGCTCAATATGAGTAAACAGTGTCTAAAGCTGTACAATTTTTTCTCCATTTCTGGAAATATCAAAAGCGCCTTTCTGTTATTCAGATTTCTCATTAAAAGCACCTGCAGTTTGAGTTATTAGATACTGAATTATTTATCCTAGATAAAACATTTAAGAAGCTTAAAACCTAGGAAGTCAAAGCAACAGAGCAACGTCAGACATTTCCACTAGAGATTTCAACAAAGAGTTCATTCACCAGCGACCTTAAAACTCCCATCTAAACTAAAGCAAATAAAATCTACAAGTCTCAAAGCCATACCTTCTAGAATAAAAGGCTCAAAACTTGATGAGAAACCAATTTTGTGAGACGTTTCATATTCCATCTATGGTTTATTCCCATATATAAACATATATTTCTGCTTCTCATATCCACTAAATGTGACAACAAAGCTTAGGCAACACTGCAGAAGATGCAAGGATATTGTGTGTGTTGGCACTTTGGGAGAAAGTCATAGAAAAAAAGCAAAGGTACCTGAAGTGCAGAGATTAATTTAGAAGCCTTCTAAGTCAGTATCTACTTCCTCACTCAAATTTTATCAGTTATCATAAAGACAGCATCTCAGTGACAATGCACAGTGACCTAAGTGCACTATGGTGACAAATGAAGAAACCAACAGGGCCAAATGGACAGCTGTCCTAAATGACACAAAGCGTGTGTCTGCAGAAGAAAAGAGCACATCCAGGATTTCTACTCCAGTCTTTCAAGCACATCACTGACAGGAAAAGGGGGATCTATAATTCAATTTCCAGCAGCAACAAGACTGAAGACGCTTTGCTGATACAAAACTACATGAAGGTAGATTTAGACAAGACATTAGGAAGAAGTTATTTACTGTGAGGGTGATGAGACACTGGAACAGGCTGCCCAGAGAGGTTGTGGATGCCCCCTCCCTGGAGGCATTTCAGGCCACGCTGGATGGGGCTGTGAGCAACCTGGTCTAGAGGGAGGTGTAGCAGGGCGGTTTGACCTCAGTCATCTTAAAGGTCCCTTTCAACCCAAATCATTCTATGATCTTAGCTGTATAGTTTCCACAATGTCCAAGTATATACACATATGTACACATACATCTTTAAAACCCATTCCAGTAAGCAGCAAATCACTCATTCTTATCTCATCAATGGAAAACATACAATCCAACTGCATTTGGAATCACAGCAGTTCAATTTACTAAGATCTGTTTTACTTAAATGTACATTATATTTGAACTCTTGTATCTTCAAAAGGAAAAGAAAATTTCTCCTTACACACAGCAATCCATCTGAAACACTATTAAATGGCAACAAGACTTTGAATGAGCGGCAGTGAATGAAGGCAAGTGTTTCAAAAGCATCCATTGGGAAGCATTACAGAACACGGCACTTATATTAATCATCATATTTTATGCAATTTTATCACAATCTTTATATGCTAAAAGGAAAATTATTACCCTTGCTGTTAAAGACTATAATGTATCATGATTATACAATCTAATAAAAAAATACACTCTAGTATTGGAAAAGGTGAATTGCTTTCACGTGGATTTTTTGTGCAAAACTCCTCAAGACACATCAACACAAGCCATAACAACCAACTTCCCTTTGAAACCACATGACCAGGAAGTGTTTCAACCTTATCATAGTCATGTGCAGTGCTACTGCTCACAGACAAAGTTGCAGCATGCTCAACAGGAATTCATATTAGTGGATATGTGTGAACTCTGTAATTCTCTTTTTATTTTAAACCTTAAAGCATCACCATCACTTTAAGAAATCTCCATGAAGCAAGTCTTTTATGAAATAAATACAACCAGCATCTTCTGGAGAGCAGATAATGGTATCCACAAGTACGTACCAGCTCCAGCTTTACACTCAAGAGAAGTTTAAATATGGAGAATTTTAAAATAAGCAAAGACCATTAGGAAATAAAACTAAATCATTCATTCTTAGCAAATCCGTTAGGCAAATATTTTCCAGTGCACTTAAAAGGTAGGAAAAAGCTGAATTATTCAAAAATCCAAATTTTGAGACCAAAGGACAGCTTTAGCTGGTCATTTCTTTATTTATTCTCTGCAGAACAACGTGGTTCACCTGCTGTACAGTAAGTTTCTCAATTTCTGACACCAAAAAGTTCATTACAGAAATTCTCCAAATCTGAGCCAATACCTGTCAGCGCGCAGAGCTGTTCAACTTGTCTGCTCTCAAACCTTCAGCAAAGAGACAATGCTTTAAGTATTAAACTGATCTCAAAATTCACCTTCACCATCACCACACATTTTGCATGTCCACAGGAGGAAAAGAATACCATAATGCCTCAGTGGTTTGTTTGGTCACATACTGAAGGCATTAGAACAGTTATAAAACCTCCACATGGATGCAGCAATTTTTCAGCCACCCTACAGTAACTTTCCAATGTTACTAGCCAAATCCCAGACCTCACAAACAGATCATCTATAAACAACCTCAGGCCTAAAACAAAAGTTTTAAAATGTAACTCATTCTTCAGAAAAACAGATTGGATCATAGGTTAACTTTCTAGATCTTGGCAAAGTTTCTTTCAAACAGCTTTTGACTACTTCTTTCAAAAGGTATGTGATCCTTTTCTTGCTAGTAACAGTGCAAGCACCTCCTCATCCATCCATTTTCTATACACTCTTCCCCTTCCTCCAACGGGCAACTGTATTAACATTTCCCTTTTCCCCTCAAAAAACAACGATGCAAAGCTCACATTTGTCTCCTCTGTGTTTAAGCTGATGCTGCTGTCATCGAAACATCTAACACAGGTGTGTGGTTTTCTGTTTTATTTCAGAAAGATGAAAAAATATTTAGAAAAGCATCAAAACAACCTGTTCTGCACCAACACGTTAGTTTTTAGGTAACGAGAGTACGCAGCCTTCTCGTGGGCAGCTAGACTATAATGGATGAAAACCTGCCATTTTTCATGATTTCTATAACTATACACAGAGAGTTGAGAATAATTTTCCTTTAAGTCCCTTTCATATCTATACTCCACTGAACTACCAGTATATGCAAATAAAACACAGCATCCTAAAACCTTTACAACCTAGCGGTTTTAATACCATGAAACCTCTTACCACAGTCAAAATACAAACATGCAAATCCATGTAAGAATAAGGAAGATACAATAGAAATATAAATTGGATTATACTTACAATCTGGTTAACTTCTGCGTGTTCTGGAAAAGGAGCTCTGGAAGAACTTGCAACTTGTTCTTGTTCAGACGCCTAAAATGTTAGAATTAGAACAAAAATTACATTGCAATCTCATTTTAAATTTCTATTATGCATTAACACAAGAAGCCCCTATTGTATTAAAGCTTATGTTATGAATTCAACACAGAATGCTTTACGTACGTTAATCATATGAGCTCATCAGATGAGCTAAATAGATCGTGCCATCTGTAGACCACCTGCCTACATTCTTGAGGTAGGGAGTCAAGTGACAGTCACCAGAAAGTTTGAATGTTTCAATACGGATGAGAACACATTTATTTATCTTCAGTTTTGCTCTGGATGCCTTCCATTAGTGAAACGTATGGCCCCCATATTCAGCTTGCAGTGCTCTGAGGAATAATTAGCAGGACTTATCTAGATTCCTCTTTTGCTTTATAAACATCGCAATAACCTGAATAACTGAGTTTATTTCCAGATTAGCTATGATTTCTCCAGTATGCACACACGACAATTTTATTCACTAAGAAATTCCTTAAATCTCCACTTTGAAAATACGAGCAGTGTTGAAGAACACATGAAAACACGGATGACCAGACAAACACTTGGAGTTTTAGAATGCTACCTTTAAGCTGTTCTCTGAAGCACTTGTGGAAGAATACAAGTGCTCATATGCTAGCCCATTTCACTTTGAAAAAAATAACGTATGCTGATGAGCAGATATTGTCAATTTTAAGAAATCTGCCATGTTAAAATTCCTCCAGCTCAATAGCTACAAAAAACAAAAACACAACACATCCAAACTTTCTCTCCTTGGTAAAACACAGCCCTGCAATAAAAGCAGTTTTACTGGCAATGTTGGGTTTTTTTTTTCCTCTCAGTGTTTTTTCCACTGACAACAAAAACAGTTACTTGCTTTCACAGTCCTAACGAATGTTATTTGCATGCTGAAGTTGACATTAGAATTCATACAGCTACACCACTCTGAACAGGGAGATGGCTTCTTCCACGTGCCTTTGTATTACTGTCTTCTTGCCTCCCTTCTTCCCATTCTAACTTAAATTTCACCTTGAGAACAGATGTCCATTTGCTAGAATTTTGATCACAGAAGAAAACCGGAATTTCCCGAACCTACTGATACTCAGCACTCAGTATCTGGTGTCCAGTTTCCTTGCCACTGCGTTATTTTGCTCTCAGAATTCAAAATTCTTTTTGAATTGAAAGGCCTTCCTCAGAGATCTCTCTAACCTTGTGGGGTTAGAAACGCAGTCTTCATATGGCTACCATATGAACAAGCCTCGCAAGAGAAAGTGGCAGTAAGGGAAAGGGGAATTATTTACTTCTCTTTCTGACACCTATAACAGATCAAAGGCTGGATATGCAAGCTTGCTTACAGAGCCTAAACATGTATGCATTAGGCGTGCTGCTTGCTGACATAAGCAGATACAGAAATTGGTTATTTCACATCACTTTTACCAAGTAAGCAATTTAATTTCTGAGATAAATGAACAAATCAGTAAATGAAACACTAAACATAAACATAGGAAATACTAAGCACTTGTCTGTATTTAGGAAAGTATATATAGGAGTTTTCCAACTGGATTCCTTTAGCGGTGTGAAATTTCACACTTCTATATTGAATCAAGCTTGCCTTCTCTTTAAAGTTGAGAGTGTGCAACTTCAGCCTCAGTAAATTCATATTTTCAGTTAAATATATATATTTTTTATAGAAAAAGAAGTCTTAAAATACAATGAAAAAAATATCTGTGAGAATACAGCTTCACATTACAACCTACTGTTCATGGACAGTAAACATTTCATGCTGGTCTAAACATGTTGTAAAATTTTAACACACTACTGTTGGAAATGAAGAGTTGATCTTTTCATACTGCAGCAGTAAGCAAACCAAAGCCTCCCGTCAAGACCAGTACCATTAAGTCATTGTAAGTTTGCCTCAACTCATGCAGAAGCTTGATTTTCAAAACAACTCATCCACACATTAGTGCTCCTGTATGTGATAAGCAGAAATACTGTCCTCAGCATACTGCAAGCACGCAGTATTTCTGTCAAACTGGGCTTGCAGCTGGTGAGTCAAAGAGGTGTAAGCACTGATAACTACGAGAACCTGAGGTAATAACAAATGTTTTAGAGGTCCATGGTACTGTTTTGGCTCAAGCTATGGGAGTCTATGACCATTTCCATCACTTCCTAAGACTTGCTTCAAGTTGTAATTTCTGCCAAAGTCATTTTATTCAGTTTGATCCTCAGGGGAACACAGGAAACTAACAGGGTATTGTTCCTCTTCACCACCACATATGGTATGTAAACAGATCATAATTCAATATTCACCAATATTCTGCCCTTATAAACTTAGACATCTTACACATTTAATATAGTCATAATTACTATGTACCAGTACAAAACAGCCTAGCAAAAATCCCAATTACACTTCTTATTTCTCTTCCTGGGACTGAGAGAAAGTTTGTTAAGGAAGTTCTTAATACAGAAGTATCAAACTACAGGACAAGATTCTTTTAGATCTCATAAAAGAAACCAAAGTGTTCAACATTATTTAAACAAACAAACAAAAAAAACCAACCTCTGCATGGTCATTAATAAGCCCTTTTTCCTTCAGTTCGACGGGAAGTGTCAAACGTGAATGAAATGTAGTGGATAGCTCCTAATGCACCACTTTATGGGAACTTGATTTGATCCTCACCTACCAGTAAACCCAATGACACAGAAAGAAAGTTCAAGTGCAAAGTGAAGCAAGCACTAGGAATGCCAGCACAGGGCAGGGCAAGCTCTAGTGGAGCACTCTCAAGCAGAACTGCAATGCACTGGCTAAGCGTGCTTTAAAGAACCAGTTTGGCAGCAGAATCTTCACACAGGAAAGAAAAAAAACAAACAAAAAAAAAAAACCAAAAAACCAATCACAAGAGCAATACAGAAATTCCCTATGCTCACATGAGACTTTTACCTATGGCAGCCTTTCACCTCCATGTCACCATAAATCTTGATCCAATCAAGAGGTTAACTCTAAATACAGCAGTATTTCTCATTTTGTAGTATTTCTCATTTTGTAACAAATATCCTGAAAAACATTAAGCCTTTTATTCCAGTAGAATAAAAATTGATAGAAAAAAGATCATAAACGAAATTTGCTAAGTTTACATAAAAAGATTTTTTGGAGAGGTCAAAAAGAGACTGCCACACCAACTCCTTTGCATTGCTCAAAGTGAGAGCACAACCTGGGACTCACGGCACACTACACATGAAATCTGTCCTCTAATGTCCTCTAATGTTAGAAACATGTTGGCTGCACAATCTGCACACACACATCATCATCACTGTACCAATACCAAGGTATGCCTAGAGGAAGGAAGGAATCTCGTTACAGAGCCAGAGAAGATCTGGTTCAGTTTATTTGAGCAGAGACTGCTGGATGAGAATGCAGTTGTTCAGTCTCTGAATTATTTTGAATGGGATGTTTTAGAGCTAATACCTGGATTGAGTCAGGCAGTAAGTCTGATCTAATGCATGCTGACTGTATAGTCAACAACATCCACACACTGCAAGGCGCTCTGTCATCCAAGGTACCTTTAACACTACTGTGTTAAAGGACGCGGGAAATATAAGTTCACACACACTGAACTATTCTGCTCTTCAAGTCCCCATACATGACCTATAAAAGACAACTGATCACCAGCTTTACTCAGTAGTACTCAACACACAATCAGTGGGTCCCCAGGAGTCCACACATCACCTTTGAATAAGACCACCACACTAATACAGCACAACATCCCCTCACAAGGCACAAATGTTCACCTGTACGCCTGCTGGAATATGCCTTGGAAACAATAAATAGTAATGGCTACAGAAACCTTTATTTCTGTATGCTGAAATTTGCAACAGAAGCGAACTACTGTTTCTTCTGAAATTACCATGAGGCACTGCCACACTTCTCACAAAACAACCCCAAAGAACAATTGCTTAGTAAAAGGGAAAACTCGCTCAAGGGTATCAACTTCCTGTGTTTGGATACAACGTTATTTCCTATTAAAATCCTCCACTTATAGCCAGGCACGTGAGCTATCAACTCTTCTAATCACCTTACGTAGGAACACAAAGTTAGAGCTTGAAGAACTGAGATGCTTCAGGAACATGCACTTCTATGAAATGTGTAACACTTGACATACAATAATGTTCATAGCGTGTTATGGATCTACGTATGCATATCTCTGCCCACTGCAGTAGTTTTGAATGACAGCTTTGTGTAAAAAAAACTTCAGCCACTTAGTAGAGGTGTCCATGAAGTCTGAAGAAAAGAATAAGTCCTCCCTTCAGCACTACAGACAGCAAGACACGTAACTATTACTTCCTAACATATATACCTTAGGTTACCTGTTGATTTATTCTGGATATTGCAAGAAATTGTTTTCAAGGCACATATAAAATAAAACAGGAACAAAAAAAATTAATTCCAATGATAGTGCATCTCCAAGGAGATAATTAAATATACCTTTAAAATAAGGAAGTTGTGAGCTGTGCTCTGAGGAAGGCTCATCTGCTGTTATTGGTCTGGAGAAGAAAGCTACTTTTCTTAAACAGAGTACACTAAGCCATTTAAAAATAGAAAAGAAAAAGAAGGAAGAAAAAGAGAAGGAAAGCTTAGAGAGAAAACGTACAAAACACACAAATCAGGAAAGAAAATTAAAAAAACCCTCAAAGATAGACTTGCCTGTTCTTCCTCACAGCCTCACAGTTTTCCACAGCATTGTCAGGGGCTGCTCCCTGCAACTGAAGCTACTCAAGATTTTGCAGGTGCTGGGCTGTAATTTTGGGCCAGGCATAAGAAAACGATTCTTAACCCTTCCTCTACTTTCTAAGTCTTTTACTTGATACAAGCAATCTGACTTTGTAACTCAGCTAACACTGAGATGAGTCAAAGACCGTATTACAGGGGTCAGCTGCAGCTACTCACACTGACTCCAGCAGGTATACGAGCATTAAAAGCAGTAGACTGTTCTCTGAGATAGTCACAGGCCTTGTCAACACAGGCAGGCAAGTCGGTATCAGGTAACAACTCCTCCAGAAACACTGCACAACAGTGTCACTAGTTTGTGATCCTGATTCAGCTATGGCTACTGCAAGGTATCAGTCTCAAAAGAAAAATAAAGAAATAAGTAAATGCATGACCAGGAAGATCTCAGGTGCAACTTCTTAAGCTATCACCTGTTAAAATTAATTGAAAACACGCGTGATGCAGCCAAAACAGTAGAAAAGAAAAAAATAGTACTTCAGTGCTTTTTCCTATCTTTTCTCCCAGAAAATCATGCTTAATTTCACATAGTTCTTCAAGTTATTGAAATAAAACTTCTTGTGCTTTAAAGACAGGTATCACAAAATTTATTACCAGTTAAAAAAACTATCCTTAAAAATCAAAATTACATCATGCTTGTAAGCAAAAAAGAAATAACAAATATTTTGTCTTTTCAAAGCCGTAACCCAGTTCTATTGAGATACTGCCCCATGTAAAATGTCAAACAGTCACATCAGAGTGTGGTGCCAAGGTTATATTTTAAGATACCACAAATGAGTGCCTCGCAGAGCCACAATAACAGAATGAAACAGAAAAAAATCTATCAAAAACGTGTGCAAGATCTGGTTCTTGTATTATACCGCTAGGCCATGACTACGAGAACGGAAATGTCACCATATTGGATTCCTTGGTTTAACTTTGAGAAGCAGACCTTCATGAATATCAGAAAGCTCGTTAAGAAATAAATGAGTATTTGAAAGATTAAAATATTTGTTGGCACCACAGAATCTACTCCAAAACAACTCTGTGACACAATCCCCGCATGGACACGTTTGCACTTTAAAAAAGAAAGAGCAATAAGGTCTCCACTGGTGGCAAACAAGGACCTCTACAAGGACCCAAACTGTCCAGCATACTCATATAGGTGACCTAAAAATATGGAAGCATGGAGTGTGTTTGTCTTCTCTTAGTAATACAAAGCGAAGGTTGATTATAAGCTCCAGAAAGAACTAATGGCATTCAGTGCCCGAATGGCAAAATAGCACATAATTCATTGCAAGATAAACTTGAAAATCTGTTTCCTTGTTTGTTAAGTTCCAACTTAATAAATTAATAAATACAGCAGTATCCAACCCAGAAGTCACTTCTCAGAAAGTACATCCATGAAAACATCAACTTAGTCCCCTACAGAGATTTATCAAGTGTTACAAATTACCAGAAGCCTGCTAGCTGGCATGTCTATTCTCTATATAAATCCATGTTGAAGACTGAAAACTTTGAATTTCCACTTCAAGAATGATTGTATAAGGTTTGGAGAAAGACAATTTTGTAATACAAGAACAATTTAGAAGCATCCATTACTACTGATGATAACTTGAAAGAACAAATGTAGTTTATTTTTCTGCACAACAGTTATTTTGCACAGTGACTGGTTGTATACCATTAGTTTCTAGTTTGTATATAAGTGACAAACAACTAAAAAATATTAAGCAATATTAATGACCAAAATTCAACTGATGATTCTTGTGATCTCTCTCTGCCACAAGAAATGTCAGGCTTAGAGTGTTTTCCATAGAAGTATCATTTATGTGCTTCCTTCATTTGCTCTTACTTAGAGTTTCAACTAGAGATCTAATAGTGCCTTACTTATACAGTGGGTCTAACCTACTACAGATATTAACTTCTTGCTTTTGGTACATTTTCTATTCAGTTTATAAGGAATAAAATTCAGTACAAAAAATGTTAATACATGCTAAGCAATACAAATGAAGATTTTAAGTATGTATTCAAAGAACTGCAAAGCCTCTTCAGATGATGAAGTTTGCTGCACAAACTGAAAGTGTTCCCAGTGTAAGACTTAAAAAATATTGAACAGCAAGAAGCAAAGCAAGACATACATAATTAGAGCTGCAACCAAGAGACAGGTACGTCTGTACATGCTGTGTATGTTTATACCCATTTATGTCTATATATTCCTCTATGAACATGACTTTTTTTCATTTCAATTTACTTCAGTCAAATCCCTTGTGTTCCAACTCTGGACATCTTCACATGCCTCCAGTAAGCCCCTCTTGCTCCTCACAGATATATTTAGATGCAGATTTCTGTTCTCAAATACTATTCTCACATTATAAAAATAAATACATTACTTCATATCTTTGTGTAACAAGCTGCATCTTCCTGCTTCATGATTCAGATAGACTAAAAAAGATGTTTAAAGAATTTGTGAATTTTAATAGTGAGCAGAATACATCCTCCAATGTATTTTTGGCTCGTTGTAGTGTTTCTTTTTTTGTTGTTTTGAGATGGGTCACATGTAGCACCATACTGTTTCAACACAAGTCACACTCTCTTCTCCCCTACCAAAAATATTTTTCTTATATACTTCAGTCCCTTCAAAAGTCATGTCTCTTATTTATTTCCATTGAAACTACAACAGACACGAAGAGCACAATAATACTATTTGATAGAGAAAATTCCTAGCTACAAAGCACTGTGTTTCAACAGGCACCATCATCAGCTATGCACTTTCTCCAGTAATGAACAAGAGCCTGCAATGCTGTGATCATGCAAATTTGCACCAGAAGAGGTGACCCACTATTTCACATCATTACTGCTAGGAAAATGTGGCCCACACAGTCCATCTTTGAGCAGCTCAAAGAGAAGAAAGTCAGAAGGCACCAAATTCAGACTATACAGTGGATGCGGTAGCTCAGTCCAGCCAAGACTGGCAATGTGCCTCACAGTCTTCAAAATGCTTCAGGGACTGGCATTATTGCCTTACAAGAGAGAGACTGTCTTCTCTGGCTTGACTCTGGGAGCTCAAGACTTCAGCTTAGTCAGCTTTGTGATGTAGCGGTTAGGATTGATGGTTTGCTTGGGTTCCAGGAAATCCACAAGGATCACTGCTTCTCTACGAGGGTTGCATCTTGAACTTTTTCTGTGATGGAGAACTTACATGGGACCACTCCATGGACTGCCATTTCGACTCCAGCTCATAGTGGTGATGCCACATCTCGTCACCAGAAACGATGCAATCCAGGTAACTGGCATCTTCAGCCTCATTTGGTTCAACAGGTTCTGACAAATTTGTATGCAGTGTTCACTCTCTTCCTTGATATGCAATTATGGGGCCCATGTAGAACAAACTTCATGATATTCCAACATTGCCTCCATTTCCAAGGCACCGAAGCTGATATTCAGTTCCCAGGTCATAATCCAACAATTCACATGGATGAGCTGATCGAGATATTAATTTCATGATGTGACAGCTGTGCATGGCCATCTGGAGTATCTTTCACGTTACTGTTGCCACCAATGAAACACACCAGCCACCTCACTGTACTCACATCCACTGTTTGATCTCCATAAATATTCAGTGTCAATCAAAGTCAGTGGGAGCCATTTTTTCCACAAGGAGGAATTCAATCCCCTGCCTTTGCTTTATAAGCACTTCCATGTCAGATGCCATTTCGTCAGACTGCCCCTCTGCTCCCATCTGTTGCACAGCAACACAATGTAATGGAATATCGGTGGGAGGTTCAACCTCTACTGCCATCCCACCAACGCCTGCCTTCGACAATAAAATAGGAGGCGTTACCTTCAGAGCAGATCTCAACAAGTGCCAGGTACTCCCCTTCCTCCCTCAGCCCCTTGCCCATCTGGGGGGTCCCATATCCTGAAGGCAAGGGGAGGAGGGAAACAACGGCAATGCCAGTGTCAATCACAGACTATCAAGGGCTCTTAAAACAACAATGGAGAAGTTATTAACTGTGAAATTCCTACCTTCCTGGCTCCAACCAGGCTAATAATATTTCTTCCTCTGTCTGAAGCTGGGATAGGAGAAACTTAACTATTGAGATCCCCTTGACTGTTAAAAAAGAAACAGCCAGTGGAGGTTAGAAAGAGAGAATGCTGCCAGTCTAGAAGTAGTTTGAAGAAATTTGTCACAATAATTGCATGAAACAGAGGGGGAAAAAATCTACAACTACATGGGTTTTTATGCCTTTTTTTTTTTTTAATTCTTTTTTTTTTTAAATTATTCTTTTTCTTTTTTTTATTTTTTATTTTTGGATAAATTCTGCAGGAATAAAAGTATCTCAACTTTGATAAGAGAATTTTTAAATTGTTTTCAAATCAGTGGTCATGTTTTCTTGGAGGGGATGCTTTCTCTGGAGTACGGACTTAGCTGGATCTCTTGTATTTACATAATAGGAAGGGTCGCTTCTAGATCACAGACTGCTGTCTCACCGAGTTCCATTCACAATGAAAGCAAACAGGAGCTACAGCTAATCTAAATCAAAGGCATGATCAGTAGGAGTGGGAAATAAAAAGTTCAATACGTAAATACAATATACAATATATGTAGCAAGAGTCAGCAACTTCATAGGTCTGTAGCTGTTCAGACATGGGAAAGTTTTCCATATCATAAAATGACTATTTTAATCAGCCACCCATAATAACTTATCTTTCTCAGTCGATCGTTTCAGTCTTTTGTTGAAAAAGAATTGAAATTCCATTGTTGTCCATTACAAATTACAAAGAAGAATCCCATTTCAATGATCATGCTGTTGTTTGTCACTTACTTGCTCAATATCTCTTTGTTCTCAAAGCCTGCATAGCTAATGGAAGATTTCAGAAAGTTTAGAAAGAATAATGTAAACTGTCAGCTCTGCTTCTGGGCCTTGTAGTTACTTAGGTTTTTGGAATATAATAACCACCCAGTTTTTTTGTGTTTTCTTTTTAACATATAATAGTTAGCTAGCTTTTACCCCTGGAAAACGCGTGATATCTACTGACCTCTGGATTAAACATCTGCTTTTCTACTGAGCATCAACAGCTTTATAGCAAAATCAAAGCATTACATGTTTGTCAAGATATTAGTGGTACTCCACTCCTTCCCTCGCAAGTTCAACACCTTTCAAAATTGATTCAAGATCTGTATTCTTATTACTTCCTAATGTTCAGCTCATTCTTCAACAGAAAGTCAGAATTACTCTGCTTTTAAATTTTTAAAGGGCCTAGTTTTAATGGAGCAGTCCAGCTTTTAACACTCAGTAATTATCCAAGTAACATTGGGCTCACTTTCCAATTTGGTCATTTATTCTGTTTCACACTCAAAGCATCTGGGTCTCATTTGGCAATAAACAAGCTAGTTTTTTCCTCCTTTGTTATAAAGAGCTCTATAGCATTGTCCTTGGAGAAGAGCCTCGGGCAAAATGATGTAGTTGAAGCAGTTTCTAAGACTTCCTTTAAGAGAGAAGCGGTTACATCACAAGCTTGGGTGTAACCAAGAAGCAATAAAAATGAAATAATGCATAACAGCAGACTCGGGCAGAAAGACGGGAGTTACTGAATTCTAAGAAGTTTCTACATTTTCTTTTTTAAACTATACTGACTTAGGAAACAGTGAAGTAAGAGCACAGCCAATTTCATTCAACGGCTTCATCAGAAAATCTGTCATAATCAAGAAAAATGTTGCTGTCATTAATGTAACTTCTTCATTTGCTTTCTGGCACTTATTTTTGTAAGACACTGCATTCACACACACACAAAAGTCAACTTTGTCCATTACTTTTGGTCAGCACCTCTTTATATTAATAAACAGGGAAACAAAGACAGATGATTTAAAACAGAATTTCAATAAGGTTACCATGAGGAAGTCCGCTGCAACCATTTTACAGGATCTTGGTTTCAAATGCATGACTTTTATTTACACGAGATGGTAGTACAGAAGCTTTTCCAAGAACTGTGAAAGTCAGCACTGTATGTTGCTAAGATTATGTTTTTTAGAAAGAAAACTGTTTACAACAGTTACAACTTTGAGATTCCTTATTACAAACATAGCAGACTGGGTGGTCCTGCTTCACATTTTCAAAGCTGTCAAAAGCAATAAGCTCCACTAGTAACTTTTCATTAGACTGAAAAAGATTATCCATCCTCTATCAGAAGCAGACTGCATTTCTCTTTGCAGGAAGAAGCAGCGCACAAACTGGTAACTCAAGTTTTCAGTTCTCCATATAAGAATCCTTACTTTTCTTTCAAGATCTTTTCATATGGAAAAATATGTTACAAGATGAATGACAGAGCTATGGTGTAAACTTTATACGCAGGTTTCCTTTGTCTGCGAACAAATCGTTAACAGGCAAAAATAAATATGAGGAACAGGTTTTAAATTTCAACATTTTCCCAAAGACAACATGATTAAACAAAAAAGATCCAACACCATTCATACATGCATTAAGGTCTGAGGTCAACTCTCCGCATCATAGAGAAAGGGGCATAAGGGTTAGCACCAAACTGGAGGAGGAACAGCGAACCTTACTAACAGAGAATGCTTATTGATGGCAGTGCCAATAGGCAAGCCCATTAACACAGAAGTAGCAGATGTCAGCTAACAGATAATCCCTTATCTCAGTAGCATGTATTTATAAAACCCAACTACATACATTCAGGGTGGCAACTTATATCTGACTGTCCCAGAGCCTGACATGTAACATTTCCTATTTTCTTTTAACTATCATTCAAACAAATGCAAAAAGGCTTAGTCGATGCACTTTGACGCACAGAGACACTGTGTAAGATACTGCAGGAGGTATCTGCTTCTCAGCCTCTGCAGTGCTTTAATGGTCATGCTCTCTTATTTCAAATCTTAAAAAAAAAAATTAGGAGTTCACACAAAATCTTTGAATTTTTATATCTCCAAAACTCTAATATTAAGTGGTAAAAGAGTGGTTACTTTCTATTTATTGTTCCAAAGCCTATGTGAGAATAATTGGGCTTTATCCAAGGAACCTACAGAATCTATTGGAATATCCCTTGCTGTCCAACACTGTTTATATTCAAACAGATTTTGTGAAGTCAGTAAGATAGACATGGTGAAGATATTATCCTACACTAGTGAGTAATCTCCCCAGCCCAGCACTGGCACTCCAGGAAGAAAGCAAAATGCAAATTCTAGTGTGCACATCTCCAAGCTGTGCTGCCCCTGCTAACAAGGCTTAAAAGCTCATATTAATCAAACTAACCATTTCCAGAAGTCAAAAATAGCTGTGAATAATTAGCTAAACTTGCAAGTGGAAACTACCGTTGCAATCTTTACCAGAAGAAACAGAACAGTGTTCTTATTTATCTGCTTAATAACTCGATACCAGCCCAGCTCACCACGCCTCTCCATATATAGTAAAGAATGCTTCTGTGGCAACGTGTTGCTCCTTCCTCCCTGGGGCTATATGCCAAGCAGAACTATTAAAATACGAAGACAACCATAATCATCTTTTGCCTGAAATTAAACTGGATGCTTAACAAAGGATGCATCTAACAGAATGAAGACAGGGAAATAATTAAGTGGAACAAAGAACACACTGCATATTCAACATAAATTCAAGTGCTTTATCACAAGCCTATAGGAATGACTTATCTGAAGTTATTCAAATGATATTTTCATCACCAGTAAGCCATAAGGGGTAACTGGCCACAAAAATCCACTGTTGTACAGAAACTCCTATCTAAAAGCACCCACTTTCTGTGATAATTACTGCCGATACATTTTCATCTTCCCCACAAGTTATCAAATGCAGGGATCAGTTTTTCCTGACATAGCTCAGTACCTGCAGTTTGTATTTATCTCATGTGCCTAATACACTGCATCACATCCATCCCACTCAGAATGATTGAAGAGAAATAAAACGGACACTTAATACCCAGAGCACATGTAAGAACCCTAGAAAGCTCTTTTTCCCAGGTGATTCTCATACTGTAACACCCTGAGAAAAAAAAAAAACCAACAACTGGAGATCATCTCTAAACAACTAGAAACATATTGCTAGAGTTAACTATAAGCCTATATGAACTAGTTAGTTCTGTTCTATATGGAAGGCTGCAGCTTGAGTTGAGCTCCAGCTAAGTGGATACGGATAACTTGGAACTGTGCCAGAGGAAAAGGGTATACTCATATGACCAATGACAGAAGGGCTGCAGGACCCACATATTCATATACATATTTTTCCAAAGGGTGGGAGGGAGAGGGAAGAGAGATGTTAAGTACTTTGAAATCATCATCACTCAGAAACAGGATTATTTAAAGGCTGCTGGGCTTGACAGCATGAAATTCAGCCAATAACATTCATGGAATTTCTAAGACCGCATGCAGTATAATCATTCAAATATGAGACAGCTCACAAAAGCAACACCCTTTTGATAAAATTATTTAAGCTAAACAAAGCTCATCCAAATTATTCCAGAGCACTGACGAAGCAGTTCTTACCCAACAGCAACATAAACCTTGAAGTATTTCCTACAGTCCCTGAAGAAATGAATTCTAAATCTGCAAGTGTTTTGCTTAAGCAAATACCCCTATAAATCTTCATCAGATATTAAAAAAAAGTGCTAAAATCAAACAAACAAGCCACAGGAAAGAAGTTTTAATGTTTAAAACTTCTGATGCAATGTTAAATGCTAATCAGCTATTCCAAGCAAATTATGGTCACACTGTAATGGAGTGTCATTATTCCATTTGCTTTGTAACCATTCTTTCAGAAGCTTAAGAATTCTGTGGTTACAGAACCTCTTATATACATAAATGAGACCCGAATTTGTTTTTGCATGAGTTCTTATAGGTCAGTGACCTACTATGAAAATGTTTTTGATGAAACCAGGCTCGTTTATTATCATATTGTTAAAATAAACCTCGTTGCTGTGCAGCCCTGGTCAGAAGTACTAATGCAAACCAAACCCAACTCACTGAAGCATGCATCCTGCGTTCTTGCTGGCCGTCCTTTGCCTCTCTTGCACTTTTCCTGTGTTTGGATTCCTCCTGTGCAGACCTGTTGACAGAGCTGCTAATAGTTTCCTCAAGAGAAGAGGTGCCTTTTTTAATTTATTATTATTTTTTAAATGCTTACAAAAGAAAGGAAAGGTTCACCCTTGGATCAGCAATAACAACAAGTTTGCCTGCCAGCAGTGGCTGAGTAATATGTAATTGTAATTACATGCTACAAACACAGTAACCTGAAATTTGAGGATATTAGTGCCCTCTAGGACTCTACAGCATGTACTAAACACTATGGCACTATGATCTTCTCAACTGCATGCACCCTATCAAAAGGAAAAAAAACCACCAAGAAAAGGGGCAAATTTATACTTCTTCAAATAATAAATGGTCTCTCATACAATTTCTCCTTTCAGAGAAATCTACCCTATTCATTGAATAGCCGCCAAAGAATAGAAAAGGGAATGCTGCCATATTTAAAAAATACCATTGGTAAATGGTGCCTTTCTCATGTGCCAGGATGCACAAAGTATTAAACCTACTGTTGATAGTAACGGAGCAAGTTTTACCAAGCTGGTGCTGGACTTCTTTCCTGAATTCATCTGCAACTATTTATTCAGCCCTAGAAATTCAAGCACAGAAATCACAAGATCTTGTGGCAAAGTGACATCCTGCCATATTCTTAATGGTGTAGTCCAAAAGGACAAGACAATTTTTACTTCTCTCAAATGACCACGAGAAATCTCCATTATTTCCAAACACGACCTGTATGTATGACAAACACAGTTCATTTGTGCAGAAAGACAACTACAAATTCCAATGCTTGATCTAATACTCAACTAATATCAAGAAATCCAATGTCAGTTACGTGCTTTAAGAAAACATGTTAAAGCATCAAGATCCAGATGTCTCTTACCCCTGAGGTAACACCATGGTCAGAGCCCTTTAGATGGCTAAGAAATACTCTGTTTTTTCCACAATACAACAACGAAGTATGCCTCCACAAAAGCCTCAAACAGTTTTTTTCACGATTAAGCCTTTCTTAACCTCTTACAGTTTCCCAGTGACATTTCTTGAAATTGTCCAATCTTTTCAGAATGTGGTTGAAACGACTTAAGTTCTTTGAAATATAAATGCTGCCAGCTGTGCTAGGACAATGAGCAGGACACTGACTTCTGGTATAAGCAGAATACAGACAAGGCTGGGCTTCTACAAATTGCTCCATACCTATTGGTTGTCGTATTTTCCCCCCCAGTACAGCCTTCCTGCACTAGAGATCTGTGTTTACTTTCGAACCACCACGTCTCCGAAAATATGGACACAACAGAAGTGCACATACAGCGTGCTCACTGCTCTACAGTTGTACACATCGAGTCTTATTCTTGAGCCTAATATATTCTCAGGATTTTACCAATTGCCCATCTTCTATTTTGCTCCTGAAAAACAGCTTCATTTGTTTACTTCTGAAGTTTTAGCAATAACTCATCTCTATGGTACATCTACTGAAGAAAATCAAGGAGTTTTTATACAACTTTAACCACTTTTCACGTTTGTGGCTCCATTACTGCTACACATACATTATCCTTACTTGCACCTGGGACCAGATATCTTTTTAGAGTTGCAATGAATTGTACTACTATTTAGAGGAGCTAACTACTACTTAATAGAATGCTTTAATGGACCAGAGCCATGCTAATCAACACTACGCACTGCTGGACTGAGAACACCATCAGAAGCTGAGGATTCTCAATGAAAGACTAAAATTAGAAGTTGTGCTAAATATGAAACCATCAAAATTCAAAGGGAAAATCAATGTATTTAGGACTTCCAAAATAATGTGTTTCAAAAAGTTTAAAGTATACTTGTTTTGGGATGTGCACTTACTACTCAACCAGTACGTGAAAGCTGACTATTTCTGTACAGTACCATTCTATATTAGTAGAAATAAAGTAATAGTATAGTACAGTAATAGGTAAAACAACATAAGTAATAGTAAACAGTATAAATAACAGAAAACATGTTATTACTATTGCGGGAATCTGCATTACATGGACCATACTTCAGTATTTTCTTCGGTTCTTAACCGTTGTGAGAGGCTTGACTCTATATGGGAGTGTAAATAAGTGAAGATTTTATAACATTCCCTTCCAGCAAGAACAATTTTTTGGACTAGCACATTTCTCAGGAAAGCTACCAACTTTGCCCATGTTTTTGTTAAGTAAGTCTTATAGGAAACAGGATTTCCTTACAGGTGATTTGACAGAATTCCTTTCAAGTCAGATTTCTAAAATGAGCTTCTTAGTGGGGGGGTGAGGGGCAGATGTTAAATACCCTCTGCTCTAGACATGAAAAAACAGTGAAGCTTCCTGAAACGTCTCGAATCTGTCCACTGGAAGAGAAGACATTCCTAATTCCTCAGTCCCAGGCAGCGAGTTCAGTACAAGCAAAATACAATTTGAAAAAGATGACAAACAGTTCAGATCCTTGCAACAGATGAAAAACAAAAACACCCAGTAACGTAACAGCTTGGCTGAGTCAGCCTTACAGTCCATCCAGATCAGTATCTTGTTTCCAGCAGTAGCAACATGCGGAGGCACAAACTACAAGGGCATGCATGATACTCCTCTACCAGCTTTGCTTTCAACTTCTTTCAGCTGCGCTTAGCTGATAAAGGTTTTGCATTTTTATGAGACCTCAACAGATCTGTCTTGCACAAACCCAGCCAGCCTTCTGCTGAACGTCTGTGAACTTCTATTTTATTCTTTACAAGTTTTAACATTTTGGGATGTTTTCCCCCTTTTCCCCATTGATCAACTCTGAATGGCAACTACTATAGCATTCCAGAGTCACTCAACTACACAAGGTCCTCCACGTGGGCATTTGGATTAAACCTGCCCATGAAACGGTTTTCTGGAAGACTAGATAAGCATGGTGGAGATGCATGACTAGATCTCAGCAACTCTGCTAGCTGACTGGGTCTTTACCATGCAGGTTGTTTTTTACTGATACTTCGAACAGCACTGAGTGGCAAATTCATACAAGTTTGCTCTACATGAGAAGACAGGACAAGGTAGGAGATTGCAGCATGCAGACTAACATGGTGTGGTGCAATAAACATGGAGGAATAATGAGAAAAAGGTAGCAACGAAGACCAGTAAAACCAGTATGAATCCAAGCCCCAGAAAGAAACTCAAGGCAGCACACCAACAGATGCTCAAAGAACTGCACAGTGCCACATGAGGATGCAGCACATTGCTGATGAAATTGCATATAGCCTTGACATACTCAGGGACTTTATATTTTATTTCAGGTGAACATTAAACACCAAGAACTTTCCTTTGCTTCTGCCACCAAAGCCAAACAAGAACTCCAATGCAACTCTCATTACGTCACTTCGGGACAGCACTTCTCCAAGACTAAGACAAAAGGCAGAGACAATTTCCTGTAATCTGTAGAAACAGCATGTGCATACCTGTAAGTAATACTAATGATACTGTGGAGATCTTTTCTTCCTCTAGCCTTAGGGTTCTGAAGCAGGACTAAATTATGGAACACTGTGCAAAAGCTTAATGAAGTACTTCATGAACTTAGAAAGCTGATATGTGAGTATCTGTTGATACCTTATTGCTAACCAAAGTCCAGCCATGATGTAGATGGAGTAATGTGGTCACCACCTAGGTGGTAAAAACTACATCTTGACCACTTGGAAGACCCACTATAAAAGAAAAAAAACCACTACAATTCTCGAAACAAGTAGTAACACTATGCCTGTGCAAGTTAAATCCAACAGTCACTCGAAATAAAACTGTCATTTTCCCATGTATTTTCAGAGGGACTGTCTGGAAGGATAACTTCAGGTCAAATACTAAACACTGATGAGTAACCAAGAATGGCAGTGACTCTATCCTAGGAAGATCCTGCAGTACAGCGTGCTCCATTCTCCACAACTGTGCCAGTGGCATCAAAGAATAAGACCAGTAACACCTCTTCAGATATTGCACCCAAACATTCTACCTCATCACACTGGAATTCTCAGTGTCAACAGTCCCAGACACACTCCAGTAAATGACAACAGTAGACTTCTCTTGAAAATGCAAGATTAAAAAGTGCCTTTTCAGATGTCTGTTACAGAATTCCCTCCCCTCTCCACCCAGACAATTTTTCAGATGCTAAGGGCAAAAACATGAACAAATACCAAAAAATATTCTGGCTTGAACTTGCAGTCAGGAGGCCAATGGCATCAGGAGCTACGTGTAACCAGCTCAAAGACGCAGGCAACACAAAACTTAGGTGTTCTTCATAGCTATTTTTCAAATCAGGAGAAGAACGTGTCTGAAGATGACAAAAACTGAGTATCTTTATTTATTCTTTCTCAGCTCTATCAAAGTAAGCTTACAACTGGTCTTAGAAACTGATTTCTGCCACTTACAGAAGTTTACTTTGTTGACACACAGACCTGAATTACATAGTATAGGTTCATCTCACTCTACTGATGCTGCACTGTTGCAGCAATAATTCCGCCCAGTGTGAAAGATTGACACTTGCTGTACACACTTCCTTATAAGTCAGGAGGAAATCTTAGTTATTAAAAGTAGATGACAAGAATGAAATCCATTCCTCCCAAATGCAAAGAAGGCAACTTTCAAGATGCCTCAGCTGACCTGGATTACCATCCCCATCCTTATCTGAAGGGAAAAGACCTTGTGTGAAGAGCTGCCCCAAGAGCAGAGCACAGAAAGGAGGGTGTTGTTTTGCACTCCTGGAGCACCTCGTGCTCCTGAGAAGTTTGGTAGCAAACCAAGTATTGCCCCAACTTACACACAGCAGTTTGAGAAGGAAGAAGGAAGTACGCAAATAATGAAATTGATGAAATATCAGCTCACAGCTCTAAATCCATTTGACTGCAACTTCAGTCTCCTGCATTTCCAGATAAACATCTTACGATTACCAATCTCAAACTGGATATGTTATCCAGTGTCATAGGGAAATGCAGACAGAAAACAATAAAGCTTCTTTCTGAAAGGTTACATTCAAACTGTCTTTCATATTTACAAATCCATATGGCTTCATAAATGGAAAAAGCATCATGTATGCAATTCCAGGAATACCTTTAAACTGCACACACTGCAAACCTTGTATAAACACCATAGATTTGTCTATGCTGCCAAAGACTTGCAATAAGCTTTTGTTTACAGCAGCAGAGAACTGTCCAATGCTTTTACTGTTTTGCCTGCTCTGAAGCACTTAGCAAACTTCCACTCTTCTCGTTAATTATGGAAGATGCTTTTTGTATTACATGATTTATTTAAAGCCTACTCAGTCACAATATATGAAATCCAGATTGTGAAGCATCTCATTACAGTTCTTCTCCTAATACAAATTTGACAGTACTATGCCAAATAAACTGACTTCAATACCCTTGATCAAGCATTTAGGAAGCAGCTTGCAGAGATCCAACACACAGTAGTGTCTCTGCTGTTAAAGGTCAAATACAATTTCCATTCTGACCTCAGTCTTAGCACATACGAAACCAAAACCATACACATATATGCTAGGGTTAAAATTTGGTTCTAGTTTTTTGTTTGTTTTTGTTTTTTAAAGCTAATTATTTTTCCCAACTTTGAAAAGATTTGACTTGGCCATGCTTATACATTTTCTCCACTCCTTTAAACAACAAAAACACAGTTTTAGTGTTTTCAGATGTTGAGATCTTTCATGCTAGCTGAAGACACTAATTTGAGTAGAAAGAACCAGCCATCAGCCAAAGTCCAGCCTTTTGAAGATAATACAGCTACGTGACAATTTCTGGCAGTTGGCTATGGAAAAGTCAGGATCAGCTGGTGTCTTATATCCTGCCTCATTTTTCACATAAAAGTGTGACATCTGGCTCTGGAAGAAATTTCAGTTCATCTCTAGGCCCACCAGTATGCCTCTTCCCTCTCTCTCCTCTTTGCATATGCAATTTTGTAATAATTGTATCTTCACATTTTACACATGTTAACACCAAGCATATAGCTAAAATGTCAAAATTCAAACTAAATTTGGGTCTAATTCATTGTCAGTACAGAACTACGTTTGTATGGGCATATGCACACTACTTCAAACCACAGAAACCAAACCAGAAAAGATCAAAGTCAGACCTTTTGTACTTAACTACTAGGAAAAAACTGCAGAATGGAACGAGGAAAAAAAAAAGAATTAGTATCTGAAACCTTCTGTACATCAACAAGCGATGCTCTAAAATAGTTACATTTTTACTGGCAAGGAAGGCAGATGCCAAATTTACAGCTGGCACTTCTAAGTTTTAGCAAAGTATCTCCATAACTTAAATGCTTATTGAACATATGCATACGTCTGCCCTGCACAGTCCATCAGTCAGCGTTACTTCATCGTACCTTTTCTAAAGCTGCACTCTGGAGAAAAGCAGCTAACAAGCCATGGAGGAGACATCCTGAAGTCACCGCAGCACCTCGGACATGCAAGTCTGCGTTAGCACATAAGGTCTACAAGCACTATAGTTTCTCTGCATTGATATTACACTGCACAAGAGCACTCTCAGTTTGTTTGACATTCAACACCACCACAATAAATAAAAGACAGTAAGATGTTTGGACCAATTAAATCTATTAATATTGTATTAGCTACATCGCTAGCTAACCTGTGTGTTCTAGAGCAAAACTCTTGAAATTACTTGGAATAAAGCACTCCTGGTTTCCCAATGTGCTGAGCACCAGTGGATATTCTCAATAATTCTGAATCTTAGAACTCAAAAGAACAACTTGCACAAAAAACAACAAATTTCCATAAGAGGCAATGGAAGAAAAACAAACAATAACCACCCACTGCTTACTCTTCAGCTTTCCCCTGTAAAACTAAAGAAGAGTCAATGTAAGAAGTGGCTTCTACCTTCCACACACAACTTCTCATCTTTGAACTGTCTGTTTTTTTGCCATGCCCTGCATTACGTGCTTCCCTCAACCAATACTGCCAGACTTTATTAAGAATATGTGATTTCTTACAATATCTTGCCCTCTGTTATTTAAATAATGCCTTTCGATGCTCCATCAGTATTGTAAGTATTAATCTCCCATTTAAAAGAAAAAAATCAGAACAAGTTATAAACAGTAAGACCCAGGTAAGTGGAGAGACATCATTACGGTGTTTTTGGGAGCAATAGTGAACAACTATAGAGATATTTTATTCAAAATACACTCACTGCTATGCAGAACCATACCATACAACACATTTCACAAACAAAACTGCTCATTCACTTCATTAATATTGATGGATTTGTTTCAATATCCACACATGTGAAACTACACTCATCTAAAATAATATCCACCTTAGGTTATGGTCTGTGCCCTTCCAATCAGTTCCACAGGGGAGTGTGGGAACAATATAATTCAACTGTTACTTTGAATAAAAAACTTGTATTCCTGGCAAAATACCATATATCAAAATTACTCCTGTTTTAAAGTCAGACTCGATGCAGCTGCTTTGTTTCAAAAAAAACTTAATGGTTACTTTTGCACCCATTTCAATAGATCAAGAACGAACGTTACTCCAGAAGCGAAGCAATATATGCAATTTTTATTTGTTACTTGAAAGAAATTAAATGGAAAAAAGCCAATTTTTTTTAATTCAACCATCATACTTTCTTCATTAACATTTTGCAATGTTTGACAATACTAAATAAAATAGCTTTAATATTACCTAAAATGTTGCAATTTAGCCTTTATAAGTTATGCCAAACTTCCCACAGTTCATTCTCCTAAGCCTACTGAGTCATAGCAAAAAATAAAACAAAATATATCAGATTTATAGTTCTGTCCTAAAAATGATTTAAGCTAAAACACCAACAAAAAGTTGTGAGTTTCCAGGCCTCCCTTTCATACTACATTCATTTAGGAAATATTTTAATGACAGGCAATCTTAAAGGAGAAGCAGAGAGAGTGTGTTTAACAGGGCAAGTTAAAGAGTTCAGAAAAAAAAAAGAAAAGGAGAGGGAGAGACTTTCCAACATCACATTCTCAAGCAGATGCTATTAAAGGTATCATATTTCCTAACTTCTGGTTTCACAAGATGCATTACGTTCATTTGGAAGAGAGCAGGCTCTACAGAAAAGCAGCACATTAAGAGAACCCTTCAGTATTTTGCATTTCTGGTCACTGATAGCAAGTCTGACTCCCAGACTTTTTGTCAGAACTCATTTCATAGTTTAACTAAATTTATCTAAAAATAAATATATGATAATTACATTAAACTGAAACTCGGCAGTTAGGGTACTGACTATCACAGACAAGGAATAACCTGAACAAGCTGTTTTCTGCAGCATCAGGCTGTGCTCAGTTTTGCAAAATTAAGGAATGTACGTGTGTATATATATATATATTTTTGTCCCCCCACCTCCAAGAAGTGTGAAATGAATCAGTCATGACAGAAGTCTTGCCCTGAGAGGTTTCCTAAATGGAATATAGGACTAGGAATTGGAAAAGTGGCCTGTAATTAGAATTTAAAATTCATCCCCCTTACTGTTAATAAAGTGAGCTTTGTAAATGGAGAAAAAACCCTGAGTTCTCTTGAACAATTGCTAGTGTGAACTTAACTCTTTAAAGCTACTTTGGAGAGAAAATCAATTAGAAAAGTCCAACAAATGCTTGCAGATTATCATGCATAACAGAAATCTGCTTCTCCAGTTATCAAAAAAGCATTCCAAACCAGCATGCTGTTTCTTTACAGTCACCTACAAAGAGTAATTCCCAGAAGTATTTCAGTATTACAGAAATTCAGTTCTTCTCCTGTCATAAGCAAACAAAATTAACCTAGCTTCATGACAATGCTTCATGACCCAATTAAGAGTAGCAAATGGAAAAAGTATTACTTTTGCATTTACTGATACTTCACTTCATTCTCCTGCAAGGCTTGTAGTTTTCTACAAGCTCAATTTTGCATTAAGACAATTTTTATAAATAATATATTAATATATCTATTTTATATTAATAAGTATCTATTTTGATTGTCATCAAAAGCAGAAGAAATCTAACTGTCTAGTTTCCTCCACCAAGTCTGGCATGATACCCTGGATCTACTGGTATCTATCAGTGGCACTATGCAACCTTAAATGAAATGGAGCTAACAAGAAAATTATGACCAAAGGCAATTCCAGAAATACTCTGGTTCTCAGAGAGAACAATCATAACTTTCATTAGAACCTAATCTAATTAAACTTTATTTAACTTTATAAATAAGGATTATAAACAAGTCTTTCTTCATGTGCATACTAGTTATAAAAGTTGCCAAGACAAAGTTCTTTCAAAAATGCTGTCCAGACTCCAGTGTCAATGATGGTTCTGATTTCCTTGCTGAGTGGTTGTACATTTCTTTCAAGCATGAGCTATCACATAATATCAAGTCCACCTATTTTAAGTTAATTCAGGAAGGTACCCAGTTTCATTTTGGTTTTGCCTTTTTTTTTTTTTTTTTAAGAGTTTGTTTTTAATCATGAAATATTATAAGCAATCATTAGAAGTGTGGTAGAGAAATGCCAGACTATGTATAGGTATTGAACATGAGATACTTACAGTCGTTCAAGTTGCTTTAGATCCTGAAATGCTCCACGTTCTATCACACTGATCTGATTTTCTTCCAAGTGTCTGCAATTCCAGAAATATCAGTTAATTTTAATGCAGCATAACTGTTTCCCCACTTCACACATGTTATAAAATAGCTTTTCACAGAAGTAACAGTTCAATCTCTTCGGGTCACTTGCAGGAAACGGATTAAAAAATTGCCTCCTGACTGCCCGATTCAGTAACCATTTTTGTTCCAAAACATTTGTAACCATCATGTTCAGAAAGATGTTGGTTTTAGAGACTGATTGTTACAATCTTGAGTACATACTTCTAGCTTACCTAATGTTACTGAGAAAGATGACTGAATCCTACAGCCAATAGCAGAAAAATCAAGGTCAAATTTTTTTATCCAGTCTTTACGTTCTGCAAAGATTTCAGGCTTACCACAGAGTAAGCTATTTGTAAGCAGTCCAAAGCAGTTTGGTCTCTTGCAGCCATACCAGCTACGTTTGACAACAGTACACAGTCCCACTGTGCATCAGAGTGAAAAACAAGAGAAAATGCCCAGATTTGCACTATTCCCAGAGTGGGCCCTTGCTTTTCTTCACCCTCTGAGGCAAGGATATGTAATAAACAATGGAAACGGACTTCCCTTTGATTTACACTGTGCAGGAAATGACTACTCGTTCACACAGCAGAAGTGCTCTTCACAGGTAAAGTGCAAGCCAAGCAGCAGATATATCATTTAAGCCAACCTTCTCCCTCAGTGCTGACTCCCAGCACACACCGAGTTCTGCTTCCGTAAAAGCACTCAGATAACAGTATGGACTCCAGGCCCTGTGAACATTGCACACGGCTTTAGCTAAGATAACACAGAAAGGAAGAATGTAATTCATAGTAAGCTTGGCTTCAGACCAGACTGTAATAAGTGAAAATGCACTCCTCTCTGCAGTAGCCACTCCTCTGCACCCAATCCTAGGAGGATTCTCAGCCGAATAGCGGTTGTGAAGAAAGACAGCAAAAGACAAGTCCACAGCAATGAAAACCAATAGGAAAAAATATCAAAAAGAAGTGCAAACAAATGAAGTCTGTTCCTGAAGGGAAGAGGGAGAAAAAAAAAATAGGAAGTTATAAGATACAAAAGAAACAGGTGTGCAATGGAATATTTTCCATCTTTGTTGTCAGTTTGAGACTGGCAGCTTGGTTGTGTTGTATCACTCTACCTGATTCTGGGTCATTTATTTGTTCTCCTCATCATGGTGTCAGTGAAGACTAGACCACCTGTCTAGGCACTTCCTGTTTCTGCTCCTCCCAATACACCCCCATCACACATGGAGGAAAATAAGAGGAAAAGAGTGGGCTGTTAATAATGGAGAACAGCTTTCTCTTATGGCCTTCATAACTCTGGCTAAGTAAAATGAAGGAAAATGTGAAGGACTTCTGAAGACCCAAAGTTCAGCAGCACAAAATGGAAGAAAAATCCCAACCACGTACCATATTTGTCAGGGATATGAAAAAGTGAAATACATGACAAAGACCTACAAAGAACAGATTAGCAAATGCCAAAATAGCATATCCTGGGTTTCGGATAGTCACAAGGCTTTTATCAGAAGACAAAACCATTATAAACTATGGAGTTTCTAATAGGCACATTCTGCTTTTACTCCTGATGACTCTTATGACAAAAACACCAGACACCATTCAGAATGGCTGAACATGTTACACAAACCTAAAACAAGCACAACACAAAAAAATCAAATCAAGATTGGCAATTGCATATTTTGCTTCTTGTTAAGGATGTTCAGTTTAAGAGCCTGCAGGGGCATTAGGTAGTACCTAACTACAGACAGTAGGAAAGGGGAACAAAACCATCTACTGACATTAATGATATATTGTACATGTAAACAGGACTATAATGCAGACTCCCAGCTTGGCTGGTATTGACCACTGCAATAGGAGCCAAGGAAATCTAAATGACTCCACTGCTAGGTCTGAAATGCTCTCTTGGTTCAGAAGCACTTAGATAGCAGCAGCCCTTTCCTTGGCAGATTTCAATTAATTTACCAACTGAATTATCAATAATTTAATGCAGCAGTTTTAAGGACTTATTTTAAAAGGCCATCAAAGGAAAAGGCCAACTGCAGAGGGCAATCAAACAGAAATTTTGAAGGGGTGCTGGCAGATCTATGTGTTGAACTTCTGAGAGCTGTTTCAGGAAAGGAGTTAACAAGAACATGAAAACCAAACTGGCTCTACCAGCACTGGGACTCAAAATTAGGTTCTTGCCTTGATTACTGAAACTAGGAATTCGGTTTATGAACTGCTTCTGGTGAAGTAGATGACATACACAGAACGCAGTCACTTGATCCGGGCACCTGATAAACAGAACCAGGTAAAGGGAAAAATCTGAATTTTACCCCCTTGGTTACTGTTAGCAGAAAGAAAAAAAAAAATCGTATTTCAGAAACATTTTCAATAAAAACACCTCAGCTTTTAAATACACAGTAACACATGGGACCTTCTCTGATGTTTGCAATGTTCCTCACTAACACTTGCAAATTTGCATTGCTACAGCCGCACTCAGTGCCTAAACACAAGCTACACGCAGGCAGAAGGCCATAGTTACATTAAGAGAGCTCTGGAAACATCCAGAACCCTGCAGCTTAACCTTAACTCATCACCTTGCTTTCAAAACTACTGTTTCTTTCATCTAGCTTTTCCCCCACTTCACAGGTGCACAATCAAATCCATATATTTGGATCTCTATGTAAAAGTAATGCACAGAACTTGCTTTTCACAAGGCAAATACCAGATTCCCTCTGTATTTACGCAGAGACACCAACACCTATGTCTGCCCTTATACTGATCTGGAGGGAATCTAGATCGTTTGATGTAATTCAGAAAGTCAGTCAGAGAAGATTCAAGGGACAAATGAATTCCCTTCAAACAGAAGGAACTTCCAACTCCTCCTGGAAGAACTGAAACATTTATTTCTATGCACCATTACTGAAGATCAAAATTGATTACTCGCTCGTATACTGAAATTAATTGAAGCTCTAAGGTAAATGCTCATGTATTCTCCGTGACGTTCAAAGACACCTTAACAACACACCTTGCTAATTAACCCCAGATATGACTTCCCCATCTCATTCAAAGCCTAGAGTAAATATGCCATAGCTCTTACGTAACTAAGGAGAAATAATCAGCTAATGACAAGCATCAAATGTATTTCCTGTTCTTTTGATCCAAGATGTAAAAAAACAAAAATAAACATCTATGTACAGCTATGATAGATATCTATGAAGTAGTTCTATATCTCATCGCTAACTGTATGGTTCTTTTTGAGGTTCATAAAACCAGAACAAGGAAGTTAAGAACTAATTGGCTTTGGACAGGCTGGTTTTAGAAAAAAACCTGTAGATTAATGTTTCACCTTCTGTTGTTCAAGGCCCATTTGGAACTGAGCTGAACTCCTGACTGATACTTCTAGACCAAGAGACATCACCTCCTAATTTGTTTGTATTTATTACTTCATATTAAAAAAAAAGAAAGACTTCATAGGTTTCTTTGTGTACAACTTCCACAGCCAAAAACTGTTCTGAAGTTACTCTTAATCTTCTGCAAAAGCACTACTGAAGTCAACAAGATCTGAAAGTCCTATTTTCTCGTGTTTCAGTATAATTTATTTATGCATCCGCTAATTATGAGGTGGACCAAAGCTCTTACAGCAGTATTTGTTAAAAGCCATTTAGAAACCCGAACAATTAAACAGGTATGAGACTACATTCAGACTTGAACATGGAACTAAGATTAACTTCATGTCACAAACCGTTCCAATTGCCCACTCTAAAATACTGCCACTAACTCCGTAGTGTGCAGAAGTTACTAACATTTGATCTCTACAATTATCAGTATCCTTAGTACAAGTAGCCCAAGATAATCTTCTCAAGAGGGATGAGTTTCGTGTTATACTCACAAGACACGGAGATTCTTCAGTCCTGAGAAGTCCATCTTTGTGATTCTCGTTATATTATTTTTTTCTAGATCACTGTAAGAGAAAAAAAACAACACAGCACTGAGACGCTGTAGCTGACATCCAAAATTCTGACAGGAGAAAGCATCTCCATCAGTGCAGTATCTATCAGCTACTCAAACTGTACAAAGTAATGCTTCCACTGAAATCTGAAAAAGTGGTTCATTGATCCTGCCTCTGCCTCTTAAACTTCACTGCTCCCTCACAAGAAGTTTTTTCAACTTCTATATTGGTGCTCATATGCTGTACTTTTACATCTCCCTCCAGACAACAAACTTTTAAGAGTCAAAAATATATTCAAGACCTGATTTTTATGATACAGCTGAAACGCGGTACTCTGCCCCCAGATGAACACTCCACTCTGGAGTTATTCCAAGCCCAAGTGAATGGAGCGTGATGCACAAAGTTTGGCTAACTACAGCTTGATGAGAGAACTAGAAAGTACTGGGCTACCCTAACAGAAGATTTGTAGTTACAGAACTGCTCCCTTTCAGCAACCTAACTGGGCAGGCTCTCCAACCATGTTCTGGAAATGCCAGTTATCAGAAGATACTGTTAATAACACCGACCCTTTTCCCATGCTTATCACAACTTGCCCATTTGCATCTTCTATCTTCACTTGAATTCTGTATTTTCGAACACATCTGTTATGTGTCAACACATTTTCCTCATGTAGTCACATACCAAATATTACTTCCTGCACTGTTTCAATCTCTGATCACTTATGCTCTAGGTTCTAGTAACTGGCATCTTTTCTACAAGAAGGAAAACCCACTGCAACCAGATCTTGGGCTGTCCAATTTTTTTGCAACGAGCACACTGAAAACACAGAAAAATTTCATATCTTAAACATGTTTCTAAATAGACATTAAAACAAAATACTCTTCAGCTCGAGTCAAATTCTATTTCAGTCAAAAAATACATCACATTAAAAATGAAGGAGCCCATAAATCAATCCTACTCTTAAGAATCTTACTTAAAGCTTGCTCTCAGTACACTAAACTGCAGTGTAACTGCAGAATAACACCTCGTTTCCCAGCGCAGAGTCCTTCTGTCATTTCAGAGGTGTCATCACTTTCTTCAAAGCAGCAACTGCTGACATGGGAGCGCTGCAGGTTCTGTGCTGTTTCTCTCCTTTGGATTTGCCCTTACCAGGCACCTCCAAAAGTCCTCCTGGTTGAGCATCTCCTGTTGATTTTCTTTTTTTCCTGCCCAGATTGCTCTACCTGACCTAGTGCTAACCTCCAGGAATGAGAAACAGCTACATTTTATCCCTAGTACTCAGTCAGGCTTATTTTAGCATAAGCAATATTCAGCAAACTTAACTTTAAAGCAAACTTTAACTTTACATTTCTTCAATTTCACACCACAAGCATGTTCTGTCAGCTTCCTAGATACAAGAAGTACTTCATAAAAAAAATAATATTGGAGTATTTTTTTTCACCTGATTCATGTTTTATGCCTAGTAAAAAGCCACTGAACATAATAAAAAATACAAACATGCAAGCTCTTGGGTTGACAGTTATCATGCCAACAGAAGACCTGAGTGTTTTTCTAAAGATCACAAGGTTGCAAACATACACCAACAAGTTTTGTTGTCTGTGGATGAAAACAGCCTCACATGAACAATTAGTCACGAGGTTTGACTTTTCCTAAAAGACAATGAGATCATAAATGTACAAGAGAAAGTAGAGACTTGTCCTGTGAAATCAAATCTTATCGTAGTTCCTGCATTTATGTGCACTCTACTGTATACACAAAGGCTCCGCTTCTTTTCCCTTTCTAATAAAACTCAACAAGACAAAGGAAACTAACAGTCCTATTTTTATGCACATTTGGCAATCATCTGAAACCTTGACCCTGAAATAATTCCTGAAAAACAGGTGAGTGTTTCAAGCTGAGCATTTCTGCAGGTACAGAAGGAACCCAAGGAAGGGGAACAGCTTGGAGCTTCCAGGAATGCTTCAGCTGTCCCCTCTGTGTTCTGGGAAATGCTGCCTAGGTGGCTAACACTGAATGGCCTCTAAGAGCCTCACAATAATACTGCGAAGGAAATATGAAAGCTTTCAAAGTAGAACAGTTAAATCATTTGAAATCTCTCATATCCTATCCTACAGGGAAAACAAACGATCAAAAAAACAACAGTGCTCCTGGCTAGCACAGCTTAATAGTTTTCTATCATACAGTTCCATACAAGCCTTCCAGTACAGCTGCTATTTAAACCAGTCTTTTTTTCCACCTCACATCAGACTCTGCCAGCAGAATAGATGTACTGCTACTAAGAACTATGCACATGTTCAAGAAATGCTTAGAATAATTTACGTTGAATCAGGAGCATTTATGTTTTGATGACAAGAAGCATATTCTTCTGCAGCATTAAATAAAAGTACTTGTCATAGTACCTAATTTCATTTTTCTAGTGTAACTCACATTGTCAAAGAAGCAGCAGTTGGATATTTTGAAGGTTAAGCTTGTTAAAAGGTATATTTTCAACATTCAAAGAAATAGAACTGATTTCTTAGCATACTTGCCAAGTTCCCCAAATGCTTCTAAACACGAGAACAGAGTTTCTTCTAATATGGACATCATCCTTAATTAAACAAAATCTTAAATGCTTAGATGAGTACTGCACTCAGATGGGTAACTGCACTCAGATGGGTAACTGCACTCAAATGGGTAACTGCACTCAGATGGGTAACTGCACTCATCCGTTGGAGGAAACGACTCTTCAAATTGGAAAACATGTACCATTATTTTCTCATGTGCTCCCTAAACCTCATCTGCAAACCAATTTGGAATTAGCTCCTTTTAATGTCATTTTAACATGCTGGTGCATTCACTTGCTGTAACTGAAAGGTTAAATGAACAAAACAAAAATCCACACACAGTTCTGTATAAACCTCACCACAACCGAGTGCAGTCTGGTACTCGGATATCAGCAATACTGATGATTAAGCTCAGAGTTTACAATGACCAAAACAAACAAACCAACAAAACAAAAAAGAAACTCACCCTTAGCCTGTCTACAAGATTTGTGCCAGGGTCAAATGAAGCTACAGTGTGAGATCTTCATCTTTTACCACTGCAGCTTCATTTGCCAGAGACTCCATGAAGAAAGAATACATTACGGGTTGTTTAAAAAGCTCTGGTCCTAAGAGTCAAGTCCAACTATTCTGCATTTTCCATAATGATAAAATTTTCACTGATTTTTGCTATTAAAAATGGAAACCACGTAGTATTCTTTATATATATTTTTCAAGCATTTTCAACCTAAGGCATAAGCAAAACATTACCAGAACTGAAACAGTATGTAAGATACACTACTATCGACAACTAGTAACAACTATTTGGTCTATAACATTGAAATGCACTTCTTATGGTTATTGGTAACAAAAACCTTAAGCCATAAAATGGTTTAGAAAAACAGAATAAACTGTTGAGTTGGTTTATGCATGTTAAGACAGTACATACTTTTACAGGAGAAGAAAGAAGTTATTCTGTTCCCTTACCGAAAACAAGGGATGATGATAATGAGATGTAGGTGGAAAAAAATCCCTACGTTTTAACTGTAAGTAGAAGAAGCAGATGATCCTTGATACAGACAGGTAGGTCAACTATATTTAAGAATAATTATAGAAAAAACAAAACAAATACATTTAAAAATGCCCACAAAACAACATCAACAACACCAAAAAAGAAAATACCACCACACCACACAAAACAACAGCAGGGCATTTCCACAGTATGTAACTGTGGACTGTATGTAACTGTGCCACTGAATCATGCTCTTCTCAAGGAACACCTCTGAGGCATGGCCTACATTTTTCAGATTTTCCAGCTTTATTTCCTCTGTGTTTGCAGCTCAGTTTTTTGACCCTGGTGCATCATTAACTACTCACTGGTGCGCCAGGGTGACCTGACTGCAAAGGCACTGGGAAGAATTAACTCTGGAGCAAACAATGCATAAATAGCTTGGTGTTCTATTTGCACGTTGTTTCCCACCTGCTTTTTATGCCATTCCTTCGAAGGTGCTCCCTTGCCTGTGTCTAACAAAAGTTCTACCAAAGCACAGCAGGTCAGAACTTAGCCAGCTGAGGGGCACACAAAGCAAAGAGAGTCACTATCCCCCCATTTTGCCCATTCTGATAAGCCTTAATTCTCAGCACAACACATTCACTCATCATGAACAGGTGTACACAGAGCTTCATTCCTGTCACACATACAGAACAACTTTTTTCCCCCCTTCAAGTCTGTGAGACCAATCCCACACATCATCTCTGTTCCTCTCTTCCTTCAGCCCCACAAACATTCCCACTACTCAGCGTTCTCCCCACAGCAAGTTCTGCAGCACTCTGTGCTGAGAAAGACTTTCTTGAATGCTCTTTGATCAGTACACATCCTTAGACTGCTTTTTCCTCCACTCCTGTAGAGGAGCGCAGCCTACACTGCATATGTAAGATCAACCATCCTATTAAGGCCCTCCGAACATTAGTAACTAAGTTAAAGCTTCCATTTCAGCAAGTAAAGCTACTTGGACAGCACCCTGAGCTGTATGATAACCTTCTTCATGAAGTAAACCTACCTTAAACCCTTTGGATTTTATTGATAACTGCTTCCTCTGCATTAAAAAAGCAGTATTTACCTTCTGAACACCTACCTGTTCAAGCAAGCCTTCCCTCAAGGCTCGTCTGCCATTTGAAGTAAAACAGACTAAAACCTTGATGAACTACTATGTAACACTTCCTCCTCCTGTTCAGAGTAGGTCTAGCACTGCTGCAGAAAAGCCCATTGCCACAGGTTACCCCCTTACTCAACTAAACTTTGTTACTGCAAAGTTACTGAACTGTTGCAGACTTCAGTGGTTTACAGCTGGTATTTGTGGGCAACTTAATATTTTATATTTCCCTTATAAAAAGTCTGACAGCTGATTACGAGCCCACTAGTGGGTTTCAACTACAAAAAGCTAAACCTTAACATCTGATCTTGGTTGACTTTCAAATACATCGTGGCTCATAAGAATTGTTGGAAACAAACACACAAGCAGCTTTGAAAAGAAACTGGATCAAAGACACAAAGAAAATTATAATGTCACAGTGAATTTAATTTATAGTTAGCTTCAATAAATTTCTATCTGCAGAAACATTCGCTCGACAAGAAATTTCTATGGTGTGAAATTGCTGCACTTTGCATACTGTGTGAGGCCAAATGGATCTCCAATCTTACTCAGAACACCTGTCCTGCCCCAAGCATACACAGGCCCAGCTACAACTCTTGGTCACTTCATGTTCAGATAAATACTGTCCCAAAGAAACGAACAAAACACCACTGTGGAAGATAGGTTTATTTTGGTCCGTCAACACCTCAGTTGACAGCACTCATTAAAATGAGAAGAACCTGGAACTGTCATGAACACCAGTTTCAGTAAAGCTTTTGATACTAATTCCCTATTGGTAGTCCGTTTTTCTTTTTAGCGTGTCTCCTTTCAAGACAATCTACTGAACTTTAAGATCAACGTTTACGTATTCTAAAGCACCTCCAAAACTCTCTGGAGGATGCCACTGTGCAGCTTCAAGCCACACCAGAACAGCTACACAGAATTCCTGTTACATCACTTCAGGTGACAATTACTCTTCTGAGCCACCCAACACTCTCCAAGTGTCCAGACAGTGTTCTACCTGACGACTGCTCTCTTCCTTGGACTTCATTAAGTTTATAAGTCCTGGAGTAAATCCAGTCGCCACAGACACACTGTATTAAGTGCTCTACACTTCTGTCTTCTGGACTCCCATTTCTCAGAGAACACACACACCTGGACAATCTGAGCCTGTAATTATTACATATATAAGGCCAGAATGGAGATTGACAACAAGAACATTCAGATTATTATTTAAAAAAGCCAATAATCAAAGGCAATCAGATGCTGAACTCTTGCAACCATTTCAAAATAATAATTTAATACTCACATGTATAAATACAAAATCCTTATAGAAAATCCAAACGCTTGCACACACAAGTAAAGGATGCAAAAATGTAAAAAAAGCACTGAAAAGCCACATTTCAGTGGGTTTTTATTACTCAACCATCAATTTGCTACTTGATGAAACCTTGCGCGCTTCAGTCTCGGAGGCAATCCGAAATTTCAAGATGTACAACTATGATTAGAGATGAACACAACCCGGTGAATCCCTACCTTAATTCCCCAACCTTCTTCCAGACTACACACAAATATTACTTATGTAGCTATTTTAATCAGGGTGCCCATTTTGGAGCCAGTTCTGACTCCCCAGCTGTGCCTCCTGGGTACACAGTTCTCAGTGCAACTCCTTACCAGGTTTTTTGCTTTTTGTTGCTGCTGTTTTGCTCTTGTTTTTACTAAGCCTGTGAGGCTGGCACTACACAAGTTCAGAGGTACGCAAAAGCCACTACTTGGCCTGATGGTTACAACTGCAAGTGGAATATTTGCTTTAAGACAAGCTTCTACTTAAAGGATTTTTCTAAGTTGCAATTTCTGCTGATTTGGAAAAGCACCAAATTCCAGGCTTAATCCTGTTAGCTTTTGGTCAGAAAAGAAGCTGCTTAAAGTTAATTCTCTTCCTGAAAGAACCCCAATTATTTCATTTGATTAAAGCTATTCATTGTCCATGAATTTTCTAGCATGAAGAAGTCTGCCTCCTTTCAGAGAATTCTGGGGCACCAGACTGGCAAACGGTGGCATTCTGAACAACAAAACTGAAGATCATCTCTGATACCCAATAATTTGATATCAGGAGCTGATTTTGCATCTCAGTGTTCAATACCACAAGTCCTATGCGGGTGCTATTTATGAAAACACTCATTAATCAATTTGTCTTTAATCTAAAAAGACATTACATGAAAAGAAAATATATAGAGGGAAAAATAACTTGCAATCCATAGAGAAGGGAAGCTAGAGCAACAGTTTCAACTTCAAGTCCTCAGATGTTCTCCCTCTTAAATTAATAAAGAATTCAATAAAAGCAGTAGAGAAAATGCATACTCTATATTAAGAGAAATTAATTATCACACACTTCAAAAGACCTCTCTTACCCAAGTTACACAGCACTAAGATTGCTTCTTGTCCAACGTATTCACATATAGCTATTTCTAGACACAGAATCTCAAATACACAATTTAGAATACCTGAGAACAGGAGCTAAGTGTCTGCCACGTGCCAGCTCCAAACTACACGCATTTATGTCACATCTGTGATAAACAAATCACCACGACACTCATTCCTCCCAACACAAATTTCATTAAACTAATGTCCTGCGTAACTCAAAGTTTATAAAATGAATTTTCCTAAGAAGCAAACAGGTAAGGAGTCAGCGCACCATCTACATCTCACACCAAAGCAAACCTCAACTAGGACATATTTTAATGAACTTTTGGAACTTCTGTAAGAGTAGAAGAAAAATAATTTCTCTGTGAACTAAACTGTGGCAGTTCTGGGGATAGAGACGTATTCTTTATTATAAATGAAAAAATCATGCAGTCTAAATAATTTATTTTAAATGATAAATCAACTTGGTAGCAACAGATACAAAATGAGGAAGCTAAAACCAAAGTGGTAAGAACTCAATCCAGACTCCTGATCCTGAAGAGTTACAGATGCCTAATGTGAGCCCAATACCTCCAAATAACTCAAGCAGCACACAGTCTGAAGAAACAAGGTGTTTATTGTTGTGCCATTACACTGCTGGAGGACTCGGTCGATCCGAGCCACCTGCTGGAATGACGGCTGAGTCATCCCCTGAAAATCTGCCTGTTTCATTTGTCTGCCCGACCCCCGTTCACTGTGCAAGGTAACCATGAGCACAAACACACATCAGGTGAACTAGAAAAAACCTGCATTTTCACAAGGTAAGTTAACCATTCACTTGGATGCCTGCTGCACTCTAGAAGCTTAAGCCAAGAGGAGTTCTCAGTGTTTGTGAAAGCTACCCTTGGGGCCCAAGGGAAAAGGTTCTTCAGTGAAGTCCCTCTCCGAACACTTTCATTCACAGACAGAGAACATGCTAGCACCATGCTCACTCAAGAGACGTCTTTTCTCATGTGAGGATGCATTCACTTCAGCATGTCTGTTTTTGGCTAGTCTTTAGACACTCACTATCTGTTCTGTTATTTTAGCCATTTTCCAGAATTTCTTCTATGGGTTAATTTGCCTTTAATGGACACAGAGTGCCACTAGCCTCTTAGCCTTAAATGACTGTAATTCCCTATGGAAGGCACTTGGCAATTCTCCTGTGCCTTCAGTCCAAGAACTTCAAAGTTACAATGATAAACTACTTGGTTATAACATTACCCTGAAGCCCTCTGGCAGCACAATCTGCATATCTTCAGATTTAACGTATTTCCAACTCAACTTAGGCAATGCAGGAAATAAAGACCTGGGATCGTATTTTATGAAACACACAAATTCCATTAGTCCACAAAGCACTCGGGCAAGTACGAACTTCAGTTGTAAAGGAAAACAAAAAATTCAGCTTGTTTCATTAAAGAGAAAATAATGCACTCCACCTCTCTATAAAAAGACAAGCTGTTTTTTTCTTCTTAAACTAGAAACAGTTGACTTCTCAAATTAGCATGAGAAAAATATTTCTCTACTGACTTCTGGGAAGACTGGTACTCTCTAAATATTCCACAATACAATTAATTGTAAAGACGTTCTGCATCCTCAAACTGATTTTAGAACATGAAGCGCATACATGTTTTCAGTTTACTTAAGAAATATCCTGTACAGCTCGAACAGCCTGAGAGATGGCCTGTCCTCTTGCTAGCTGTTTCCAGGGAGCAAATTTAAAAAATATAAGAGCTCAATTTTAGGTCACTGATAGTAACACTTCTATCCATGTTTTTCATACTCGAACATATGAAGAACACAAAGAATAAAGTTACCGGGAGGAGACAGCATCGATTAATAGAACCATACTTAACCATGCCTTTGTGTGATGAGATGACCGGCTGTGCAGAGTATGAGTGAAGAGAGGACATCTTCACATTGATTTCAGCAAGACCTTGGCACTGTTGTCCATACCCTCTTTAGATCCAAACTGATCAGATATGGACTAGGTAAACAAACAGTCTAGGTGCAAACTGGCTGGACCTCTGAGCACGCAAGGTGACCAGCAGCTGGCTCCTAGTATTCTCCCTTTGAAATCAATGGTAGGGCCAATATTGTTTAATGTCTTTATTAAAGTCTGGAATATCAGAGTGCATGCTTAACTTCACAGACAGCATCAAATAAACAGGAGCAGCCAGTACCCTAAAAGGTGAGCCATGCCATAAAAAGATCAGAAAATTAGGCTGACAGAAACCTTAAAAAGTTCAAAAGGGAAAAAAAAAAAAAAGAAAGAAAAAGAAGTCATGTCCATATGAGCAAGCAAGCCTCTGCAACAACTACGGGCTGGGCTCTGACTGACCAAGGAGCTGCTTTGGAAAAAAGGACCTCGAAGTCCCAGAGGGCCACAGAACTGCCAGCAGCGTAAGCCCTTCGAGCAGCGAAGGCCACCATAGATCAGACTGTGGAGCAAGAACCAGCAGTGTGCAAAACTTGACCAACCTCTCGTATTCAGCACTTGTGAAAGTTCATCTGCTCTACTCTTACAGATTCACCAGTTCAGAAACAGGCTGACAAAGTGGAGAGAGTGAAATAGAGAGCCATTGCAATGATCAGGCAGCTGAAATATACCATTTGAATATAGGCTGAGAAAGCTGCACCTGTTGAACTTAAATATAGGATTCCAGGGAGATTTTACTGCAGCCTTTAACTACAAAGCAGGTAGCAGGGCAGGAGAATATAGACCCCTGTCTCTGCTCTGCAGTAAGAGGGAATAATATATGAACAAACACAGTAGAGAAGAAACAAGTCCTGCCAGAAACACCAGGTCCCAAAAGGACTCAGAAATATTCTGCATAGCTGCACCAACATCAGTACTGCACAAAGTGTATTAATACAGCAGTATCAGGATCCAGTAATTTTGATAGTCACGTTAAGCCAAAATAACAATAAATTTACAATTCAACATCTAATGTTTATATTGCTCGTGTTGGGCAGTACCACATATATGATGCTGGATCATTATGGTCTCCAGAAAATTTTCAGTGTTAATTAGATTGCTACACAATAGCTAGAAAGTACAAATCCTATGCTGCAGTCCACTGTCCACTGTATTTTAACACACCTACACAATACAGCTTTTAACTTGAAAAAATGAGACAGCTCCTTCAGATAACAGAAGGCTCATGGATACGACTCAAACAGTGTTTTCTTTTTGTCTGAACAATGACAAAACTGATCTTAAGAGGTGTCTAAATCTTGAGAATAAACTAGCCATTCCCAAGCCCACTACAGTAGCTTGGTTAATGGCCCACATTAAGTGCCCCAGTGATCTGGAACTGCTTGCAGGCAACACATTTCTGTCCTCATCTTCGTTCAAATAAAAAAAAAGAAAAAAAAAAAAACTTGGCAACTGTAGGTGCTAAAAACACCAAGGAAAAATTGCTTTTTGAAACTCCTGCAGAGGCTAAGGGGATTGCTGTTTAAAGTCAGACCCGAGGCCTGCAGAAAGCATCACAATGGACGAGTAATTTAAGTACTATTTCTTCAAGGAAATACATGTTTGTTTCAGCCTGCAGGAATTCCTGACTAATCATTATACCTTGCAATTTTCATTATACATAGAAAGAAAGCGTTATGTTGGCCAAATAATGTTCTAGGAGTGCATTTTACACTCCCATGCCTTTCAACTTTGTCCTCAAAGTTTTGTAGGCTACTCTTTTACTCAAGATCTAATGTGGCCATGCCATCTGTGCAAGACAAAGAAAGTCTGCAGGAATGATAAAATAGGATGAAAGGGGCCCAACCTCAAGTGCCAGAACACAAAAACAGACCTTGTGAAACAAGCAGGAAGAGCTGAAGTTCTTATTGCAGAGGCAGAAAGACAACAACTTTGAAATAACCATATGGTGGGATTGCTTAAGTTGCCAGCCTGTGTCTGATGATGGCTGTGTACAGGGTTCTCAAAGACATGCAAGGAGGAGGAAGAGAAGAGGGTTTTCTTCATGTAAAGGATTAGCTCAAATGTCTGGAGCTTTTCTACAGACTGGGTGAGAGGATCTCTGAGATTGGGCCGGTCTGGGTCAGAGAAGAGGTCAGTGATAGAATCATCATGGTGGAAGTTTGCTACAACCACTCACACAGGAGGAAGGAGGGCACACACTGTTCTTCAAGCAATGAGAGGAAGCCTCCAATCACACACCCTGGTTCCTATGAGGAACTTGAACCCCCGACACTTGCTAGATAGGCAGCACAGAGTAGGCAAATGAGCTGGGAAGTTTCCAGATGGTACCACACATAACTTCTAAACACAGATGCTAGATGGGCCAACCAGGGAGTGAAGATTTCCTGATCTGCCACTCACTTGTGATAAGGTAGTTGGGGGTATGATAATCAGTAGCATTGCTGGCTTTAGTGACCACAAAGCAATGATGTTCAAAACACTGAGGAGTACGAGTGTGGTAAGTAGCTGCACATAGGCTTGGAATTCAGAAAAGCTTAATTTTTCAGAATTCAGGGGACTTGCAGGAGGTGTCCTCCACAAAGCTGTCGGGAATAACCTTTGCACAAGAATGCTCCATCCAGATACTGAGTAAAAACAAGCAGGTGTGTCATAACACCACTTGGGCGATAGAGGCATCTCGCAACTGAGCTGCAGTGCAAAAGAGAAGGTATGGTACACAGAGAACAGAAACATTGCCCAGACACAAAGGGATGATATTAGCAAAATCAGAGCTATGCTAAAGTTCAAACTGGTAATGGGCATTAAGAAAAGCCTCCAGCAGTATATTAGCTGTAAAAGAATAAATAAGGAAAATATGATGGTTTAGTGACAGACTGAGGTGCTCATTGCCTTCTTTTTATTAAGTCTTCCCTGACAGAGACTTGCCAGCCTTCACAACTAAAGACAAGTTTCAAGAAGAAAGAATCAAGTTGAGCATCTCCTAAGAAATCCTAACCTGTAGGAACAGATAGGATGCATTTGGTGCAGCAAGATCTGTCTGAAAAAGTGCACCTTCACAGTGACTTCATTCATAAGTACTAAAAGTATTTGATAAATAGAACAGGCAAATAGTCCATTTGTCTTCAGAAAGAATGATACAGCAAGGTACACACTATTAGAAGCAATTTCTAGGCACAGAGAAGATGACTGAAAATAGCCAACAGATTTATCCAAGGTGAAATCATGCTTGAACAACCTGCCTGCCTTCTAAGCTGAAGCCACTTACATGAAGAGGGAGGGAGAACAGTGAACACTGTCTTTTTTGAGTGCACCTGGAATGCCATGTTCAATTTGGGGCCCCTCAGTCCAAGAAGGATACCAAAAAACCTGATCAAATCCAGCAAAAGACCACTGAAATGGTCTTGACGATGTAAGATGAGTCTGAGGAACCTTAACTTGTTTATCCTGGGGAAAGGCAGGCTTCAGGGTGACTGAATAGCAGTCTTCGAGTAACTAAAGAGAGGTTACTCAGAAGGTGGAGCAAGAGTTTTTAATAGAGGTACACAGGATGAGAAAGACATGATGATTATGAATTGAAACGGGAGTGTTGTGGTTTAACCAGGCAATCATCTGAGCACCGCACAGCTGCTTGCTTGCTCCCCTCCAAGTGAGGATGAGGAAGAGAATTGAAAACAAAACAGAACTTGTGGGTTGAGATAAAAAACTAAGGCAGAAGAGGAAAATGGAACAAAAATGTAGTGATAACTATAAAACTGCCTGCTGACCAATGACCTGCCAGCGACACAAGGTCTCACCACCTGCCAAGTGATGCCCAGCAACACCCAAGCAGCCAACTCCCCACAGCTTTATGGCCTTCATGTGATGTCACGTGATATGGAATAACCCTTGGCCTAATTCAGGCCACCTGCCCTGGCTCTGCCTCACCCCGTGCTGCCAGGCTATAAAGGCAGCAGCTCTTCCCTGCTGAGAAGTCCAGCCCATCCTTGGGCTCCCATCACTCAGAAATGACCAAGACATTGGTGTGCTATTAATGCTACTTTGGCTGAAACCAGGACATGGAAGTTCCCTCTGTTTATTTAAAAAAGCATTAACAGAAAAACAGTTAAGCTGTGGAACAAATGGCACAAAGGTTTTCAAGACTCAAATGGACAAAGCCCTAAGTAGCCCAGTCTGAATTTCATGGTGAGCCTGCTGTGAGCAGAGGTTGGACTAGGAACCCTCCCCTAAGGTCCCTTCCATCCTTAGTGATTCTAAGTCAGCTTTCCACACAGAAGAGAGTAAAATATTTATTTGTTCCTCTGTGTTTGGGGTGAGGTAGAAGGGTTAACAGAAAGCTTTAAACATGAAGCACACATGAAAGTATGGAAAATAGTCAAAACAGTTGCTACAGAAACCAGGATGCGTGCACACTGTAAAGAGAAAGTACAGTCACTCTCGGACACACATAATTTCTCAAGTTATTTCTTTCCAGTTCTTAAATAGAAATGATTAGTTAAATGAATTCAACTTTTACAACCCTACCTCATCTTTCATATTCAACATGTACCAGCTGGTTGGATATGAAAGGTAATTACATCAGTCCAGTGCTATTCCAAAGACCAAACAGGTACACAGGTAGAAAACAGAAAATGTCAACTGTTTGGGATACATTTTCATTCAACGATAAAATGGTCAATCTCATCAGAACATAAATAGATATATCCACACTTTGATCTTCATCCCATTTGGACTTCAAAGGTCTCTTTCTCTCTCTCTGACGCAAATTAATTCCCATTCTGGGGTGCACTAAAAAGAACGTGGCCAGCAGGTCAAGGGAGGTTATCCTCCCCTTCTATACTGTCCTGTTGAGGCCACATCCAGAGTTCAGAACTGTGTTCAGTTCTGGGCTCCCTGGTTCAAGGCAGACAGGGAACTGCTGGATAGGAGTATAGCGGAGGGTCATAAAGATGACTCGAGCATCTCCATTACAAGGCAAGGCTGAGAGACCTGGGACTGTTCAGCCTGGAGAAGAGGATACTGAGAGAGGATCTTTTCAATGCATACAAATATCAAGCGGGCAGCAGCCAAGAGGATGGGGCCAGGCTCTCTTCAGTGGCACCCAGAGACGGGACAAGGGGCAACAGACACAAACTGGAACAGACCAACTTCCATATAAACATAAGAAAGAACTTCTTTATTTTGAGGGTAATAGAGCACTGGAACAGGGTGCCAATGGAGGCAGAGCCTCCTTCTCTGGAAATATTCAAAACCCGTCTGGACACTCCTGTGTAACCTACTGCAGGGAACCTGCTTTAACAGGAGGGTTGGACTAGATGATCAGTGAAGAAACAGGTATTGGTTCAGTTGCTGTTCAATAATACAATTGCCTACTGTAATAATACAGATGGCTACTGTAAGACTTGACAGCTTGGGAAAAAGTTTTACCAACAAACAAGTGACCTTAGCGAGGCCTGGATTGAGAACAAAACCTTGATTTCATCTCCATTTTTCCCCCACATTAAGACACACAAAGACTAGAAACTCTCCCCAGTAGATCTTTTCCTGGAAATGTAAAGAGGTTGAACTTCTTTTCCCTTTCTTTTTAATTTAACAAGTATCCAGTTTCACCAGCTCTGTCCCCACGAAGAAGAACCAGACTGGGTGAACGTGTCTGCTGTAGCCACTGAGTAGCAGATTAAGCCAAGAAGTCACCATAAAATATGTAGGGCTGTTTTAATACATAAAAAGCCATTTGAAGGATGTTGCGTATTTACTTGACAAAGTCAGCATCCAGATGTTACAATCACTAGCAATCTTCATCATTCTTAGTACATTCCCACCTTTTCTTTCCTTTGTTCTTATTTAACTTCAGGTTTTCAACACAAGGTTTGCTGAAGCAAAGCAAAACTGCTCTCACGGTGCTTCTGAAAAAGGCTAGGCATATCTGTTTGATATTTTGACTTGCCAAAACTACTCATGCTTATAAAATCATTGTGCACTAAGTCACTACTTACTTAAGAACTGTGGAAGAATGAACTTGGAAAATATTTATTATATAAAAGAAAATTAACATCAACTGGGATGGGAATAATTCATTTCCAATTTCTAACCACTTTCATGAACAATTAGCTAAAGAACTTCCCTGGGAGTTTCTCTGCCTTTTCATCTGTTAGCTATTAAAATCACTGCACAAAAGGATGGCTAGCCTGCTTTTCTTATACTTTCACATTCTTATCTGAGAAACTTATATCCAGATGTGTTTCTCAATCCGAAGAACCAGGCTTTGCCTTAAGGCTTTTCTTCTTGCTATCCACTTCCACATCTGGAAAACCAACTTTCTTTGCTTAAGAACTTGAATTCTGTGACTTGTTTCACCACTATATTCTTCTCTCCAGCTTACCACCCTGCTGTACTCAGGCATTTCATAAATGCACGAATACTACTTCCCAGTACTACTTCCTTCTAATGAGTTTTCTTTGCTCTCCAGCTATATTATTAAATGACCATCTCTAACCAGCTCTTCCACTCCATGAGGCTGCTAATATCTAAAGCTGGCACTCTACAGCTATTTCAAAGCTTGTAACCCAGAAGTTCCCACCTTAGTAAGTGATGTTGTAACCACTGCCACCCTCACCAAGCAAACGTGTTTCATCCAGCATTTTCTGAAGTCAGCATTTCAAAACACGTGCTCAGTACAATGCTTGTTCCAATCAAAACAGTACCACTATGCAGACACAAGACACACAGGAGAAAAAATTACTAAATTAAAGCCCCATTGAAGTCCAGGCAAAACATGCATCATGGCTAACAGGACGTTTGAACTACTTTCAGGATGCAGCTTTGCCTTGCTCTCTCTGAGTGATATTTGAACAAAATAACCATTTTAATTAAACATTAATGTGCCTGTGGATGACACATACGCAGTGATAAATTTTAATAGGCTTGATGTCATGTGACTATATCTGTTATATGAGTTTTATGTGGCAGATGATATCCCAAAACAAACAGATTACACAATCAAATCTTTGGCAGGAAACTATTCTGTGCATTTTGTTATTTTCTATAGTAAGGAAAAGAAAACTAACAAAGTGAAATTATATTCTTACATAGACCTCTGGTTAACAACTGTACTTATTTGGTCATCCTCGCTTGGAAAACCTGCACATTCCAATGAGCAGGACTACTAAATTTCAAAGAAATTTCGTCCATTTTAGAGTCAACTTTTTGAAATCTAAAGAAAAACTGAAGTTAGGAATTGGAACCTTCTCTGCTTTGGGACAAACTGTTTGCAGAAAAGCCTCCTCCAAGTTCTAGCATTAGGCTGACGTTCCATAGTACCTGTAACTATCTGCTTTATCCACCGCTAATAGCCATTTTGCCAAATAAATTTCCTCCAGTTTAAAAGCTGCTAAAATAGAATTCACCAGTAAATACCCAGAGAAAGACTGCAGTGACAACTTCAATACAGAAGGGCAGTTTGACTGAACTGACTGCAAACGTTCAGGTTTTTTATGATTTTTACAGCTTACCACTTGTAACTTTTCTTAACTGTCAAGCTTACTCATTAGTGTGCCTATCACAACATATGCCAGTGCTGCTTTGCAATCTAATACATTAATTTTATACAATCTCACTATCGCATTCTTTACCAGCCACAGAAACAAAGGAATAAGACCAAGTGAAAGAATGGGAATTAAGAAATAGTTACTTAATTACTAGTATGCACAAGAATGTCTCTGCTTTCAGCATATAATTTCCATACTAGTTAAGAGCCTATCTATTAAAACATTTCATGAGAATGTTCATTACAGGACAAAATACTCTTCCCCTCTTTCTCCCTGCAAGTCAAGCAGCCAACCTTAATTCATCTCTTGGAAAAACTATTAGGAGCTAGACATTAAAAAATACCTGTTATAGTGCTGTGATCTGGGATATGAGCACCTCATATTCAGTAATATGAAATTTAATGCCACTTCTATTCTCATCACATCTAGAAGGACCCTTATAACCATTCAAGATTTCTTATGTTAAGCATTCCACAAAGAAGCCCCCAAAAGGGCTTTTAAAGACAAAAAAAAAAAGAGAGTGAAGAGATGGAGAGAAGAAAACAGAGCGGTGAAGGTCAGTAAGGTCAGCACAGCAGGCACTGACCTTGACTCAACAGCAGACTAACTCGAATCAAAAATGTTTGCCTGACACCATGAAAATTACAGGGAATTTAAATTTTTTCAAAACCACCTTTCATTTCTAGAGGAGGACATTTCCTCCAAAGTAGGAGCACCAAAATGGAAGACAAAAAATACATCTAGAAACAGAGTTCATCAACAGCCACAATAACCAACACCATCACCTTGTAAAACCATGGAGCCCTGTCCGAAATAGAAGACATGAACTTCCATTTATATAGGCAAGAACAATTGTGCACACTGAGAAAACATCCTGAAAAGTTACAGACAGCTGATCTGCCTTGTTCATTTGGGCTGACTGCCTCTACGTGCAGGCATAGCATAAAGCGACTACAGTAACCCCACACAACAGAAGAGGTTTAGTCTCTCCAATTAAACTCCTAAAGATAGTATCACTGCTAGCAGCCTTGCACCTCAGATTGAACAGAGATAGAAGTTGCAGCCAATGAGGTATCAACTATGAGAATGCTATCTACTCAAATTGTCTGCATTCCTTGGTCTTTAAATAGATTTAATAGGTGTTTCAGGAACTTCATTAGTAACCTGACACTATATAGACTGCGTTGATTATTCACCATACAGTTCAACAGGAAGGTAATCCTACTGACCTCTATGAGGCAGAGAGGATTCTCCAAAAAAGCCTCACTGACATAAGAATTACTTCTGCAGAAGTATCACAGATTTTCACAAAAGCCATAAGTAAAAGTGAGTTTGGAAGCAAGGTGAATTCTGAAATCAATTCTGAAATTTCAGATAAGATCAAGAAATACGGAAACCTAATTAAATTGCATGTGATGGAAAAAATCAAGGCAACACCAGCTATAAAACAGAAAGGTTTTTTCTTCATTTTAGCATAACAGACCTTCATTAAGAATGCTCCCTTCATCAGTGACAAGGAAGGAAAGAATATAATGATCAGTGTAACCATCAGTTAAGATTTCCCCCTGTGAGGGACAAAATTAGATTAAGGTCTCAGAAAAAGCAGCAACTCCTAGACAGAAAGGTAAAAATCTAATTAAAAGCTCCAGAAATCTATCAATCACAGAATTAAAAACACATACTGCAGCACCAAACAGATGGTATAAAACTGAAATATAAGACATTTATTCTGACAGAGACAACTTACAGACCAGATTCAGTTAAGGGAAAAAAAAAATAAACTACACTGAAAGCAACTGGCAGAGAGGTAAGAATCATCCCCTTAAATCATACCTCTTCTCTAACTTCTCTGCAGATACGGCCTGCAAAACTTACTTGGCGAGTACAAGACCACAAACCTGTTCCCCTTAAATATAAAGGCAGAGTAGATCTCTTACGTACAAGGGCTGCTCTGAAAGCAGCGCCTCCATTTTTATCTTCTTGGCCCATGACATCAGAGGTGGATGTTGGTGGGACGGCAGTAGAGGTTGAACCTCCCCCCCAATATTCCATTACATTGTGTTGCTGTGCAACAGATGGCAGCAGAGGGACAGTCTGACAAAGTGGCATCTGACATGGAAGTGCTTATAAAGCAAAGACAGGGGATTGAACTTCTCCCTGTGGAAAAAATGGTACCCACTGACATTCACTGACACTTGCTGAACATTTATGGAGCTCAAACAGTGGATATGAGCACAGTGAGGTGGTGGACGGTGCATTACACCAGTGGCAACAATGATGTGAAAGACATTCCAGATGGCCATGCACAGCTGTCACGCCACTAAGAGTGTCTTCACCAGCTCACTCACATGAATAGGTGGATTACAACCTAACCAGGGAACTGTGTAAGGAGCTGAACATCAGCTTCAATGCCTCAGAAACAATAGTGGCAACACTGGAGTATCACAACCTTTGTGCCAGGTGTTCACACACAAATGGAATAAACACCATTTGCAAGCTTGTCAGGACCCATCAAACCCATATGAAGCTGAAGGTGACTGCTTCCTGGGTCGCGTCATTACCAGTGATGTGACGGTGTCACAAGTAAAAGCCAGAGTCAAAATGGCAGTCTGTGGGATGGTGAAGCATGAATTCCCCACAAAAGAAAATGTTTCAGACACAGCTCTCGGCAGGCAAAGTGATGTGCACCAACTTCTGGGATAGGAAAGGGGATCCTGTTGGATTTCCTGGAATCTGAACAAACTATCAAATCTGACTGCTACATCACAAAGCTAAGCTGAAAGCTCAAGTCAGGCCAGAGAAGATGACAGTTTTTCTCTTGGAACATGATAATGCCAAACCCCGTACCAATTTGAAGACCATAGCATCACAGCAATCGTGAAACAGTGGGGCACCTTCACTGGTGCAGATTTTTATGAGCGAGGCGTGCAGGCTCTTGTTCATCAAGGTGGTGAAAATGCATAGCTAATGGTGGTGACTGTGTTGAAAAATAGTGCTTTGTAGCTGAGAATTTGCTCTATCAAATAGTGTTATTGTGCTTTTTGTGTATGATGTAATTTCCATGTAAATAAATAGGAGGCATTACTTTTGGAGCAACCTCTGTATTTAGTACCATTACAAAAGAACGTCAATTGCTTACAAGGCCATTTTTCACTGGAAAAGTTCTTTCCATTCCTGTGAGCCATTCAACATCTTAAACACCACATCTGACTGAACAACACTGAAAGGAGATCTGAAGATTAAATTCGTGGGTCTCTGGAGAATAGACTTTAAAAAAAAAATCAAAACAAAACTGCTTGGGCTATATTGCAATCAGAATATTACAAGAACCCATCCAGAATATTACAAGAACCCATCTCTTTCTTAAGAATTACTTAAAAAAATAAACCAAAAGAAGCCAAATTTATACAACCAGATATTGGCAAGCAAAACCTGTTATTGAAACTAAAAGGAATGGGAATGACAACAACAGCCTCTAAGCCTTAATCCATATTAAACTATAATAATGTAGCTGAACCAACAACAACGAATAGAAGCTTCCTGTCATCCAAGGAGCAAAAAGGAGACAAGCCACGTGCTACAAATTTGTCTGAAAGAATTCATTAGAGGATGGTGCACAGAATTTACCCTTACCATGATAACATTTTCTGAACAAGACTGGTTACTCATCTACACATCCCTGTAACATGAATACATGGATATAATCACCGGAGGAATTTTCATATATTACTTCTAGTCATTCTACCATTTTTCTTCAAATAGTTTTACCATTTGCAGTTAACATTAGTTCTTCCCCTCAGTTATCTTGACTCCTTTCCTCATCTGAAGCTAGAAACGTGCTTTGTCTCAACTTGCTGATGACAAAACATTGCTTTGTCTTGCAGGGCTGGAAATTAAGATGAAGAAGGAAAAGAGAGCTCCCCGTTAGGGAGTCGTTCAACAAGGGGACATTCGTGTTGGCTCCTGCAGCTGTCATCTTCATGACAAAACCAGGAAGCTGACTCTACTTAAAGTTCGTACACATCCTGCTAGTGCTGGAGATGCAGACCCACACAGAGGCAGATTTTTCCCCAGCTACTGAAAGGCATTCAACACTGTGCTACCAAAATTCTTCACCTGACCCATATCTGTAATTGAAGAGAGCAAAGAAAAAAGGACTAAGAGGTACCAGGTTACTTAGGAAGAACATTCTACAGACTCTGCCAAAGATTAACACAACGTGAGATGATTCAGTAGCTGTAGTGTTAGGTGACATAGTTATGTTTACATCCAGCAGCTAACCTCCTCAGAACTTTCAGAGTTCCAAGCTTACTTAGTAAAGAAGAATCAGCCATTTAATCACAAATTTGTTATAACATAACATCTTATGAGACTGCAGGCACTTCTGAAGATAGGAGGCTGCGCAACTTGCAGTTGACTTTCATTCCAAACCGGATTTAGTTAAGTCATTTCAAAGATTTAATTATATGTTGTCAGTTCAAATTCTGAGAAGGAAGTAAATAAGGAAACAATAAATGGATAAAGGAAATGAGAATTTATGGAGGGGGAAATCTGTTTTTCAGATTTAAAAAATAAATACACAAATGAAATTGTTTAGTTTGCTTGAAATATTACTTGAACGATCACTGCAGTCCTCATTCAGAATCATAGAATCACAAGGTTGGAAAGGACCTGCAAGGTCATCTAGTCCAACCATCCTCCCATTACCGTTGCTACCACAAACTACTAAACCAGGTCTCGTAGCTCCTCATCCAGATGCCTCTTGAACACTGCCAGGGACGGCAACTCCACCACCTCCCTGGGCAGCCATTCCAGTGCCTGACCACTCTCTAAGAGAAAAAGTTTTTCCTCATGTCTAACCTAAACCTCCTCTGGTACAACTTGTGGCCATTTCCTCGCATCCTGTTTGTTGCCTGGGAGAAGAGGCCAAACCCCTCCTCATCACAACCTCCCTTCAGGAAGTTGTAGAGTGCAATGAGGTCTGCCGTGAGCCTCCTCTTCTCCGGACTAAACAATCCCAGCTCCCTCAGCCACTCCTCATAAGATTTGTGCTCCAGACCCCTCACCAGTTTCGCTGCCCTTCTCTGGACACGCTCCAGGGCCTCCATGTCTTTCTTGTAGTGAGGGGCCCAAAACTGAACACAGTACTCAAGGTGCAGCCTCACCAGTGCTGAGTACAGGGGGATGATCACCTCCCCGTGTCAACCTTCAGATGTCAAAGAAAGCTCAATTCAAGTTCAGTCCTCAGGAAAATACCTTGAAAATTACACGACTTCAGCGGGCACCACACAAGAAATACAAACCGGAGCACAGTTGTGAACAGGAAAGGATGCTGACACAAACTCAGTGTTTTCCATTCATCCCTAGTGGATAAAGTATAAGTCATCAGAAATGCAATATTTAAGTGATAGCTTCCATTCTCCATAGCTATGAAGGTCAAATGACTTCACAGCAATCAACTTACAAGTGACAAACAGCGTACAGCACAGGGATTTTTATACAGATAACTGTAAAAATAAGAGTATTAGGATTTATCTATTTTCAGTATAATTATCCATGTAGGTATGTGAGCTACACTGACTGGCACACACTTTACTGCCAAATACATAAAAATTCCAGAAAAAAGCAACATACATTGTCTGTACTTTAGGACTACCTAAAAATAAGACAGCTATTCACTTAAGGGGAAATTCTCCATTCATTTAATTCTTCTGTGTGAATCAATACTTCGCAACGAAAGTAAGAGCTTAAGAAAGCGAGCAGCTTCATTTATTAGAAAAATAGCAAGTAAGTAATCTGATCCTCTCCAGTTTAACCAAATTTGTACAACCTACAGACAGCGTGATGATGGCCTTTATTCCATTATTTGCTTATGCAGCTACCAGAATTATAACAGCTACTTTCATCCTCCTTCCTGTTTTCATCACTTCAAGACAACGTAACAAATTTATTAGTGCAAGACTGATCCAGTATAGCTGGACACATTCAGTCAAACGCAGTCTTAAGATATTAAAGGGAAATTAGCCAAATTAAATTCAGCAACTCAGTCCAGTTTCCCCAGGATCAGTACCTTGGATCAGTACCTTTGCCTCTTCAAAGCCAAAGTCATATATGTCTGTTTATTGCTACATTATCTAGAGAGAAAGAAAGGCCTCATGCAGAGTTTTGGAGACAAATACTACAGAAACAAGTGTAATCCTTAGTGGGGAGAGTCCTAAAAAAAACACGATATGAACATAAGAGTCAATGTTATTTGTATGTGTTTAACATTGTGTTCTGCAATAATTTGACAGCATTCAAGACAGTAGTTAGATTTAATTCAGAGACAAAAATGGAGGAAGTTGTAGACATTATAAACCAAAGCAACTTCAGCAGCTACATGCACCTAGGCCAAAAACACCATAATAATATATTTGTATAACAAACCCCAGACCACATGAAAACTCTATAGCAAGCAGATGACTAAGCTTCTAAATTGCTCCTAAATGTGGACATGCTCAATTTAGCTACTCAAGCAAAGCACAGAACTGATTAGTCCTGCAAGCTTTAGTAATTTAGAAAGGTAAAGAATCCTCCAAATTATAAGACAAAACAAAATAAAAAACTGATGCAAGAGCTATATATTAGACCAGATTATAAGCCATCAAGTGTAAATTGATCCACAAATCAACACGGCCAAATTCCTGAAGTCTGACATACAGACAACGTGCTGCTAACAGGGAGAGAACAAGACATTAATCAAAGAAAAACGCAAAGGCGTAACTTTCATACTCAAACAGAAAGCATATACTGACCCATAAGACAGTAATTTCTGTGTGTCACTGGTTCCCTTCAGAGCTGAAGAATACGGTAATCATCACTGAGGTAGCTTTGATCTGCTCGCTACATTTACACCATTTCAAACTGACCTTGACTATCAGCATTACTAAGGGTTACAAAAAATGACAAGTATAATATTTTACATATACAGAAAACATTTCTACTGAAGAAAACCACAGAATCACAAAAGAACTGAAGTACTGCTAAGCAAACCCTGATGAAAGAATTCTGCTGAAGGAGGAGCCCTAAGGAACAGTTCAGAAGGATAAAATATATAAATACATCCACTAAAATCTTGAATGTTCTTAATGTCAAAACTCTTAACTTCTGCCTTAATTATTTGCAGAAAACACCCTATCAGTTGAACAGCTCGGATAAAACAATCCCTGTGCCCACCCCTAAAAGCTAGCTCTAATGCTGTTGGTAGGATGTTAAGTTACTTGACAAATGGGGAATGGCTCAATAACTACTAACAAGCCCAAAAGTCAGGTATATTACCACTGCACTGATTTCATGCAAATCTCTTCTTTCATGAGTTGTGGGCTATCCTGGGGATTCCTTCTCTAGCACAGATGTAAATGGGGTTTATTCTTTGGAAATGTAAAGTATTTGTTTCACCACCTCCAGACAGAACACTTCTGAACCAGTAGTACACAAACATTTCCCTCTCTTTTTAGCTCTTCATGAGAACCAACTTAGCAAAAACTTCAGTCTACACCAGACAATTAGAAGACTGCCACAGAACATAATAACAAGGTAAAATGCAGCACAAACCTAACGCTACTTGCTATAATTGTAAAGCTACCATTAAAGATGAAACTGCATAAGGAAAATTTTAGGCTACCCATATGGCCATTTCTGTGATTATTGGTTAATCTGTGAATTCCCCTGAAGACAGAAATCACAGGTACAACTCTTTATAAAAATTGTATCTTCAAAGCACTAAAAAGAAAATAATACTAGAAAAAGCATGTGTCATGCTTACTATGAAAAATGAGCAATAAAAGCCCTGGTGATGTTTGTTTCTTGTAACATCAGAAGATGTTTACTAGTTTATTTAATAGAACCCAACAAGAGATGTTTTCCCCCTGAAGATTTTTACCATCTTTTCTTAATGTTACATTTGCAGTTTTCCTTGGGTTTCATATTGGTGCAAATTTATATAATATTTAACTTGGCTCCTGTAGCCAAAACTTCCTGTAACATTTGTACAAATATAACTCTCTACAAGCACAGTGGCACAATAATGTAAGTGATGCTGTTAGATCTCTCGTTAATTAAGGCAAAAAGTTTCCAACTTAAACCAGTATGTAGATTTTTTTAGCTCAAAAGAGTGCAGAAGGAAGATGACATTTTCATATGCTGACTACAAAAATCTGCTGGGAAAATAATACAGGGAAGCTTTTTGATGACCACACACTGGGCACATAAACATTTTTCCAGGATAAAAAGTACCTGTCTCTATTTACCTCAAAATGACAAAAACTGATTACAAGTTGAACAAACCAGTTACAGACTAAACATCAACCCTCTGCTATGTCATAGGTACAGAACGTCATGGGCTGTGAAGAAAAGGAGGCCCTTTGATACATCCAATGGTTGACTGACATTTCAACTAAGAGGAAGGGAATAAGGTCTTTCCCTTTACTGATCCAATTAGAAAATTCTAGTTCAATGACTAGAAATCTAGATTTAAAAGAAGTTACACAGCTTTAGACAACTGCTGTAATGAAGACGACAGTGAACAGTATAAAAAAAATTAGTGAAATGCTCATGGCAGACTGAGAGAACAAAAAGTGAAGAAGTACATAAAGCTACAGAATGCATTATTATGGGATCCTCTGCATTTTTTCCACCATATTTTAGTCATCGAATGCTCCAATAATACACTGTTTTCAGAACAACTAAAAAGCTGTAACACAGCTATAGAGCATATTCATCAGTAGAGCATCTCTGAGGTTGAAGATTCAAACTGAATATTGTGAAATAGCTGCCATTGTTCATCACGCAGCCATTAATCTAAAACTTAAATCTGTAAGCTACACCAAAACTCACCAGAACTAAGAGTGCAGTGATTACGCGCACTTCCATTCTTTTTAAAGCTTGACATACCAAGATCAAGAAACTTACACTTTCAGCCTGGCTTCTTACAAAAGGCAAGGGAAGCCAGCATCTCTATTATTAATAAAGTACATTCTCACAAAGGAAACCTAGTAACAAAGTGAGCTCAGCCTCCCTAGAACCTAGGCAGTAATAAATCACTATACTGCTCCTCAAGTGCTTCTCAGGTGGCGAGCTAACTGTGCATTTGTGGATCATTTTTACCTGAAATCTACATGTTTTATTCCAGCCCTTAACTCTTAAACTGAACACACCTCACAGATGAAGGATACAAATATTTGTGTTATCACACAGCTACACCTACCCTTGCTCCCACCATGTTGGGAGGGGTGTTTTTCAGTTGGCTTGAGAGTTTTGTTTGTTTATTGGTGCCCAGATTGCCAGTTTTAGAAAGTACATAGTTTCATGCACAGAAGTAAAGCTTTCAGTAACAGAACATCTGAAAACTATTGTTCAAGCAGCTGGGGTTAAAAAGAAGGCTGATACAGCTACAGAACATTAAAGATGGTGGAATAGTCTAGTAAAAGGTCTCCCAGCACTATAAAACGAATTTAGAAACATTCAAGGATGTTATAAAATTTCATTCTGGGACAGAACTTAGCTTTTAAAAGGCCTCTATACATGAAAGCTTGGTTTCCTTAGTAACCTCATTTAGCTTTCTTAGGGAAAAACTGCTTGAGAGTTTGAAGTTTCCCCAAACTCTATGATCCAAAAGGAAATAAAACAGGAAGTCAAGCCACTGAATCTGCAGTTTTTGCCAATGAGTTTAAACACTTCAAGTGGTCAGTTAATCCACACAAGGCACAACTAACTGCGCTTCTCCTAGAGCAATCAGTGGAGCCCAGCACAGAGCTGTGCAGAAGCTCTGCTTAACATTCCATTCTGGACATCTTCTGGACACCTACCATTGGGTATTCTCTGAAGTAAGCCATGCGCTGTGCATTAGGCAGCGTCAAGAGATGCTGCCCTCTGCACCGAGTCAGTGTCAAAACCATATTGGAGGTCTGAAGTCAGCTTTCAGCTTTCCCCTTAGGAACTCACTAAGTAAAAAGAGTCAACTAAAAGAACTCTTAAGAAGTTATAATACAGAAGATATACTCCACACATACTCATAACATTCTCTTGTACTGAGGGTGGAAGCATCTCAAAGTACTACACTATCATAAACCCTGAAGCAGATTAAAAACTAAATAACAAGCTTCCCTCCCCATAACACCAACTTAGGCAATTTAAGACAGAAATTAGAGACCGCTTTAATGTGACTTCTTATCCATCTGCATTAGTTTATGTCAGTAGTCGATTTTTCCACAGTGATGAAGTCACCAAGCTGGGAAAACTAAGCAAGGAGAAACTGCTACCAGCCACCAGGTGAAAATACCCAGGTTTCCAATTGCATTTTAAATCGGTTTCACACTGACAATGATTATTTCCTGGGAACACTCCATATAGAGTTCTAAGCAAGTTAGAAGCAAGCCAGTGCAAAACCAAGTCAACGAGACCCCCATCTGCTAGTATGGTTTGGAAAACACCAAAAAGTTCCAAAAATGTTTTTTTTTGTTTGTTTGTTTTTGTTTTTGTTTTTTAAGCGAGAGCAGCAGCAGATACCTGTAACTTCTGAAAAGCTCCTCCCCTTCCCTCCTGAAAACATTAATTCGTGTTTCATTACTTAAGCTGCTGTTACTATGTACTCCACGCTGATAGGCAGGTGTTGAGAAATTCACACCAGATGTTTCTATAAGTACTTGAGGAGCCCTTAACGTTTACTACTTACAGTCTCTCGGCATTCCTGGGAATATCCCTCGGTACAGTTTTGAGTCCCAGTCCATGACAATCCACGTTGGAAGCAATGCACGTACATTTATGTGGGCATCCTCCAACAGGCATCCAACTCATAGAGCTCCAAAAGCCCAAGATCATTCCAAGGCACAGAAACGCACTTCTTCCACTAGACATGATTTCCTGATCACTCCAGCGGGTATAAAAGTGTGTGTGAGCAGCCAGCCCTTCAAGATGAAATGCCTCTACGAAGAAAGGAAAAAAAAAAAAAGGCTCTTAGTACAGCCCAAGGGAACCCACCACTGCCATCATCGCCGGAGCACCAGCAAACCTTCAAAGGCGCCTGAAAGGGTTACGTTAGGTGGAAGAAGGTGGGGGATTGCCTTTCGGGCTCAGGTTTCCTTCTGTTATCTAAGAGCGGTACCAGAAGGCAGATAGTTTAACAGAGCTCGAGCCAGATGCGTCTTCAGATGAAAGAGAAACCGGGAGCGAAGATAAATACACACAAAACATCCATCAGAAGCGGCGGCAATCTCCCAAGCAGCCTCCTCCGCTCTGCATCGCCCCACCTGGGCCGGGCAGGTGACCCGCGGAGGCGCCGGGCGGCAACTCAAAGCTCCGCGAGCTCCTCAGGCGCTGCCCACCGCCGCTCGGCTGCTGCCGCCGTGGGCCGGCACCCGCGCGCTGACCGGCGGAGCCGGGACCGGGAGGCGGCGAGGGGCAGACGAGTGGCGGCGGCGCTCCCACCCGCGGCGCTGCCGCGCCCGCCCGCCGCTCTCCATTCACTGGGCATGGCAGCCGGGCGAGCGCCCGCGGCACGGTGCCACCCCTCCCCCCTCCCAAAATATCAGCCGCCGCGCCAATTGGCTGTGCGGCGTCTGACGTCACCCAAACGCCGAACTTTTGGAGCGGAGGGAGGGCGAAAGTTTGGGGCCGCTCCGGCGGCGCCGCGCGGCGGTGAGGGGACTCGGGGGACCCCCGGCCCCATCTGCGCCCCGGGACGCGGCTCCCAGCGCCCCCCGCCCGGTTCGGGTTTTGAAGAGTAACGCGCGGGCTGCGGCACGAACGACCCGGCTCCTGCCGAAGCGGTCTCAAGTTTCCCTCCGGGGGAACCGGCCGCCTTTTGTTCGGGCCGTGCGCACTCCCCGAGTACCCTCTGGCGGTGGGAACCGGCCCGGCCCCGCTCACCCCGAGCTGCCCTCTCCCGGGAGCGCCCGTGCGCCGCGGGCTACGAATTCACCGAGAGGACGGACGGCGGGGAAATGTGCTGTAAAACGGAGGAAGCGGAATGCATCCACGTGACAGTTGTGTGCTGGTCTGACGGTGGTTGGAGCTCCGAACGTTTTATCTGAAGTTTATTAAAAAAATGTGCCAAACACAGGACGCCTTGGAAATCCTTAAATATTTAGAGATGACTTGGAAAATGGAGAGGCCTGAGGGAGACGAAAGTAGAGCATCTTTTTATGCTTAAGCCAAGCCATAAGATAATTAAGATGAAGAACAAAGCTGGTATACACATGACATGAAAAACTGTTTCAGAATACTCAGTCCCTTACTTGGCACACCTGAAGATCATGCGGAAGGCACACTGATGCACAACACATTGCTCGTTGAGCTGATGCACAGCAAATGCGTTCTGTGTCTACATCACAAGCCTCAGTCCATGAGTATGGACTCAAGATTCTGGTCCTCTGTGAAGGGAAAAGTTTTCCTTCCACCTGTCCAACAAGGAGCCTGACTGAAACTGCCACAGACACCTCCAACAAAGGTTGGACAACGCTACGTTACGTTGGGATTGTGTTTCCTAGTTAGTGCTCAAAATGTGTTTTTCTACAAACATAAAATTTAAGTGGAAAAGCTGCCAGGAGAAAAAGTAACCCCAAACACTAAGATATTCACTGTAAGACATGGATTCCAGCATGCACACCTGAACTGTTTGTTGGTTTCTGGCTACATTTGCCTCGCTGGGAATTCTGACATTTATAACCACGTGAGGTGTTCCTGCTCACCTCGATAGCCGGTTTTACCCTTAACTGTGAAATGCCACCTCCACAGCCAGCAGGGCAGCTACTTGTCTGCTGCCCTCTCCACAAGGAAACATTTGACACTAGAGAGCATTTCCCAGTAAAGACCAATTTGCCAACAGCACGTGTAAGATCACAGATTAACTTTCACCTCTCCTTTTCTGGTCTTTGACAAAACAAAACAAGAAACAAAGTGTTTTTCTCATTTTTTAGTGAATTATTTTGTTGGTTTTTTTTTCCCCTACAGAACCCATTTTGATCAAGGCTTGTGCCTGAGCGGCTTACATGACTAGAGTCAAAACTCATTTAAGCGGTCCTTATATAGCAGTATCCAACAGGAGAAGGCTCAGTGACAAGTCACACAAGGTTTGAAAATGTACAGAGAGACTCAGCTGTCACCCCTTTAAGTGGCTGCTTTATGCTACTTCAGAAAAGATTAGAAAATGCTGTTCTCCCACCTCCCTCAAATCTACAAGAGGAAAAGGCTTGGGAAGGCGTACGTAACTTCATCTGGATTCCCAAATAAACTTTTGCTTTCCTGGAGTCAACGAAGATGACTTTAACTTCCCGCATTAACAGACCAATTGAAAAGCAAAGCCTAGCAAACCCCACTCCAGCCTCACCGTACCCGGGGCAGCAACAATAACTGTAGGAGCTTGAACCACACCCCTCCCCTTTACCCTCTTGAGAGGGCAAAAGCACAGCCAGCTCCAGGCATGTCACTGACACTCATCGCTATCTATTCTGAGGCAAGCGCCCTCCATCAAGCATTAGTTCAAGAGATCAGCTCTTGAACACAGAACAGCTGGTTCGGCCAGATGACAGAAATTACACTGCTTAGCAAGACAAAGTACTCTGAAAGCTCTGGTGTCTCCTCCATGCAGACCGAAGGTATACATCCTTAGATCGTCCAAGCAGTGAAAATACTTTCGTTGGAACCTAACTTGCCTTGGCAGCCAGGCAGCATCATTCCAAAGAGATTTCCTGCTCTGTTTAACTAGCAAACCTCTTTCTAGCTATGGGCTTATGGAGAGTCATACATCCCTCGCTTCAGGATGGACATATGGGAGTTGTTGGATACTAATTATTATTACAACCATAGACAGTGGAAGCATGACTGTCCTATGCAATACTTATTTTTGAAGTTACTCTAATATTCAGCTCTGCAGGCCTTCAGATTCTAGGAAATGCTGAAAAACTCCCTGAAATGTCTTCTCGCTGTCATCCACAGCAGTCAGCGTACTCCATGCTTCTCTGTTTCTCGCTCACAACAAAATCACCCTGAATAGAAAGGTGCACCAGACAAAATGGCAGAAAGCAAGCTGAACTGAAAGTCAAGCCTAATCTTCAAATATGTTTCACTGTTATAAAAACTGAGGCATGTTTACATTCCAGTTAAAACAGCACTTAGAGGAGACAGTCACATATTATCAAGTCACACCACAGAGAAGCAGTGTTGGCTCTGCTGTTTTCCTTTCACATATCTACTATGGGTTCCTGATCTTGGCAACTGCTACAAGCTGGCAAACCAGTCACTTCATCCCTTAGTATGTGGTTGGCACAGGGTACAGCACACAAACACACAGATACAATAGCACAAAACAATACAGATAATGGAATATCTACTGAATAGGGATCTATAAAATGTCTCCTATTTGACCCTGTTTTGTATTTATACTAAGTTAAAAATATTTAAGTTATTTTTATGAAACTATCTAAAGATGGACAGTTTTCATACATGCTTTTTCCCAAGCATTTGAAATGATCAACATTTTCATACATGCAAAACACTTCACAAAAGTTATCAAAGGTGTGCTGCCTACCCAGCAGGAACTTAAATCTTGCCTGCTGCTTCTGCAATATGAAATATAGTCCTTCCTCTTAGAAAATGAGTAGTTTGACATATCTAGAACATCTTTACACCAGTTAGGAAATTGACAATTCAACACATGAAAACAAATAGGTTACAAAAAGAAAAAAAAAAACTAAGCAAGAAAAAAAAGTGGTTTTCTTCTTCTAAGATGGCAGAACATTCACTGCACAGCTGTCCAGATTGCGCTCACACCCAGGTGGTGCTGTCACCTCAGCTGCTTCCCTTCAACCTGCCATCCGTAACTGAGACTCCATGACTACCCCTCCCCTCCTTGCAAAAGGACCTTTAATACCATTTACGGGTTAGAGGAAGAGCACTGAGTTCTGGGAGCAGTGGAAAGGCACAGTGAACAAAACCAGAAGATTGTGGCAGCTACTTGGAGAGAGGGGAGTAAGAGAAAAATCACTTCTGTAGGCAATTTTGACATTTCAATACTCTTCACTAAATACACGAGCACTAGAAGTGTTTTAGAGTTGATTTCAAGACATGCTACATAAAGTCACCATATTTCTTGTCAGGCATGTCCTGGATAGACATGCAAGTGCACACACTGTACAGTAAGTGTGGCATGTCTGAGAAACACGGCATTCACTGCATTTGCTTTGTGCTTGTTGCTTTACACACGCAATAAATCTGATGCCTCCCAAACGCTGTTTATTCCATGCACAACGTGCATCTAGAAGCCTGGCGGAACTGAGCAGGGCCTGTTCTGCTGGCTGAAGTTCTGAAATCTGGAAGTTTAAGGGCAAAAAAATAAGACTGGTTTAAGAAATCCCTGCATATAGTACTCTGGTTGAGGCAACAAAAGTCCATCACAAAACTTCATACTGCAGGGCTGCTTGCACAACAGACAAAAGTCTCTACCACCGGCAGCAGTAAACTAGAAGAGGGGAGAGGAAATTAGAAATTCTGATCACTTCAAAAGATTGGAAGCCTGAATCTGATCATTTAACTGACAAGGCTCCCTGAGCAGCTTGAAGAGGAGCTCTTCAGCACATCCACCACTGAGGAGAATACTATGCCAAGGGATCAAGCTGATGTGTGCATTTTAAAGATGCTAAGTTCAAATTCCACCTAATTTAAAGTCACTGATGCAATCATTTGGGAAGCAATGACATATACCGAGTTATATAAAGTATCTCAGAACATTGCCTAAAAAGGACATAAAGCTAACACTTGACAACCCTGTCAATGGTAAGGAATTTGAACTTGATTTTTACTAGAAACTAGAAATAGAACATAGGTTTAACATGACTGATGGCAATACTGTGGCTCTTTTTTTTTTCTGGGAAAAGAACATCAAAGTGCTCAGTTTTGCTCTCCGTATCCAGTGCACAAACTACGAGACTCCTATTTTAAAAGCAAACATAGGACTTCAGTGCTGCTACCCCAAACAAACAGCCTGAATTGTGTCACGATGCCCTCTTGTGGCTGTTGAGCTCCCGCAGGGTCCTGAACAGACGCTGCAGCCTCGTGAATGTCTCCTGCATAAATCTGAAGCTGAAGGCTTCATCGTCGACAGCACGTAACTCATTTCAAGAAGTTAAATACTTTTTGAACCTGTGATTTTCAAAAATACATATGCATAAGATGTCAAAGCTATGGCTAAATACAATAGCAAGGTGATGTTGTCTGGGTTGCAGCTGTTCACCATACCAGTTGATGCCCAATTCAGTGTCTGTTTCACAGGAAAAAATAAGCACTAAGTTCTAGACATCAGCTCTTAGATAGATAACTAAAAAGCAATGTTTTTGTTGTTGTTGAGAACAGGCTAGGATAAGCAAAGTATATTTCTACCAGTGCCTTTAGTTTTAAATATCATGTTTGAAGATCATGCTTGAAAAAGCACTACCTGCTTTTAATACAGTCAAGCTATAAGTCAGAAGCAATCCTGAGGTTGAACACATAGTCTACTGCTTGGTGTGAAACAGTAGATAGATTAAGAAGTCTAGCAACTGAAGTTAGCCTTACATTCCCCTCAAACGGAATAAGAACATCAAGATTACCAATCTGCACACCTTTACTCACAAATTCATCCCTATTCTGCTACATGGGAATGAGGAAGATCAGTCCATGCAAGAAAGCTTATGTTGCTATTCCACCTGGAATACTATAATTCACTGCACAGTGTGCAAAAAGAGCAGCGACTTGGAGCAGCAAAGAACTTAAAGAAAATTTCTACCGCTAACATTGGGGATCTCGCTGATAATAACGATGCTGAAGACAATGAAGGAATGTTAATAAGTCATACATTTTCTACCTCGATAAGATTCAGAGATGGTATTTCACTTGTTCTTGAACTTTAGAATTAGTTTGTTCTCTCAATTCTAATGGCAGATGACTTGGTTTTATACTCATTCCTAATCTACCACTGCTCTGCTAGTTAAGTCAAACTGGGAAGCAGCAGCAGGATAACTGGCTAACATCAAGTATGGATCACGCCTCTACACCATCTTAAATGCATTCACGAATTTTAAATTATAGCTTATGAAGAAAACAAAAGAAGTAGTTCCACTAAGAGTTCTGAAAATTAAATTAGGTTCTGCTGTATTAGATTTTTCTCATGCAATAGAAACAACCTAGAAATCCCCCACGTTATTTTCTCTCTGCTATTGAGGTGTATATTCCATCAACTGTTGCATTAACTGCTGGTTTACTTTTGGGTTACGTAGTTTACATCCACATAAAGCTCTCTATAGGGTTTTTTTTTTATTTTTTCCTATTTAAATAAATACTAGAGAAAGGAAAAATGCAAAACAGACTACTGTTATATACTTGTAGTGCATAAAAGATACCTAAAGAGGGGCACTTTGTTCTTAAATTAAGCTCTGTCATCAATGTGAACACAGCTTGCAGCAATCTTCAATATATTTCATTCAGTTTCTGGGGCACAGCAGGCTGGTGTAAGAGTACTGAACTAGCTGGAAAATCTGAATCACTTAAATGCAGAATATTTGAAAAGATAAGGACGGAACAGCAGAGCATCATTCCAGCCTTCAGAGCATTACTTTCAATGTGTCAGAAACAGTGCAGCCAGCAGGAGCAGAGAAGCAATCATACTCAGCCCTGGTGAGGCCGCACCTCACGTGCTGTGTTCAGGTTTGGGCTGCTCACTACAGGAAAGACATGGAGGCCCTGGAGCATGTTCAGAGAAGGGCAACGAAGCTGGTGAGGGGTCTGGAGCACAAGTCTTATGGGGAGCAGCTGAGGGAGCTGGGACCATTGGCCCGGAGGAGAATCAGGGGAAAACTTTGTATCTTGCTGCAACTCTCTGAAAGGAGGTTGTGGCAAGGTGGGGGTCAGCCTGTTCTCCAAGGTGAAAGGTCTAGAGGGAACATCCTCAAGTTGCATCAGGGGAGGTTCAGGTTAGACATTAGGAAAAATTTATTCTCCAAAAGAGCAGTTAGGCACTAGAATGGGCTGCCCAAGGAGGTGGCTGAGTCACAATGTTTAGATGTTGTGCTGGGGGACGTGGTTTAGTGGGAAATACTGGCAATAGGTGGACAGCTGGACTGCGTGATCTTGGAGGTCTTTTCCAACCTTGGTGATTCCAGGATTCTATGACAATGCAAGGCACAGCAGGAAGCAGCGCTGGTTACCAGGACAGACTAAAGTGTCAAAATGTATAACCCATGGCCTTCAGTGGTTTATAAAACAATTTAAAAATATTTCCTTAGTTATCTTGTTTTGCTGCAGTCAGTCTGTCACTAAGCAATTTTAAGATTCTGTATTAGAAGCAGCTTGGTTTTCTTTTATTCGAGGCATAATTATTTGGGTACGTAGCTACACTTGACCTTCAAGTATTAAGACAGCCTAGAAGAAGTGTTTTCATACAGGAGGCCTTGCAGGTTTCTGGTATAAGCATCCTTTCTCTCTTCACAGTTAAGCAGACAGGAGAACCAAGAGCCTCTACGTATATGCAACAACGTTCTCAACATTTATTACCTTTTGTTTCCTGTGTGAATAAGCTAACCTGAAAGACTCTGCAGCAGAGAGAAAGCATTCAAAGCTGTTATTAATAACCTTTAGATTTGATATTTTGTTTGAACATTGTTAACACTTGCATGTAGAATAAGCAATGTAGTTTCCACAGTGCAAAATATTTCATTATCTCAAGTGTAGCTCACACAGCTCAACGAATCAAAACAGAACTTGTTTTGAAACATAAGTCATTTCTTAGACTTTTTTCTTCAAAGATGCAGTAAAAGAAATCAAGTATCATTTAGCATGTGCTGGCACCAGAGGTCATGTCTTCATCTACACAAAGTAGAGTAGTTGACTCACCTCTGATGACGCAAGTTTTCACTAACATCTCCAAAGCTTAAAAACATTAAATGTAAAGCTTAGGCAGCTAAATCCCCATCATGTCAACACACTAACATTACAAAATTCTTTCGACTGCAGCAAGGAAATAACTGGTGCTTAACATAGGAACAAGAAAACCTGAGTTTTGTTTCTGTGTTACTTATGGGCTCTGACCTTGGCAACTCAGCCTTCCAGTCTCCACTTATTAGTTCATAAAGATTTATAATACACACAAGGTTATACAGCAACCTGAGCTTTACAAAGAATGTTTCAAGTATTACCTCCAGCCTAAGATGAAATCTGCATTACATATCAAATACTAGAAGTATTTTGTAAATATGAAGTATTTTTCATAATATAACTCCCTGGCATCTCTGACATTCGAATAATAGAATGGATTCAATTGGAAGGGACCTTAAGGATCACCATTCCAACCCCTCTGCCATGGGCAGGACTGACTTTTTTTTTCTTTTGGATGCCTTTAGTGGGTACAGTATTTAAAAGGAAAGAAAATAATTTTGAACCTTCCCTAGTTTGCACACTGGATACATACTTGTATGGTCAATCCAGATCAGTATTTATAACAGCACTCTTCCATATCTATAATATATAGGGAGTAAAAAGAGGGACCGAAAATCAAATGAGAGCAACATCTATGAAAAAAGTTCTCTCTAGAAGGATGCTAAGCAGCTTCAGGGTTAGGCTTATTTGTGCCATAACAGCTTTGCCTTTGTTCTGCACCAGGTGGTGAGTACAAAATACAAGCTGGTCCATTTTTTACTTATATTTAACTATTAGAAGGATGTTGAGCAAGGAACTACAATCAAGACAACAAGTGGCTAAATCATCATTAAACCAGTTCAAGACTTCAGGAAAAAAAATAGCAAGCTAGTGTCTCAACTGAGTGGAAAAATCAGAAGCGTAAGACTCCTAAAAGGAAGCAATATATTATTCTGTTACTAGATTATAGGATCAATTGAGAAAGAAAGAAAGTGCCATAAGAAGCCTGGATTCCTACTCACCCTCATTCCTCCACCATTCAGTTGAAACAACTTATTGGCACAAGAAAGCAGAAGTGGTTTCAGGAATTAGAACAGAATTCATCTTCTGCAAATGCACACACTTAACTGCCCAGGCCATCAAATACAATTTTATTTGGCTACTGTGAAATTTCCTGACAAGCTAATTACAGTAGCATATTAGAAAACATAACAGACAAAGCGACAGATTTAGCCAATTGCCAGACAATGGCTTTTTAAGTTCCATTTGGAAGTCAAAACTCATCACTTTGTAATTTCATGTAAACGTAACAGGTTGTTTTGGGTATTCTTTTTGACCCAGCATTTTGGATTTGATCTTTTCCCCCACATTACAATCAGAAAGCTCATCGTGGTGGAAGGGCGATACAGGAGTGCAGTAGCAAAGGGACTAGCACAAATGGAATGGTGTTACAAAGGAAAAGGAAAGGTGCTCACCCATCTCAGAAGATCCAGGCTCACAGGAAAAACTCTACAAGGAAGGGATCTCCCAGCAGAGATCCCTTCCCAGTGGCAGTCAGCCCTTAAATGAGCTCCAAGAGAGGTGCAGCCAGGCTGCAGCCCTTCCAGTCACACAGCTGAATTGCCTTCACCTGTGCTCCCAGGGCTGACCGGGCCCTTTCCCCAGGTGCTCAATCAGTGGTTCAGGCTGAGACTCAACAGTTCCCATACAGCCCACCATAGTTCAGCAGAATAAACATGCAGGATAAAAGGCTGTCATAGAACAGAAGTCTTTTTTTTGCCAACATCTCATGCAGTAGATCAACCAGTGCTATCACAGCTTTTATCTGCTTTATAAGCTGTGCATTTAAAGCCATTATCTAGTAAAAGATTCAGTTCAGGTATTCAGGGGCTCATCTGTAGCTCCCCTTAACTGACATTTATTAGTGCCTGACTGAAATAGCTGGTCTTTAACTCTTAGTTTCCATCCATCCATTGTTTCATTCTATAATTTGCAATGGTACTGGTTAAAAAAAAAAGGTTATTGAAGATTGGACTAAGCGGCAAAATAAGAAAAGACTTCTGTAAAGCACACTGTGAGGAGTACTCCAAAGAGAGGTATTATGAATAAAATAACCTGCTCTACTTTATGCTTTTCCTTTTAAGACAACTAATCTCTCAACACAGAGAACAAATTATTGCTGTATTTAAGCTAAGGAAACAAAAACAAGAGTAAGGAAAAACTCACAGCAGAGTACTTCTCAGGCCCACTGAAACCTCTCCATTCACTTAAACAATTGTCTTTGCTAAAAAATTCCAACAAGCTACCCATGCTGACAGGAAGCAGGCAGCACTGCCACTCAAAAACCATTTTTGCATATTAGAAAATCAGTTTTCTCTAAGATATTCAAAATAGTACAGTTGGTAATTTTTTCATCTGACCTCCAGAGCAGGCTTTAAATGTCTTAATATCTGACTTATTCTCACATTTTGCCAGCTGCAAACTAGATTGAGAAGTTATTGAGAACAATAACTCACAACAGAAGGAAGGACCAGAAGGAATTTTTAACATCAATAAAGACTGCTGCTCTGAAACAGTCTGTGCAGCCTCTTCAACAGCTTCCTGACCATCAGCTTGAGATGCTACCTTCCAAGAAGTGAGAAACAGTGAATTCAGTTCGATGAAAGCAAAGCTATAATTTTGGTATCTGAAGGTAACTTCTGTGCCTTATTCTGTGCTGCTGAAAAACAAAACACCAAGTAATTAATGATCTACAATGAACTCATTTTCTATAATGACTGTGTGGTCCATTTCTCAACAGGAATAAAAACATGAAACTCACTACAGATTTTTCAGTAATCTTGAGGTCAGTCAACAGTTGCAGAAATTAATCAATGTCATGACAATAATATCTCAAGTTACATCTGGGAAAAAGAAAATACTATAGTTTTTCTCTCAATTATTTATAATATGTTTGCCCAGAAATTCAAAAATAGTTGCTTCATAGTTGGCTTCCGCAGTGTATGTCAACTCACCTACTGTTAAACCTCATTTATCCTAAGTTAGCATTATAACACAGGACAAGAAAAGTTGAAACGCTCAAGAAAGTTACTGAAGTTGAAGCTGTAGCAACTGTAAGACTGTTAAACAGGTTTGACACAGCACAGATAATTTCTATGCCAGTGGAAATACTTCATTTTTGCTTGTTTTCATGACAGAGTGCTGTTTTCTTTTATGTACATCATTTTATATTAAGTATTAAGATAAACACGTTTAATCTTGAAACTTTGTGCATACAGTGCTCTTCTTTTATCTGCAATATAACTATCCAGCAGAAGACTTTAAGAATAAGTGGGAATGACAAAGAGGTATGAGGATAAGAATACTTCATTTGCATAAAAAAACAGTTACTAGCAGAAAGGAGAATGGAGGGTTAAAGAACAATCCCTTTTTTAGTTTTCACAAACAGGCACAACACAACCTCCAAAACATTCCCACAAGGAAATAATCAACCTGCAACTCACTGCATGAATGGTTGATTTTTACAAGGAAGAGCATAACCACAGGAACAGGACAATCTTTTCTGCTGAGAAGAGATATCATTCCCTATCTGAGAACAAGAGCAAAAAAGCTGCGCACATAAGCACATGGTAACTTGATAGAACTGAGTTCAATAGAAGCCTACAGAAAATATTATGACAAGTGTCAGACACAAGATGATATCAACAAACCCAGTAAGGCTGCATTTCCATACTTAGAGAGGCCAAACAATGGTAGTAACCTATAATAATAAAAATCTCTTCCACCAAGAAAGGATTCAAAGAATTTTTTTCTTATTTGCACTGCAAAATGTTTTATATTAAAACATACAATACAGACCCATGATATGTTCGCTTCCAGCTAATACCAGAAAACCCCTATGGTGCCATGCTGAATTCACGGTGGTAGGTGAAATGAGTGCAGTTACAACTTTTTCTCCAAATATAATAAATGAGCACAAGAGACTAGCAAATTCATTCACGTTCTGAGAACTTCTGCCTTACAAGATGTAAGATGCTGTAAGAGAGCATTTAACTGCGCTTGAAAGTTTCACCTTTATTTTGGATCAGGCTTCCTGCTCAGCCACTTCACAAAGTTTAAACTCGTAAACTTTACAAAGTTGGACTATGCCCTCCTCGCCCCGTCTTTGCTCATGAATTCAATCAAATTGTTGAATTTTAGAAAGCCTTCAAAGCAGCAGTATCAGCTCACTCTCAAGCACAGTCCATGAGGTTCAAGTTGAAGCATAAATCTGAAGTTATATTTAAAGCACAGCTTAGTATTCCACCAGAAGCTACTTGCTAAGCCATCGGGAATTTTTCAGCAGAGCCATCAATAACGTGTAAAATGCCCTGAATATTCATTGGCACCTGAAAGAAGTGTCTTGCTTTTATCAGGGAAGAAAAACTTAATACCAAAAGAGAGGTCGAGGGTTGAGTCATTTTGTTTTTGTTTTGCTGCCCCACTATCTAGCTTTCAAGTTTGTAAAACTTGAGTTAGTATTATGCAAGTAGAAGAAAAACTTGCAGCTTTGACAAAGCCATGAGGGGCTCTTTTGGTTCAGTAACAGATGAGTTTGTGCACTTGTGTTCAACACTTTATGGCTACTTGTCACTTTTTATGAGACAATATTATTGCCATAAAATAGCCAGTGTTAGGAAGAACATCAGTTCTGGTTTTGACTTAGATCAAAGCTACTGGATGGAGCTGCAGAAGCCCTGCTGCTCTCTGTTGTGCTGTTATACAGGACTTTTTTGTACTGAGTTTGGCTACCAGAAATTGGAACTGCTAAATCACAGTTATATTCCAGAATGTGGCCAATAGCGAGCTACAAAAAAACCAATTCTGTCACTACTATACTTCATACACTACCTGACTTGACAGTTTTTCCCTCCTTTTCTCTAATTTCAGATGTGATTTCTTTTCCTAGTCATAGATGAATATTTGGCACAATCAAAACAAGACTTGCAATTCTGATGAGACTTAACAACATACATGAAATCTAAAACAATTGTTACTGACAACCACAGGCGTATCAGAAAGACAAGACTGGGAAGCATTCCAGGAACATCCCCATGAAGTAGACAGAAAATATACATTGTCAGGAAGAACAGGGTACACACATTTGCTACAGAAAGGACAAACTTGTCAGAATATTTTGACTTTCCTTTTGAAGCCAGTTATTAAGCCACTAAGGTAACAGACTTCATCCCCTAAAACAGCTCATTCAAAGCCAGCCATAATGAAATATGTTTAAATAGAAACTGTTCGCATCGTCTTAGGTTTTGTTATTAAAAAGAGCTGAGGGATGGGAAACATTTCTTATCTTGCATATGTCTTGGCCTTAAACTACTTCTCTAATCACACTAAGTCAAAACAATTATCTGAAAGTCTATGCAACATACACTTAAGTGATAATCCATAATTCTTATCCTGAAGAAAAAAACCCCACGCTGTTCTCATGCTTTCTTCTGTGCATAACATTTCTGGTGTTACTGAAAAAATACCAGATCGTTTGCTCCCACCACCATTGGAACACTCTTAAATATGGTTGTATTAGATGTTCATTAAGAATTTGTCCCTTCTTGCACCAGAAAATACTTTGTGTGCTTAATAAATAATAGTTTTACTCTTGTCATATTCATATGTGGAGAGAGATGCCCTGTTTAAGGAAACACATCTACGTGAACAATGGAGTACATCTTTAGGATGCCTTTATATTTTCAGAGCTTTAATACACTAACATTTCATCTTCAAATTAAAACCAGTGAGATTACTACAGACTGGATGTTGCTTACACCGTCAGTAATACCTTGCCACACTGCTGGACAAGTAACTACCTTAATAAACCTCCAATGCTTTCAGATTTAAATACATCCTAATTAATTAGTAGGGAAAGTGGCTACTTCTTTCAAAATGTCTAGTAATATCTAAATAAGTGATAAACGATGGGTACTATCAATAAGCTTTATACAGTGCACTGATTAAGAGAAATTATCCCAAAAGGCTGTAAAGGAAAGTGACAGCAAGAGCTATTGCTCCAAGATTGTGAGTACTCATTCAGTTCTTACTAGTAACATCATTAATAACTGTCTATTCTATCTGTAAGCAGTGCCAGAAGAATATACCTGTAATGAAAATAAGGAGAGACAGAAGCCCCAAAAATTCCAGGCCTAAATTTCGGAGATGCTGACATCAGGGATTACAGCAGCTGGTGACGGTGATACAAGACATGAAAAGTGGGTGCTGATGCGTTCTGCATATTATGAATATACAAATATATACAAGAATCTTAAATATGTGTATTTTATATATTTATGTTTGTACCTCATTCAAACACCTGACAACCTGCTTCATAATTAAGTCTCCTTTTTGGGCATTCATGCTTCTCATACTCTCACCTTTATAATAAGAAATGAAATTCAATTTTTACCCAGAAGAATCCAAATTTGGTGTTAGCAAAATACATCTTCTGCATGCAAGTTGACTGCTGACTGGCACAGCCCTTTCAGAGGTATCTTTCCATTTATCACTTGACTCAGACTTTCTTCTCTCTTCAGGCTAAGCCTGTACAGCTTCGGAGCTCCCAGAGGGAAAAACTCCTGCTTCACATCACGTCCAACAGGTTTGCAAATAGCTTCATGGACTGGCTAACATCCCAGAACCATGACTAGCTTGTAAGACGTGTCCCATATTAGAAGCAATGGCCGTATAGATGTTGCACTTAAATCCAGCCTAGCACTTCACACCAGTTAATACTGACATGGAGAAGCGGCCACTGCCTGCTCCTCCCCTTTGTCTATTACAGTTGAAACATAACTACATCTGAATTTCACAAAAGAAATTCCAATAAGAATTAAATTTAATTCCCTACACCTGAAGCCTTACTGTCATAGAATGGTCATGACTCTCGAATGCTACTAAAATAGAGAACGAGATGTACCTGACAGATTATTATTTAGATTTGCTCCTACACTGTGTCCTCAACCACCACAGTTTGATTGTGGGGGCTGCATTTCAGTCACACATCACGCAGTCTGTCAGAGAAAATTGGAGCACCATCTTCAACAATGGATACTCGAACAGTCTTTACAAGGCATGGTAGCACGTGAGTTTAGCTCATCATTACTGATGCAGGTATTAATCACATTCATGCTTTCACAGCGCGTCAGTTTCTGTTTGTAGTTTTTGTATTATTGTTTCTCGTTCACAGTTCAATGGAAATGGTCATTACGTTAGTTCTTTCATAAACAGGAAATAACTTCGAGATACCTGGCATTCTTGTCACCTTCAGTGATAAGGGGAAGCAGTGAACTTCGCCGACCATTACATTCCTTTAATTACTGGCAAGATTGTTACTGGTACATCTTGGTAAAAAAAAATATATAAATAAAAAAAATCTCTCGTTTCTTTTAAGTTCCCTTTCTTTCTGAGGAGCTCCCAGAAGAGCCAGCTGGCATTCACAAACTCTCGCTAGTTGTTTCAAGACAAACGTTTACTTCCTTTATGGAGTGCTAAAGTAGAAGATCAGTGACAGTTTAATATCATGACCAAAAGCAATTTCCTATGGATATTTTAAAAAGTAACCTTGATTGAAACAATTATGACCCAATTTTGAGACACAAAATATCAGGTATAACAAGTGACAAAGTTTAAATTTCAGTTATTCTTGTTTGTTAGCTTCCTCGATTTCACTGAACAGAAAAATGAAAATTCCATGTTAATTGTTTGAGAACTGAGCTACTACACCACAGCTAACTGACACCCAGTGCCGAGGTCAGCATGGGATCTTCCTGCACTGTTGTGAACAGTCAGTCTAGTTCTCATTCAAATAGACAGAGTGTTTTTGGTTTTGTAGTAATCATGAAGTAAAGACCATCTGATGTTGTGAAGATGTATGCTTCCTTATCTATTACTGTAATTGGGAATTTAACAAGACACATTCCCTTATTCAGCTCTGAACTCACAAGCTGCTATTCCAAGTCAGACGCAGGAAACTTATATTCTACAGGGATGAAAAAAAAGGATGGCTTTTTTTTTTAGTGTAAAACATTAGCTAACAATATAGATTTCTACAAAGGTACACCTAACTTAAATATGCTATCTTTTAACTGACATACACATATATTATAGATCATTTTCCCATTCTGGGAGACATATTTCCAGCAACAAAAACAGAGCTATCCTATGTCCAAAAATAGCAGCCAGAGTGCAGTTGATTTTATATAAATTCCAGGATAATAATTTTACAAAGTCAAGAAAAACAAGAAAGCAACTCAAATATTAAATCCTGAAGCTATCACACTCTTTATTTTTTCCTGTGGCTCTTTGACAGTTTAGGTTAACAGCTGCTCAGAACCTTTGATCCCAGGCCAGCTGTTTCCTTTGTCCCTGATACATGCCAGCTTGCTGCGGCAATTTCATTTGTCTTCCAACACTTTGTCTTAACTTCCTTAACTACTTAACCTAATACTTGTTTTGAGATGTACATGTGCATGCACATACACACATATATTTGCTCTTGCTTTATATAAAAAATTACTTAACCACCTTTTATTCAGTTATTCAATTCATTCATTTTGAGTTTACAACTTTGCTTTGTCGTCTTGAAAGTTAATTGCTTTTGATTTACAGAGCACCATCAGACATTTTTACCACATGCAGCAATATCATCCTACGGAGTCACAGATTCACCTGAAATAGCTGAGAGATCTGAAAATATTAAATTATTCCTTTTATCTGTATTAATGTACTGTCACTAACTAAAACAACTATGCCAAAACAGACTCAGGCATTAATGAGTTATTGGCTCACTATTGTGATTCAGGATTTGTGTCAATTGATAGAACCAAATATAAAAAGACTAACAGATTATTTTTTCACAGGCAACTTAAAGTATGCTTAGATATCCGTTTCTTGTGGTCTCTGCTCACAGCACTAATAATGACATCAAGTATTTCTGTCTCGGCTGATCTAAACTCGTCAGCAGTTCCTAATTGACTCAGCAGTCAATTCTGTTCTAATCCAGGCAGACTCACCAAAATCCCGGGAACTCAAAACTGACAGGATGTTTATGTTTACCTTGTAGACTGTTTTAGATACTTATAATTTACAAATAAAAATTGATCTGGGAAAGTTGAAGGTTTCAAACATAGCTGAATTAAAAATTTACTTTATGCCTGTCTTGCCAAGCCACTTTGTCAGTTCATCCCTTCTTATTCTTTCATCACTAAACATTTTTTTGAAGACATTTTGTCTATTTGCAGAAACATAACTATTGACAGAAATGGGAACAAGGTTACTGGTTGTGTCAGTAACCATCAAAAACAGACAGCAGCAGGTAGACGGCTGCAAAATATTTCAGGGCCAGCCGCCGATGTATAGTGAAGTTTGACAGCATTTCAAATGTGATCCTTAATAGTGAACTAGTGAGAAAAAGAACAGTCATACTGAACTTTAAATGTTGACTAAACACGAGGAGGAAAGCCCATTCTTGACTGTTATTGACAATGTAACAATGACTGTTACAACAGCCATTCTGTTGTAAATAGGAGGCATTACTTTTGGAGCGACCAGTTTAATTCAGCTTAATTAAACAATCTACTACTTGAAATACCAATTTGCCCCTCTTTATAGGTCATTTTTATATACTACTAATGTGGTAATTAATGTCAAGTTTATTCTTTGTCTTCCCCCAACATCCAGAATTTAACATCAACATGGGAAAAAATGGCCAGTATTTGAAGTGGCCAAGTATTTGCTAATGAAATATTTTGCTTGCATTTTAAGTTCAGAAAAACCTACCTAATCCTTCTGAGATAAAGCTGGAATCAGACCTCCCAAGTGGCACTGTGTACATTTACGCACAGATAAACAAGCAGAATCAAAGCTGAATGAAATAAAGTCCAAAACCACGGCTGCGCCATGTAATTTTTACCCATAGAATCCATGTGTTGTACAAACTAGTTCTGAATATTCTTGGCCCAGTTTCAAAGCAGTTTTTCATCTCTGGCACATAGAACAAGTTAGACGTGTAGTTTGTTCTTCCTGGAGTCTTACCAAAAATTGAAATTATGGTAGATGAAAAAAACATCTGTTGTCTCTTAAGTGGAGCCTGGCTTAGCCATCAGAAATGGTTGGGTTTGTTATTCTTTAGTGATGCTTTAGCTTTGATATTTTAACATTCATGTCAAAGTCTCAGGTCATCGTTTACATCAGCAATAGTTACACTAAAGTCTTTTTGAGAATGGAAGACAGAAAAGCAAACTAAAAAACAACCTCCACAGCAGATGAAAAAAGCAGCTCTGGCACAGCATTTGCTACTTGTTCACACTGCTCACCAAATCCTAAGTTAAATAATTTGGTAATAGTTTGAAATTTCGTCTGTATTAACTTTGTAATCTATTCTACTATGCTAGTAACTATTTTGCAGACGCTTTGCTTTGCTAAGTGGGATTGATCTGACAGATTTCAAGCACAGTATTTACATCTTTGCTGTAATGACACAATGTCTCATGCAGATACAGAAATCTTAATTGATAGCTACTGCTATCTTAAACTGGAGACTGCCTTATAAGAGGACATTATCAATAGGATAATCGTTCCGAATATGGGACCCACGAAGAAAAGGTTAAGCACCTTTTATCAGGGATTATTTACAAGAAAGCCAGAAGAGAATGCAGTCAAATTACTCAGAATTCTGCAGGTAGCGTGCAGCTGCTAGGCCATGTCAGGTCAGGATACAAAATCCCATTGTGCAGATGAGCAAAGCTCTCTTCTTGTACATACTACAGCTATTCTGATACGGCAGAATGAAACAGTAAACACAAATCAGAGAGAACTGAAAAAAATCCGCACAAATGTGAAAATCCAAGGTAGGAAGTGATACACCTCCGATGAAAACTTGTTATCAAAACTGTCAGTCTCGACAAAATCACATCAGCTTATTTGCAGCTTATAAATCTTAGATATTTAACATGAAGAATTGATAAACCCATTAGAATAGTCAAATGTAATGCATCTACTGAAAATGGAATTAATTAAAAAGTGTTCCGAACTGATTTCTATTTGTGTTTCTTTTATGCCACCATAACAAGGCACATATACCAGTTAAAACTGGCTGTGATCTCATGAGGCCACCTTAACCTACAATCCTGGTGACATCTCTGAGCTTTCAATACACGTGGCAGCACTGGTAGATAGAAACTCAAGCAGTATGTTTGAACCTTCTCCTGTACACTCAGTTTGAGAGTGGACTGGTAAATAGTTCCAATAAGGCATTAGCACAAGTTGCTAATAAAGTGGACCTGAAGCACCTTGAAGGCAGCCCAACCCATGCAGCCACGTGTATTTGGCAAAATCCCTCATATAGCATGGTTAGGGTTCAAGAGTTTTTTGTTTGTTTGTTTTCCAAATATAGAATTAATTTGCAACTTCCAGTCTATGAGAAGTTCTTGACTTCAACACTTTTATTTTACAAAGCAGGCCTGTTACTTCAACACTTTCCAGCTGTGCGGGTCTCGGTCAAATGACATTTGAATTAAAAGCTGCATTAGATAGATACTGTAAGGCCTCAGTTGGTGCCTTTTAAGCTGTTCAGGGCCATCCAGTCATTTCAGCTAAGTCTCATAAAGGAGCTCTTGCTCTCTGTTTATCTTACAATAAATGGTAAGATCAAACTAATGCAAGCATAGAAGCTCTGAACAACGTAATGTAAGGATAATTTAAAAGAAAGATGAGGATTAGTTAATAATCCTAAACAGATCAAATGGTTTTCACCATTAATTTTATTGCAATAAAGACAATGATCTTAATTAATACTACTAACAATATTCAGTGGATTAAAAAATTAGCTTTCCAAATATTATCCACATATTTATATAAAGCAAAGGCTCATAATTCTCAGTGTTTAGTATTTGCTGTTATATTTCATTCATTAAGTCACCGAGTCTTTAATACCACAGAAAGAAAAAAGTTGGATGCCACACTGTACATGTACGTAACCTATCATAGCAAAAGAAATTTGCTTCCTTAATGCGTCAGCTCTCATATGAGACAATCACAGCATGCTGAAGCTGAGTTTTCAAGCACTGAGGTTGTAAAGTTTTCTTGAAAGCTGCTAAGCATTTAATTTTCCATACTAGAAATTCTGTTTACAGAGCTAGTTAAAAGCCTAAGACTCTCTGGACACCTATGTACCTTTGCAAATCTGTTTAAACTAGTCCCAGAACTCAAATGCATTTTGAAATTTAACTCTCAATTAAGCAAAATATTTCAGTTCGTATCTCGCCTTCTGCTGAGCTCAGCTTATGTTCTGACTCAAGCAAAAGCTGCATAACTGCAGCTAATACAACACCAAGCACAGTTAACAAGCACAAACCCCCAGCAAAGCTTATCTGTTTTCAGCTCTGTGCTAACCACAGCTACACAGCTCCCACTCAAGACAACAGACAGATCACAAAAGCCTACACAGAGAGCAAGCTGAGTGACAAACTCTTATCCGTTTTCAGGCCAATTTCCTATGGAAGTGCCTTACCCATTTACTACACAGCTTGCACTTCGTATCTTCTGAATCATACTTAAGCACTTTGGCTTAAAAGCAGATTTTAAATGATCCAAACATAACGTTGCCTCCACCAGCTGGAGACCATGAAATAAGTATGCAAGACGTTTCATAGTTGATTTCTCGAATAATCTCTTTTTGTTAACTGTTCAGCAACCTCTGGTTTACGGACTGAGACGCAAGGAAAAAAAAAGCACAACGGAAATCTGTTTAAGTATAGGTCAGTTCTGTAATACTGCAAGTATCATCAACATATATCAAAGTCCAGCAGCACTTGTAGTAACTCTAACTATATCACAACAAAACCAAGTAATGGAAAATTGGAGGGGAGATGTTTTTAGGTGGTTTGGCAAAAAAGCAGCAGATTTTACAGCAGCAGAAGGTATATTTTGATTACAGAAGCAAATCTCTCCCCAGTCCAAAACCAAAATCATGAAACATCAACACAAAGGAGGAAAAACAAGACATTCAAGAGGACGCAGCTTGCTTTCCACTGCTACTAGCGGAGTTCCTAATACATTTCTGTGACAATGTCTTTATTTTAGCTAGACCAGGTGCTATTACTGTTAAGACACTATCATAATCTATGGTAACTTCCGGGTTTGTAGACATTTAACAGAGCTAGACCCTCCATGAACGTGTGGCTTCCATAAAGCCCATTCACCTAGAGATAGTCACTGCAGCAGGGCTGCTGGTGGGCTTTGACCACTAGATGGCCTTATGTAAGTGATAACCAAGCGTCAGAGCTTCCACAGTTGGATGCCACAGCAGATAGCACATTAAGTGGTACCTGAAATTGCTTTCCTCAGTACATGAGATAATTTAACACCGATGCAAGGAGGATTACAACAGCACCACTATTCAAAGACAGCAAAAACAGACGTTCACTTTTACTAAATCAAGCAGTTCGAAACCCAGGGAATTAGCAGTTTTGTCTGAGGTCTTGAACAGAAATCTCAACTACAATGATTCCTGAACATCAGCCTTCCTATTTCATACTTCAGCTGTCTGTGTCTATTTCAATCACCATAATACAGCAAGATCTTGATAAACTTGAGCTACATGAATTTGCATCCTGATTTCTGATCCTACAAAGAAAACATTTCAGATTGTTCTTCAAATCCAGGTTACCTTGAAGTAATTTCTTAACCTACCTATGACTGTTTCATTTGAGTCACTGTTTCTCTGCCTTGGTATTGACTGCAACATTATATCTCAAAGGTTAAGGAAAGATGAACTTCATCTTTAACAAACAGAACCACAGAGTCTTCACCTTGATTTATAATAGTACCAACGCCCAGATGGGAGTAAGCACGTATAATTTGGAATTCCAATACAGATTAAAACCTGATCACTGAATTAAAAGTTGAAAAAGAAAATTTGTAGGGTAACTTTGCAGGACAGGAAAATTTGATTTCCTATCAAAGTAGTTACAGGAGTGGGGGAGACATCTAAGAAAGCACCTCGCTGAAAGAAATACTCATGATAGAAGTAGTAGGAGCAGGATCTCAGCTGTCAAAAAGATCTAGCATTCTGAGAGCTGGTTTCTTGACCCGCATTTCAGAAAATAAATAACTACATCTGTTTGATTTGAGTGACTGGCGATCACTAAGCCCCTACTGTTCCTTAATTTGCAATTTATTATTTATTACTGAAAGTTATTTTCCCCATTTACCATAAAATCATAATACGTTTGATTCTTACCATGCTTCCTAAATACATAAATGCAAACGTTAGTTACTCTTGCAGAACTGAGTGCAATAATGTTCTTAAGCTCCCTGAGTATGTCAGCGAGGTGTAACGCTGAAGAGAACAGCCTTTTCACTGCCCACCTTGCACTGATATTTTGCAGATGCTTTTAAATGCACACACACACACAAAAACAACCTTAAAGTTATTCTGCTGCAGTCTTCATGTTGTACAGAGGGCTTCAACTCCACCCCATTTGTCTTTAAAATAACAAAACAGAACTCTCTGAAGCTACAAAAAAAAGAGTAAATAATCATTTTTCTGTTTTGATAGTTTTGCAAATTGAAGCAGGATGAGCATAATCTTATAAACCTCAGATAAGCAAGATTATTCTTTCTGTTATTTTACATCACGTCTCTGTTTGAAGAGCTACAACATTTGTGAGGTTTAATGGAATTAACTTGGAATTTTTATGATAAACTGGATTGAAATTGCTTAAAACATTTATTCATTTTGTTCTTATGCTCTAAGTTGTGACAAGCTTGATTTAAACATGGTAAAACAGTGAAGTAAATGAAAATATTTATGCTAAGCACTTGAATCTTCAAAGCCACAGCTTTTCCTTAATCTGTAAGGAAGTACAGCATGTAAAAAAATCATAGAAAATGAGAATTTTCCCAGTTTTCCTAAACAAATCTGAATGCCCTGACGTTGCAGAAACACTCACGTCGGGACAGATGAGAAAGAACATTCCTGGTTTCTCCTAATGAGACTATGTTTCAAATATACATTGTAAGAACTGTCCAAAGGGAAAGTCCAGCTCTCAGTACTAGCTCAGATCCCTAGTATTTATTCAATTCACTGCTGGCAGTTATATATATATTCAGTTTAGAATCTGCTCAGCTTAGTTTTTCAACCTTTGCTAAGTCTACCTACTTTTCACATACAGTATTTTTCTTTCTGACATTTTTTAAAATGTTATTAAGTGCTACGTATTTGAGTGGCAGACTGGAAGAAAACAAATAGACACAACCGTGAAGCACAGCCAAAATTCTGGAACACAAGTTATTTTGATGAAGGTGATGAAGGAAGACAAGATTGCAAACAACCCTTCTGCAGAGAAGCATAGTCCTCACTATTGGAATCTAGGGATGCTGCCAGGAGCCATCAGCAGCAGACGCCTTGATGGATCACTATTAGAAACTTCTATTACATGAGAGTTGCCAGTGTTATAATCCTAAATTACAATACATGTGGTATATAGTTCATAAATACTTCTCTGAAAATTGACTGAAGTGTTTTGGTTTTGGTCAAGGAGAAAAATCAATTTAATCAATGAGTACTCTGGGAATACGTGAGGATAATTTACCCGCAGAGTATCTATAAAAAAGGAAAATCATTGTTTACATTGGCCACAACAACCCCAGGCAGCACTACAGGCTTGGGGCAGAGCGGCCGGAACACTGCATAGAGGAAACGGACCTGGGGGTATTGGTTGACAGTTGGCTGGACATGAGCCAGCAGCGTGCCAAGGTGGCCAAGAAGGCCAATGGCATCCTGGCTTGTGCAGCCAGCAGAAGCAAGGTAGTGACCATCTAGTGCGTGCACGATTCAGGAACTTGGTAAGCTGGAATGTATACACCCCCACTCGGTGCTGTAAATATGAGTAGCTGATGTAGCAATAAGCATTAGTAACCAATCAGATTAATGTCAATAAGATATGTAGCCAATCGGGCAATGCCAAGTATACTCTCTTCCTTATAAATGGATTGCTCTGTTTAGAATAAAGTGAAGCTTTTACCACTCATACTGAGTTTGTCATGCTTCCCCGCGTGCTGGACACCCATCCCTGCTGACTCTGTGGCAATCATCCCTCTGTACTCAGCACTGGTGAGGCCGCACCTCAAGTGCTGTGTTCAGTTTCAGGCCCCTCACTACAGGAAAGACATGGAGGCCATGGAGCGTGTCCAGAGAAGACCAGTGGAGCTGGTGAGGGATCTGGAGCACAGGCCTTATGAGGAGCGGCTGAGGGAGCTGGGATTATTTCCTCTAGAGAAGAGGAGGCTCATGGGGAGACCTTACAGCTCTCCACAACTACCTGAAAGGAGGTTGTGGTGAGATGGAGGTCAGCCTCTTCTCCCATATAACTAGTAATAGGATGAGAGGGAATGGCCTCAAGTTGCCATCTCCAAGGGGAGGTTCAGGTTGGACGTTAGGAAATACTACTTCTCCAAGACAGTGGTCAGGTGCTGGAACGGGCTGCCCCAGTAGGTGGTGGAGTCACTGACTCTGGTGGTGTTCAAGAAACATTTAGATGTTGTCCTGAGGGACAACGTGGTTTAGTGGGAACTATTGGTGACAGGTAGACAGTTGGACTGGATGATCTTGGAGGTCTTTTCCAACCTTGCTGATTCTATGATTTCACCCAATTTCTTGAGCGCAGCTGATGTTGAGATTTAAAGTCACCTTTCAGTGTTAAGAGTTAGGCTTCATAATTCCTAAACTGTACTGCTAGTTTCACAGAATAACTTCCTATGATAGCATTTTTTAAAGCTCCAACTCCAACATAAAGTGCTTCTACATCTACACCATTTTTCACCACTTTTTTNCTGAACTTTCTCTTTCAAATTAGAAATCTACCTCTCTATAGGAAAAGCAATAAAGATGATTCATTGGCTTATGTTTAACAAAGTGTCTGGATAAAACAATTTCATTTAGAAATATGGCTTAACTTTAGATCAAAGTAACTCTACAATTTTATTAAAGCAACTTAGCTATAATCATTTGGCTGATAGGATTCATTATACACTACCAGTGACTCACCCTCCTCCTCAGTGCCAGGGGTGCTGTGTAGACATGCTGGAAGAAGAGTCCAATCCACCTAATATAAACTTAGCTTTTGTCATGACTCAGTCATAGGTAATTAAGCCACAACATTCATTTTATATGTATATCCAGTGCAGGAAAACTTGGCAGAACTGAAGAAAATCTTGCAAATATCAGAGCAAACTTAAAAACAGCTGATCAGTATAACTGAAGGAAAGTTATGAAACTAGGCACAAAACTGTTTTAAATGAAAATTCAGTTTTAATGTTTAAATGAGTTTAAACAAAATTCATTTTTCTTTAGTTATCTCCCAAGATTGAAGATGACCAACAGATTATAGATATATATAAAATTCATTCATCCTGTGTCTGGACCCCAAAAGTCGTACTGGAGGATGTTCAAAAAGTTGCCTAGTCTAAATTATCTCATAACATTATTTGTGGATAGTTTATATCCATGTCATACAGAATTTATGCTTTTCTTCCCTCATCTCCCTCAAGTACTTGTAGACAGTAGCCATGCCCTTACTGACCATGCTTCAGTTTACTCTGCTTAAAAAATGAAAAAGCAGTAACAAGCTTTTGGGTTGGTTACCTTGCCTACAAGATGGAGCTAGGGATAGCAAAGAGAAAGCATATGCGAAGCTTAAGAGATTTGAGATTTTGAACAGAAGCAAAGAAGCAAGACATTAATGAAACCAACCACTTCTAGCACTTCCATCCTTTAAAAAAAAAGCCCTCCCATCCTGGTTTTCTCAGTACAAATAAACAAGGATAGCAGGGTGGGTTACAGGCAGGGCACTGAATTCGTAAAGCTGATAGAAAAAAAGAGGACTTCTATAGTGCCATCACATCTGTAAAAGAGAATTAGGTTAATTACTTTGCTTAATCTCTCTCATTCTCTCATTAATCCTAGCATGAGAACAAAATTTTGCAAGGAACTGTAAGAACAGCATTAGTCATTATGGTGTTGTACAGGACATCAATAATTCACATCCGATAATATCCAGTGGAAAAACAAATGTCCTTATTTAGTTTCCCTCGTTTCTCAACTGTCTGCTGTTTCTTATAATATATTCCTTTCTTATGTTCAAATTACTGACTTCTAACAACACAAGATTTTAACTTATTATCTCAACAGCAAGCCTTTAAAGTTTCAATCTATGTTAACCTCATCCATCATGCTAATGAATCACACCTGTTAAGAAAGCTGTACATAGCAGCTGAGAGTCTGAACATTTTCAAGACTGGTAGGTTAGGTAGTAGCAAGATTTCAAGCTTATTGTACAGATATTAAACAGATGAAAAGAAGTTGTTGCTCCTTCATGGAGTTTAATATCTGTAAAAGAACTAGAGAGATCTGATTCATTGCCTGAAACAGAGAAACTCAGGAAAAAAACTTGGATGGATTACATTACTCTTTACGTAAACTTGAACAAGCCATCATTAAAGATCTTGTCACATTGGCACATACTTAAGAGGACACACATAATGCACTGAACCATTTCTTCATCCAATTGCCTATTTGTAACCACTTTCTCCATGTACAAATCCACTCTTGATAAACAAGCACAAAACAAAAAGCTTGCCTTGAATAAACAGGATCAGAAGACATACAGTTTTAAAGTAATTACGCTGAGGTACATGGAGTGTATTTTGATATTTAGTTGCACGCGCCCAGTTTGGAATCATAGAAATTGGAGAACTGATGAGAAATTCCTTGTACAGCTCTGAGACAAAGGACTTGCTATCAGGTTTGCACAATTCCTACTACTCTCTACGATGATGTTATTTTTAATTCTCATTTTTTCCCACCTTCCTATCACCAGGATACCTCTCCATATTCCAACTGCTCCTAAAAATCACTGCTTCATGTCACTGTCCAGTCCGTAGCCATGGCATGAATTTTACATGTGATCAAACCTTCAGTCTTACACAACGTAACTGGGAGGTACCAACTCTAATGGAAGCATTGTTTCACGGATATACAAAGGCAAATGGATTTGGACCCCCTGCTAACAGTAAAGGAAAACTGTATGAAAATTCAGGAGATAACAAACATAGCTGCACATTCACAACACAGGCAAATTCTTTAAAATGTCATAAGCATTAGAACACTTTTGTATTGTGTTTGAGACCTCAATTTCACTTGCTATGAGTAAAGAGTCTGAAAGAAAAGAATCAGAAAAACTCCCCCTAGCCCCTAGAGAATGAAGTCACTGGATCTCCGGCATTGAAAAACAATAATTTATCTTGCCCAATCAAAATTAGGCAAGAGAAAGCTGCAAAAGCATAACTATTGTTATCTATCAGGCCTTACTTTAAAACCAAAGTTCAGATGCACAAAAGACCTTATGTCTCCAGCTTGCCTTTTCACACTCTACACAACTGTTTTGTAGAATCATACGATGATTTGGGTTGGAAAGGACCTCAAGGATCATCAAGCTCCAACCCCCCTGCCACATGCAGAGCCACCAACCTCCACATCTAATACTCGACCAGGCTGCCCAGGGCCCCATCCAACCGGGCCTTGAACACCACCAAGGACGGGGCATCCACAGCATCACATATTGATCACATGAAAAAATGATCAGAAAGCAAGAATACTATCTAAAAACAAGAGAAGCAGAGCTTGCCAAAACTGCTAAAGATCTCCTTTTAACAGTTGCAAGTGGTCTAACATAATTTCATTAAGTGACAAAACTTGGTAATTATAACAGCATAAACTCTGACTTGTTAACTAGTACACCATTTTTTTGTGAATTTCACTTGAATGAAAAAGATTATGTGGTGAAAAAAATCACAACAAAGGACAGAATGTATGGCAAGCATAGGGGATATCTGCTGATGCATCATCAGCAATTATTTAAGTAGTACTAATTCGGTCTTAGCTTTCTTTTAAAAATACTGTCAGTTATTCGGTATCCCACATGAATATACACACTTATATACATACCTATGCAAACAATTACAAGGAATTTTTCTGCTAGCAATGTTGCCTTCACGTTTTTTCTACACTAACAGCTTCTCCACAGCTACACATGCTTGCAAACAAGACAACTACTGAAAGAGCTGACACGAACACTTTTTCAGTTCAGGATGTGGTAAATGAACTGCTTGATCAATTATTACACCTTAATTTTGCAATGCCAGCTTTTCAGTAACTTAGCAGCATATTACTGAGTACTGCCTTCAGAATCTTGAAGAAGTAATTTTTTCTGGAGGATAGTATTATGACTTCATTGCTGGAAGATTAGCTTTCATTGTCTACAAGTTACTGGCAGAATTTCATGGAACAGAAGCTAAAAGATAAGCTTTCAGCAGAATTTTCCACTTAGGCACATATTCATATCTTTACCTGTCTTTGTCTTAGAAATTGCAGCTTGTCTGGTATTCACCTGCCAGCACTTCTAGTATGGATAGCTCAAAAAAATCTACCCCATTAAGGGCTCAAATAACTGAAAACCCCTAGGCAAAAAGACTTCAACCCCTTAATATCAACACCAGATCTATATCAGACTCAGTAAAGGATACCAGAAATAATGAAGTGAACTGTCAAGAATAGACAGCTAGTCCTATCAGGTCAAATCAGGACTGCTGTACCCTTAGAAAACATGAAATGTTCCTGGCATGAAGATTTACAAGGCCTGGGCACAGAATCATAGGGGTTGGAAGGGACCTCCGGAAATCATGGAGTCCAACTCCCTGCTAAAGCAGGTTCGCTGGAGTTGGTTTCAGGGGAAAGCATCCAAGAGGGTTTTGAACACCTTCAGAGAAGGAAAGTCCACAACCCCTCTGGGCAGCTTGTTCCAGTGGTCTGTCACTCTCAGAGTTAAGAAATTCTCTCTCATGTTTGTATGGATCTTCTTCTATTCCAGTTTGTGTCTGCTGCCCCTTGGCCTGTTGCTGGCTGCCACTGAAAAGAGCCTGGCCCCATCCTCTTGAAATTTAGACATTTCTAAGTGTTGATAAGATCCCCCCCTCAGTCTTCTTATCTCTAGGCTAAACAATTCCAGCTCTTTTAGACCTTCCTCAGAGAGATGCTCCAGGCCCCTGATCATTTTTTTTTTAACTTTCCACTAGGCTCTCTCTAGTAGTCCTCTGTCTTTCCTGAAAACTGAGGAGTCCAAAACTGATATACTTACATGGCCCAGGAACAGCTACCCAGAAATAATGTCAGTCATCATCGTGTACTACTTATTCACCCTGCACAGGAGAAAGAGTCAGCCTGAACCAGCTGTATTTCCTCTAGTACAGGAAACTAAGCTGATCCTGAACCAGCACAGACACCACTACAGCAGACTGATATATTAGAACAACTCTGGGAGATTTAGGATGTGTTTCATGCCAACGGCTGTAAAGAATAACAGATTTTTATTTTTTATTTATTTATTTATTTCAACTCTTTGAAGCTCTGTTTTAATGCAAAAAAAAAAAAAAAAANTTACAGCAGCAGAAGGTATATTTTGATTACAGAAGCAAATCTCTCCCCAGTCCAAAACCAAAATCATGAAACATCAACACAAAGGAGGAAAAACAAGACATTCAAGAGGACGCAGCTTGCTTTCCACTGCTACTAGCGGAGTTCCTAATACATTTCTGTGACAATGTCTTTATTTTAGCTAGACCAGGTGCTATTACTGTTAAGACACTATCATAATCTATGGTAACTTCCGGGTTTGTAGACATTTAACAGAGCTAGACCCTCCATGAACGTGTGGCTTCCATAAAGCCCATTCACCTAGAGATAGTCACTGCAGCAGGGCTGCTGGTGGGCTTTGACCACTAGATGGCCTTATGTAAGTGATAACCAAGCGTCAGAGCTTCCACAGTTGGATGCCACAGCAGATAGCACATTAAGTGGTACCTGAAATTGCTTTCCTCAGTACATGAGATAATTTAACACCGATGCAAGGAGGATTACAACAGCACCACTATTCAAAGACAGCAAAAACAGACGTTCACTTTTACTAAATCAAGCAGTTCGAAACCCAGGGAATTAGCAGTTTTGTCTGAGGTCTTGAACAGAAATCTCAACTACAATGATTCCTGAACATCAGCCTTCCTATTTCATACTTCAGCTGTCTGTGTCTATTTCAATCACCATAATACAGCAAGATCTTGATAAACTTGAGCTACATGAATTTGCATCCTGATTTCTGATCCTACAAAGAAAACATTTCAGATTGTTCTTCAAATCCAGGTTACCTTGAAGTAATTTCTTAACCTACCTATGACTGTTTCATTTGAGTCACTGTTTCTCTGCCTTGGTATTGACTGCAACATTATATCTCAAAGGTTAAGGAAAGATGAACTTCATCTTTAACAAACAGAACCACAGAGTCTTCACCTTGATTTATAATAGTACCAACGCCCAGATGGGAGTAAGCACGTATAATTTGGAATTCCAATACAGATTAAAACCTGATCACTGAATTAAAAGTTGAAAAAGAAAATTTGTAGGGTAACTTTGCAGGACAGGAAAATTTGATTTCCTATCAAAGTAGTTACAGGAGTGGGGGAGACATCTAAGAAAGCACCTCGCTGAAAGAAATACTCATGATAGAAGTAGTAGGAGCAGGATCTCAGCTGTCAAAAAGATCTAGCATTCTGAGAGCTGGTTTCTTGACCCGCATTTCAGAAAATAAATAACTACATCTGTTTGATTTGAGTGACTGGCGATCACTAAGCCCCTACTGTTCCTTAATTTGCAATTTATTATTTATTACTGAAAGTTATTTTCCCCATTTACCATAAAATCATAATACGTTTGATTCTTACCATGCTTCCTAAATACATAAATGCAAACGTTAGTTACTCTTGCAGAACTGAGTGCAATAATGTTCTTAAGCTCCCTGAGTATGTCAGCGAGGTGTAACGCTGAAGAGAACAGCCTTTTCACTGCCCACCTTGCACTGATATTTTGCAGATGCTTTTAAATGCACACACACACACAAAAACAACCTTAAAGTTATTCTGCTGCAGTCTTCATGTTGTACAGAGGGCTTCAACTCCACCCCATTTGTCTTTAAAATAACAAAACAGAACTCTCTGAAGCTACAAAAAAAAGAGTAAATAATCATTTTTCTGTTTTGATAGTTTTGCAAATTGAAGCAGGATGAGCATAATCTTATAAACCTCAGATAAGCAAGATTATTCTTTCTGTTATTTTACATCACGTCTCTGTTTGAAGAGCTACAACATTTGTGAGGTTTAATGGAATTAACTTGGAATTTTTATGATAAACTGGATTGAAATTGCTTAAAACATTTATTCATTTTGTTCTTATGCTCTAAGTTGTGACAAGCTTGATTTAAACATGGTAAAACAGTGAAGTAAATGAAAATATTTATGCTAAGCACTTGAATCTTCAAAGCCACAGCTTTTCCTTAATCTGTAAGGAAGTACAGCATGTAAAAAAATCATAGAAAATGAGAATTTTCCCAGTTTTCCTAAACAAATCTGAATGCCCTGACGTTGCAGAAACACTCACGTCGGGACAGATGAGAAAGAACATTCCTGGTTTCTCCTAATGAGACTATGTTTCAAATATACATTGTAAGAACTGTCCAAAGGGAAAGTCCAGCTCTCAGTACTAGCTCAGATCCCTAGTATTTATTCAATTCACTGCTGGCAGTTATATATATATTCAGTTTAGAATCTGCTCAGCTTAGTTTTTCAACCTTTGCTAAGTCTACCTACTTTTCACATACAGTATTTTTCTTTCTGACATTTTTTAAAATGTTATTAAGTGCTACGTATTTGAGTGGCAGACTGGAAGAAAACAAATAGACACAACCGTGAAGCACAGCCAAAATTCTGGAACACAAGTTATTTTGATGAAGGTGATGAAGGAAGACAAGATTGCAAACAACCCTTCTGCAGAGAAGCATAGTCCTCACTATTGGAATCTAGGGATGCTGCCAGGAGCCATCAGCAGCAGACGCCTTGATGGATCACTATTAGAAACTTCTATTACATGAGAGTTGCCAGTGTTATAATCCTAAATTACAATACATGTGGTATATAGTTCATAAATACTTCTCTGAAAATTGACTGAAGTGTTTTGGTTTTGGTCAAGGAGAAAAATCAATTTAATCAATGAGTACTCTGGGAATACGTGAGGATAATTTACCCGCAGAGTATCTATAAAAAAGGAAAATCATTGTTTACATTGGCCACAACAACCCCAGGCAGCACTACAGGCTTGGGGCAGAGCGGCCGGAACACTGCATAGAGGAAACGGACCTGGGGGTATTGGTTGACAGTTGGCTGGACATGAGCCAGCAGCGTGCCAAGGTGGCCAAGAAGGCCAATGGCATCCTGGCTTGTGCAGCCAGCAGAAGCAAGGTAGTGACCATCTAGTGCGTGCACGATTCAGGAACTTGGTAAGCTGGAATGTATACACCCCCACTCGGTGCTGTAAATATGAGTAGCTGATGTAGCAATAAGCATTAGTAACCAATCAGATTAATGTCAATAAGATATGTAGCCAATCGGGCAATGCCAAGTATACTCTCTTCCTTATAAATGGATTGCTCTGTTTAGAATAAAGTGAAGCTTTTACCACTCATACTGAGTTTGTCATGCTTCCCCGCGTGCTGGACACCCATCCCTGCTGACTCTGTGGCAATCATCCCTCTGTACTCAGCACTGGTGAGGCCGCACCTCAAGTGCTGTGTTCAGTTTCAGGCCCCTCACTACAGGAAAGACATGGAGGCCATGGAGCGTGTCCAGAGAAGACCAGTGGAGCTGGTGAGGGATCTGGAGCACAGGCCTTATGAGGAGCGGCTGAGGGAGCTGGGATTATTTCCTCTAGAGAAGAGGAGGCTCATGGGGAGACCTTACAGCTCTCCACAACTACCTGAAAGGAGGTTGTGGTGAGATGGAGGTCAGCCTCTTCTCCCATATAACTAGTAATAGGATGAGAGGGAATGGCCTCAAGTTGCCATCTCCAAGGGGAGGTTCAGGTTGGACGTTAGGAAATACTACTTCTCCAAGACAGTGGTCAGGTGCTGGAACGGGCTGCCCCAGTAGGTGGTGGAGTCACTGACTCTGGTGGTGTTCAAGAAACATTTAGATGTTGTCCTGAGGGACAACGTGGTTTAGTGGGAACTATTGGTGACAGGTAGACAGTTGGACTGGATGATCTTGGAGGTCTTTTCCAACCTTGCTGATTCTATGATTTCACCCAATTTCTTGAGCGCAGCTGATGTTGAGATTTAAAGTCACCTTTCAGTGTTAAGAGTTAGGCTTCATAATTCCTAAACTGTACTGCTAGTTTCACAGAATAACTTCCTATGATAGCATTTTTTAAAGCTCCAACTCCAACATAAAGTGCTTCTACATCTACACCATTTTTCACCACTTTTTTCTTTTTTTTTTTTTTCCCCAATTGTCAGACATGTGTTGCAATAGATAAACAAAGTTCCAGTGCTGAGTATTTTGTGAAAGCCTAAAAATACAACAAAGGAATATACAGACGCTGTCTTGGTTGCAAAGAGGAAAGGGGAAGGAACATTTGCCAGCGCAGATGAAAAGGAGGTAGGTTACGAGAACGAGACCATCTCTCCCTGTACTTCCCACAGAGAAGTTTCAGTTATGCAGACATAACAGAAGCAGTCAATAACATTTCATTTTTATTGCACTTATCTTCAGAAACTAACTCCATTGCAGATTAGGTAATTTTTAGTGCAAAAATAAAAACCTTTGCCTTGTAAAACAAAGATAACTGATCTAGTCAGTGGCACATTCTTCAACATGATCAAGAACATACTTGTATATTCCATGCACACAAATGTTTAATAGAGGTTAAAAAGACTTTAAAAATAATAATAATCATATGGTAAGATCAGTGAACATTCAATTTTCAGATAAAAAAGCAACTAATGGAGCCAAGTAGGATAACTTCAATTATCCAACTGCTATCTTTCTGTAATGTTATCTGCCTACATTTTATTGTGCTCAATACTTAAGGGAAAATAAGAACTTCAGTTTTCAAAACCATAATTGAGCATTTTAAGTCAAACTATAACATCTAACAGACAAAGTTCTTAGCATTTTCTTTCCATTGCTGAAAAGATAACTTTGCAAGTACAGAAGTAAGTTCCTGATGCTTCAACATTTAATATAGTGACTTTCAAAATAAAACCAAATATAAGCAAAAATCTCTGTCTTACTTTTCCACAAGTTAATGACTGGAGTAATTCAAACCCATTCTTCCAGAGGCAAAATCTCAGATCTCCTTTTATCATTCGCAGTTTCATCAGAAACAGAAAACTCTTGAAATTGAGTAAATCAACATTTTATAATAAGCCAATACCCACCATGTTGGAGATGTCAGCTGTTAGGGGAAAATCCATTCAAATGTAAATCTGTCCAGCTAGTTGTTGAAGTTTTTAGGTCAATTGTTACTTTAATTTCAATTGGAGCCCCATAATAGCATGAGATTGATTCTTGATAAAAACTTAAATAATAGAAATTAGATGCTTTAACAGGTGTATTATTTATTTTTTTTTTTTCCACTGTCATCACTGGACAAATCCTTGGACTGTTATCCTGCTGAAAGATTCTCATTAGCCTAAAACCATGATCACTTTCTTTACATAGCCCAAGTCAACATGTTTCATCTTGCAACGGAACTAAGTGTGCTCCAATTACAGCCAGTTAAAGGAGTGGCAAATTAAATCTGTTTGGTTTTCATCAGTTTTCAGAGATTTGAGTTAATTAAATTACTGATTATCAGAATGAATAAGAACTCCTAAGGCTAAGATTTTATGCGAGTCATCACACTTTTAACCCACTAAGCCAAGAACTGTGGGGCCTACACATTGTTCCAACTAGGAAGATAATCGAGTCTGGCATCTTTGATGCCACCTTCTTTGTTTATAATTATAGTGCACTATTGTATTTCCCTAAACATAGCAGAAATCAAAAAGGGCAATCTTTATTTATAGTTCCAAACCACTTCTAATAAGATACTGAACCAGGAGACTCTATTTTTGGCAGTGAGGAGTGCTGTAAGGGTGGAGATGGAAGGTTACACTGAAAAGCTTTGCTTGAGGCGTAATTTTGGGTTGCTGGATCCATCCTGGGGGCCCCTCTCTGCAGCAGTTTTTCCTGTTCATCTCACATCTCTTCTGTTGACATAGTACCTCCCAGAAGGAATGTCCTTAAGGTGTCCACTGTTGCAGTTATATTCTCCTCACTGAAGCATTTGAGCTCAGTTTTTTTTCAGGGAGAGACGTGCTAACTGCTTTGTGATTTGTTACGTATGAACGTGTACAAAACCCTCAAGTACCAGTTTCCCCCTTGCTCAATGATAATAACAATTCATGTCAGTTTCTTTTTTAACATCCGCATTAGTTTATACCTAAAGTTCCTGTTGTTCTACGTTCTGGCATGTCGTACAGATCCTAAGGAAAGGGAAACAACTTCATTGGTGTTGTTCAGAAAAGAGAGCACCTAAGCAAGCAGTCACTTTCAAAAAGAAGTAAGCCAAGGAGCCATGCATCTAAATTAGCTAAACAGCCTGATTCATTTTCTAGAAATGTAACTACCCTAAAAGCAATACAGTGAGAACATCTTAAACATTCCTCTCAAGCACAGATGAGTGGTGGCTTAGATAGGATCGTCAAAATAGATGTGTAGAACAAACGGCAGAGCTTGTCTACCCTTCCACCCACTCTCCGCTCCCTCAAAAAACAAAACAAAAAAACCTCACAACACTACAGGTGGGAAGAAGCAGTGAAGCAGTGTCAACCCTGTCAGTTCCTTGAACTACTGAGGTGAATAAATCTCTATTATATATCTGCAATCGGTTTAATAAAAACCAATCTGCAAAGGAAAACATCCAATCTCTCAAGGATGATGGCCATCTAGCAGTTAATACTACTTATCGTGACTACTTGCCTGTCCGAAAAGGATAATATGCTGTAATTGTTGGAGTTAAAGAGCTGTTCAAAGCATTTGAGAAATAAATTAATGCTTAACACAAGTGATTTTTCTAAATCAAGCCAGGCCAATTCAGTCATGTTACACCACTGCACAAGCAATGTATGGACATAAAGCCATCTTCTTGTTTTTTGGTCTTAAGAAAAATGTGCACTTTATATTAAAGATTCAATTTTTTTAGTAATTGTTGTTCAAAGTTGGAAAAGTTGGCATCATATGAAATAAAAATCATATAGGATACAACATAATTTTCAGTATATTTGCTTGGCAAATTAACTTTAACTACCTCTTATTGGCATCATGTGAGAGCACTATTTCTGCGGAGAAAACAAATCATTATGGTCAAGTTGCTTATCTCTCCTGTAATATGCACCATTCTCTTATTTTTATTGGCAGTAACAGAAGATTAGCTTTCTCCTCACTGAATGGAGAATAACTGTAAAGAAATAAGCAAAGAATTCAAGTGCTGAGCACATCCCAGAGCACTATCACCACTGTAAGACCAAGTCTACAGTGACCAGGAATTGGCATACTACTAAAAAAAATAAAAAAGGACAGTAAATAATAAAAAAGAATACTCAGAAGATCCATAAGTGATTCTACTCCAATACCAATGTGTTTTTCACCAATTTCTTTGTAAGTTTCCTTTGCATCAGCCTTCATTCTGCACCTTCAGAGTAAGCTAGCTTCGTATGTTTTAAACCAAAGCACAGAAAACAACTGTTTTCCATTAAAAACCTGATTATGACTCTTAGTTTCAACCTCAGCAGCTTCAGTAGGGTTAATTTTGAGCTGATAGGAAATGGCTCTTATCTAAGATGAGGCAGCTTCTGGACTTTTCTCACAGAGAAAACCGGTTTGCTAATGAGTGTTTATTTTAGTTCCTGTAAGAAATGTATCCAATAAACAAGGACAAAATCTGTTGATCCAATAGATTATCTACTTTCTAGTTATTAAAAAAATCCATATACCCATAGTGCTTAAATTATAGGTAATTTCTGTATTTTTCAGTTCTTTTTCCTTTACTGAGCAGCAGACTAGTAAGCACCTAAAGAAGTGGAATGGTTATTCAGTTTTATTTATGGCACAATTCTTATAGATAAAAGATCTTTAAATACAAGGAATCAACACCTAGAAAAGTTTTCCAAAATTGCTGCACAGTAGAAAGCAAGGTACAAAATTTTCCTTCTTGTATTTGCTTTTGTCCTAAGTAGGGCAGACCTATTAGCATTTCACCTAGTCATCTGCCATGATAAATAGTACATGGTGCATTCCAACCCAAGACAGATAATGATCAGAGGCATTGTTTTCTGCTATAGTTCATGCTAGAAGAATGATCCATGGTTCTGAAGAGAACGCTCCATATACATGAAAATTGTGAAGCATAAAGCAGACAAGGCCATTCAGACCATGGTTCAGTCTGGCTCACTGCAGAATAATTCACAGTGATCCCTTCCTGCCAACCTCCTGCGCTAAGATCGCTCTGGGCAAATCAACTGATCTGGTGACAGCCTGATGTGATCTGAGTAATTCTCTGTCCTGGAAGCTACTACTTCTCACTTAACTAGACACTCCCACTAAGTACACAAAACTAAGTCGCAGAAAGCTATGTATGAGGTCAAGGCTTGATGTGATATGAAGCAGCCAAATCATGTCTTCTAAGTATTCCACAAATCAAAATGTTACTTAATGCCTGGTTGAGACAGAAAGATTTTGACCGCTGTCAGTGTTTGCAGTTACTACTGGAGTCAAAAATTAAATGGGCTCCCAAATGCAGCGTGAAGAATTCTCATATATATTTGAGCCTTTCAAGAAAGTAAATTGCAAAGGGAAGCAATCACCTCATCACTTCAGTTCTATATCTTCTGATTTACTTTAAGGCTTATTAGGGAGACCTTTTAAGTATTCAGGAAACTTCATGTTTGTTTGGGTTTAATTTCTATCAAGCAAACATTAAGACTCTATTTGTAAACTTCATGTTTCTATGTCCAATCTCTATTTGTATTTGTTTCTACAGCATTTTTCCTCCCAGTGTTTATTTCTACATTGACACATCAAGGGAAGGTCGACTTCTGACACACTTGCCAAAACAAATTGTTATGTGCACAAGTTCCTTTCATCAGAACTTCAACACATTAACAGCTTACTCTATTACATATAAGTGTATATAAGGGTTACAAAAGCTGATGGTGGAGATGGGGGTGGTGAGAATAAGGCACACACTGGGACAAGAAAGATGAAAGAAAAATATTTCTCTGAATTGCAAATTCCTCTTAACAATGCAGCTGAAAAATTACACCCTAAATTTTCTTTTGTCCCTAAGCAAGTTCAACTCTGCATTAAGTCTGTTTACAAATAATTTGGGATCAGTCCTCCACTCTTGGAAACAATCAACAAGTTTAAAGTGGAATACTTCTTTTGGCAGGAGGAAGACAGGTGGTTAAAAATTGGAGTAGAACTAAAGCAGTTAGCTATTAACTATCCCAAGTTTGACTATCAAGTGGGAAGTAAAATACATAGCAGTTTCAGATAACGTACTTTGGTATATTAGATAACATCAATCCATAACAAAACTCTTCACAAAGTCCAGCTAACTGCGCACAAGTACTTTTATGATTATTTTTCTGATATGGATTTGGAGACTTTAACTAGAACAAATGAAAAAATGAGCTCAGCACCTTACATTTGAAATTCAGATCTTGTATCATTTATCAAATAGACTGGATTGTCTGATTTAAGTGGTATTTTGCAAAAACTTCATAATAAAGGATAACTGTCAAAAAACAGTTCCTTGAAGATCCTGATTTGAGGTAGCCCATGCTTTAAAATCTTGATCATGGTCAACAAGTTCTGCACAGTAAAGATGGCAGGCTTATCTCAGCTACATTATTTTGAAATGTATTTATTGAGTAACGTAGCGATGTAATGTCATTAAGACTCTAACTCTCACTATGAGAGCAGTGTTGTCTTAAGGCTCCTATCAGTAGGTAGGAACTGTCCTCATTAAGCACACTTGTCCATATTCTGTTATTCACACCAGCATGCCAGGATTAAAAAAAAAAAAAAAGCTCAGCTTATTGAGACCAGCAACACATCAGGCAAGAGGCTGTAAGCACTGCTCCCTACCACCCATGACTGAACTTTCTCTTTCAAATTAGAAATCTACCTCTCTATAGGAAAAGCAATAAAGATGATTCATTGGCTTATGTTTAACAAAGTGTCTGGATAAAACAATTTCATTTAGAAATATGGCTTAACTTTAGATCAAAGTAACTCTACAATTTTATTAAAGCAACTTAGCTATAATCATTTGGCTGATAGGATTCATTATACACTACCAGTGACTCACCCTCCTCCTCAGTGCCAGGGGTGCTGTGTAGACATGCTGGAAGAAGAGTCCAATCCACCTAATATAAACTTAGCTTTTGTCATGACTCAGTCATAGGTAATTAAGCCACAACATTCATTTTATATGTATATCCAGTGCAGGAAAACTTGGCAGAACTGAAGAAAATCTTGCAAATATCAGAGCAAACTTAAAAACAGCTGATCAGTATAACTGAAGGAAAGTTATGAAACTAGGCACAAAACTGTTTTAAATGAAAATTCAGTTTTAATGTTTAAATGAGTTTAAACAAAATTCATTTTTCTTTAGTTATCTCCCAAGATTGAAGATGACCAACAGATTATAGATATATATAAAATTCATTCATCCTGTGTCTGGACCCCAAAAGTCGTACTGGAGGATGTTCAAAAAGTTGCCTAGTCTAAATTATCTCATAACATTATTTGTGGATAGTTTATATCCATGTCATACAGAATTTATGCTTTTCTTCCCTCATCTCCCTCAAGTACTTGTAGACAGTAGCCATGCCCTTACTGACCATGCTTCAGTTTACTCTGCTTAAAAAATGAAAAAGCAGTAACAAGCTTTTGGGTTGGTTACCTTGCCTACAAGATGGAGCTAGGGATAGCAAAGAGAAAGCATATGCGAAGCTTAAGAGATTTGAGATTTTGAACAGAAGCAAAGAAGCAAGACATTAATGAAACCAACCACTTCTAGCACTTCCATCCTTTAAAAAAAAAGCCCTCCCATCCTGGTTTTCTCAGTACAAATAAACAAGGATAGCAGGGTGGGTTACAGGCAGGGCACTGAATTCGTAAAGCTGATAGAAAAAAAGAGGACTTCTATAGTGCCATCACATCTGTAAAAGAGAATTAGGTTAATTACTTTGCTTAATCTCTCTCATTCTCTCATTAATCCTAGCATGAGAACAAAATTTTGCAAGGAACTGTAAGAACAGCATTAGTCATTATGGTGTTGTACAGGACATCAATAATTCACATCCGATAATATCCAGTGGAAAAACAAATGTCCTTATTTAGTTTCCCTCGTTTCTCAACTGTCTGCTGTTTCTTATAATATATTCCTTTCTTATGTTCAAATTACTGACTTCTAACAACACAAGATTTTAACTTATTATCTCAACAGCAAGCCTTTAAAGTTTCAATCTATGTTAACCTCATCCATCATGCTAATGAATCACACCTGTTAAGAAAGCTGTACATAGCAGCTGAGAGTCTGAACATTTTCAAGACTGGTAGGTTAGGTAGTAGCAAGATTTCAAGCTTATTGTACAGATATTAAACAGATGAAAAGAAGTTGTTGCTCCTTCATGGAGTTTAATATCTGTAAAAGAACTAGAGAGATCTGATTCATTGCCTGAAACAGAGAAACTCAGGAAAAAAACTTGGATGGATTACATTACTCTTTACGTAAACTTGAACAAGCCATCATTAAAGATCTTGTCACATTGGCACATACTTAAGAGGACACACATAATGCACTGAACCATTTCTTCATCCAATTGCCTATTTGTAACCACTTTCTCCATGTACAAATCCACTCTTGATAAACAAGCACAAAACAAAAAGCTTGCCTTGAATAAACAGGATCAGAAGACATACAGTTTTAAAGTAATTACGCTGAGGTACATGGAGTGTATTTTGATATTTAGTTGCACGCGCCCAGTTTGGAATCATAGAAATTGGAGAACTGATGAGAAATTCCTTGTACAGCTCTGAGACAAAGGACTTGCTATCAGGTTTGCACAATTCCTACTACTCTCTACGATGATGTTATTTTTAATTCTCATTTTTTCCCACCTTCCTATCACCAGGATACCTCTCCATATTCCAACTGCTCCTAAAAATCACTGCTTCATGTCACTGTCCAGTCCGTAGCCATGGCATGAATTTTACATGTGATCAAACCTTCAGTCTTACACAACGTAACTGGGAGGTACCAACTCTAATGGAAGCATTGTTTCACGGATATACAAAGGCAAATGGATTTGGACCCCCTGCTAACAGTAAAGGAAAACTGTATGAAAATTCAGGAGATAACAAACATAGCTGCACATTCACAACACAGGCAAATTCTTTAAAATGTCATAAGCATTAGAACACTTTTGTATTGTGTTTGAGACCTCAATTTCACTTGCTATGAGTAAAGAGTCTGAAAGAAAAGAATCAGAAAAACTCCCCCTAGCCCCTAGAGAATGAAGTCACTGGATCTCCGGCATTGAAAAACAATAATTTATCTTGCCCAATCAAAATTAGGCAAGAGAAAGCTGCAAAAGCATAACTATTGTTATCTATCAGGCCTTACTTTAAAACCAAAGTTCAGATGCACAAAAGACCTTATGTCTCCAGCTTGCCTTTTCACACTCTACACAACTGTTTTGTAGAATCATACGATGATTTGGGTTGGAAAGGACCTCAAGGATCATCAAGCTCCAACCCCCCTGCCACATGCAGAGCCACCAACCTCCACATCTAATACTCGACCAGGCTGCCCAGGGCCCCATCCAACCGGGCCTTGAACACCACCAAGGACGGGGCATCCACAGCATCACATATTGATCACATGAAAAAATGATCAGAAAGCAAGAATACTATCTAAAAACAAGAGAAGCAGAGCTTGCCAAAACTGCTAAAGATCTCCTTTTAACAGTTGCAAGTGGTCTAACATAATTTCATTAAGTGACAAAACTTGGTAATTATAACAGCATAAACTCTGACTTGTTAACTAGTACACCATTTTTTTGTGAATTTCACTTGAATGAAAAAGATTATGTGGTGAAAAAAATCACAACAAAGGACAGAATGTATGGCAAGCATAGGGGATATCTGCTGATGCATCATCAGCAATTATTTAAGTAGTACTAATTCGGTCTTAGCTTTCTTTTAAAAATACTGTCAGTTATTCGGTATCCCACATGAATATACACACTTATATACATACCTATGCAAACAATTACAAGGAATTTTTCTGCTAGCAATGTTGCCTTCACGTTTTTTCTACACTAACAGCTTCTCCACAGCTACACATGCTTGCAAACAAGACAACTACTGAAAGAGCTGACACGAACACTTTTTCAGTTCAGGATGTGGTAAATGAACTGCTTGATCAATTATTACACCTTAATTTTGCAATGCCAGCTTTTCAGTAACTTAGCAGCATATTACTGAGTACTGCCTTCAGAATCTTGAAGAAGTAATTTTTTCTGGAGGATAGTATTATGACTTCATTGCTGGAAGATTAGCTTTCATTGTCTACAAGTTACTGGCAGAATTTCATGGAACAGAAGCTAAAAGATAAGCTTTCAGCAGAATTTTCCACTTAGGCACATATTCATATCTTTACCTGTCTTTGTCTTAGAAATTGCAGCTTGTCTGGTATTCACCTGCCAGCACTTCTAGTATGGATAGCTCAAAAAAATCTACCCCATTAAGGGCTCAAATAACTGAAAACCCCTAGGCAAAAAGACTTCAACCCCTTAATATCAACACCAGATCTATATCAGACTCAGTAAAGGATACCAGAAATAATGAAGTGAACTGTCAAGAATAGACAGCTAGTCCTATCAGGTCAAATCAGGACTGCTGTACCCTTAGAAAACATGAAATGTTCCTGGCATGAAGATTTACAAGGCCTGGGCACAGAATCATAGGGGTTGGAAGGGACCTCCGGAAATCATGGAGTCCAACTCCCTGCTAAAGCAGGTTCGCTGGAGTTGGTTTCAGGGGAAAGCATCCAAGAGGGTTTTGAACACCTTCAGAGAAGGAAAGTCCACAACCCCTCTGGGCAGCTTGTTCCAGTGGTCTGTCACTCTCAGAGTTAAGAAATTCTCTCTCATGTTTGTATGGATCTTCTTCTATTCCAGTTTGTGTCTGCTGCCCCTTGGCCTGTTGCTGGCTGCCACTGAAAAGAGCCTGGCCCCATCCTCTTGAAATTTAGACATTTCTAAGTGTTGATAAGATCCCCCCCTCAGTCTTCTTATCTCTAGGCTAAACAATTCCAGCTCTTTTAGACCTTCCTCAGAGAGATGCTCCAGGCCCCTGATCATTTTTTTTTTTAACTTTCCACTAGGCTCTCTCTAGTAGTCCTCTGTCTTTCCTGAAAACTGAGGAGTCCAAAACTGATATACTTACATGGCCCAGGAACAGCTACCCAGAAATAATGTCAGTCATCATCGTGTACTACTTATTCACCCTGCACAGGAGAAAGAGTCAGCCTGAACCAGCTGTATTTCCTCTAGTACAGGAAACTAAGCTGATCCTGAACCAGCACAGACACCACTACAGCAGACTGATATATTAGAACAACTCTGGGAGATTTAGGATGTGTTTCATGCCAACGGCTGTAAAGAATAACAGATTTTTATTTTTTATTTATTTATTTATTTCAACTCTTTGAAGCTCTGTTTTAATGCAAAAAAAAAAAAAAAAAAACAACTTGGAAATGTTTATTCTAGTATCAGAAGTAAGCAGCTGAGACAATAAACCCATTAGCTAAGGTATGACACAGATACCTTGACAACCCATTCACCATTATATCAGCTGAACAATGTTTTCCTGTTCTAGTTGCTTTTGGAGTGGCCCTTATATTTATGTGAGTATACAGTCTGCTTATGAACTTGAAATGCTCAGAAGGCTATTTCAATTCAGTCATATGTTATTAGCAATGCTCACAGTAGTGTTTCACATTAGTCTTCAGTCCCGGTGGCTATCTAACCCTTTAATGAGACTAGAAAGCTACTTCACACTTGCTGCAACAGAAAGAAAACAAAAAATAAATTCTGTATGTACCAAGAACTTGATTATCAGCTTAATCACACACTGTGTGTCACATGAACACATTTAGGAAGGTGCTCAGTCCTGCAACAACTAAGTTGGATGAAGGTGCCTTGAAGATATGGCCATAGGGAGAATAACTAGGGTACAACTAAATACTTATTTCTTAATACATACATGGGAGAACTTCCTAGACAGTCTCTTCATGATGAAAGTTCAGATAGTACCACGTTAGATAATCTAAAATTGCTGTTTTTGCTCCTCTGATCGTTAATGAATCAGTAAAACTGGTTGTTTTTTGGCAAGGATCTTCTATATTTTTAAACACCAAGACAAATTAACACTATCTGTACAGAGAGGAGAAATAGTGCAAGTGGCCCTCAAACCACTAGTTATTGGAGGGCTTAAGGGACAGTGCTCCAAAAGGGTACAAAGATTACTTCTTCCATTGTGTCCACACATCTTCATCACCAAGAAAACACAAAGACAAAACCATATTGCTTTTAATGGTATTTGTTCTAAGCTTCAGATCTCCTAGCAGGAACTGACATGAGAAACCTTTAACACCTCACATATAACTATTAGTCACTATGAGGTGTCAATGTATAAGACACATATGTCTAGGTAGCTTGTTAAAGATTTTATTTTTACAGGGAACATCCATGTACGTACAAGTTAAATATTCTGCTGGGAATTGTTAGCTCTAATACGCTCAAACACACTTGATTAAAATTATTTGTGGAAGAAATAAAATTCTTAGGTGCAGCAACTCTAAAGAAAAGCTCTTCTAAAAGGAAAACGCCAGGAGTATGTGAACTTTGACAACTGCTTTGCAAAAAGGAGGTAATGCCCTACACAGACTAAAGCACTTTGTTTCACAGATTAATAGAAAACTCCTAATTGTGGTTTTGTTGGATAACTTGAAAAACTTGGGACTGAATTTTTTTTTCTTTTATAAGAAATGCATTAAGCAGTCCAGTGTATAGAAACTTAAGTCAGTTCATGATTTTCTTTTACTTTCCTTACTTACCCGATACATCAGGAAACATTCCAAACTCTCAGTGTTTACAGTATGGACTCAATACAGATATAGCCAGTTTTCTAGCTTCAAGCAACATCAGCCCATAGAGAAAGCCCATTATACACTTCAACATAGTTAACCAAGGCATAAAAACCTCATAATAGGGTTCAAGCCTGACAATTTGTAGAAACACATGTAGCAATGATATCACTATTATAGCTGTCAAAAACAAATGTTTCCTTCAAAAGTGACCAGGCAATACCATAGAACTAAGACAAAGTCAAAACAGTCTTAAGTCAAAACAGTAAAAACCTCACAGGCAACAAACAGCTAAGTAACTTTTTATCTGAGTTCTAAACCTTTGGTTTCCAAGTCCAGTTGCCTTCTTTAGGCAAAACTATGTGGCATTTCATCACTCTGCCTTGATCATTCTGAACACTATTACTATCACATTCAGTATTGTTGCTAACCAACTCATAGCCAAGTGCATTCCCAATAACGTATAGGTTGTATAGATCAGGCCCCATTGTCCAGCTACATATGAAGACAAGATGTAAGAAAGCTTTTTAGGAAGTGTACCTCTTGCTGTAAGGTCTCCTTGTAGAAGGCAAAAAAGAAAAGTTATTTGACACCACTATCTCTCTACAGTGAAAACCAGAGTACACGCAGTAATCACCATTTATCACTGATACTGAAACTAAATAGTCCACAGACCTCAGGAAAGTAATTAACATAGAGAAATAATCATTATTCCTTTAGAGAGTATATCCAGAAAGAGACGTTGGGAATCTGTAACAAATACTAAAAAAGATTTCATTATTTATTTGTTAATACCACAGATGGCAAACTGCTTCATATGTTTCTATTAAGGTTAATTTTACTACCACTCTTCCTACAATTCTTCCCTTTATCACAGATGTTCTCATTACTTCAGAAAACAAATTCAACTTGAAATGCTGGATTTTCCATTGCAACATACAACTATACAAGCAATACAAAAAAGACAAACTTGATTAAAAGATGCCTTTCCTGTATACTGCAGAAAATTCAAACTGTACACGAGTCTAAAATACTGTGGGTACTCTTTAACCATTCAATAGTGGGTTCAAGTCATCAGATTTAAGAAATACAACTATGTGCAAACATTTGCATTTTTTAGCCAACCGTTTTGGTGTGTGGCCTATTTGGTGAGTAAATATAATCAGAAGTGGTTAATGCCTTAACATGAAGAACTTCAAAATGATTCCCTTCAGAAAACAGCTGTTTTCTGAACAGCTGCTTCTGAATCTCCCCAAATTAATAAGAAACAACTATAGGTGAGCTGCCTAAAAATCTGTATTCATTATCCAAGGTATTCTGTAACTAAGAATAGGTTCAACCACAAACTTTTTCATATAAGGTCACACTGCACACATGTAGTTAATGCTGGTATAGGCACACGAATTTTATAAATCCTTCAGTGGCTTAGACAAGACAGATAGTAAATTGCTACACGCTGTGAAGACTCCAAAGGCCCCATTTACATACACTACTAGACAGACAATCACTCAGATAGCAATTCTTATGGTTAGAAACCTTAACATTTAGTAAACATATCAAGTTTGACAGCTTTAGATTAGGGCAAGAGTGCAGTTCGCAGTTTAAGCCGCTAGGTGGCAACTATGAGCCCTCTCTAGGAAATCTTTGCCTCCTGCTCCACTGATGAAATTCTAGGGAAATTTCCCACACGTGAGATTCTCCTAGAATTTACAAGAAGTTTACACAAGGACAGGAATATTTTCCTCCTAGAATTGATCCTTAAACTGATCTCTCTCTAAATGGAATCTTAGAGTCTAAATATTTACAGCAAGATAGATTTAAAAGATTTATTTAAAATAGATTTTAAATAGACTTAAAATACGCATTTAGTAATCAGGTCTCATAGGGCAAAGTAAATTAAACTGATCAGTTAATATTGTATTTAAATATGATTTAGAGTTAACTCAATTACTTTAGGACCAAATTTTTGCTTGTTTGCTCCTGTCACACCGAAACTAAGTTCTTTTATATCTCAGGGTATAACCGGGCTCTATTGCAGAGTTACGCTCCACTTGCTAGAGCTGATTCTTTATAGCCCAGCAACAAACGATTAGTTAGATAGCATTCAGGAAAATTCATCAACTCGACACGGTAAATAGTTAAAGAGTAACAAGTAGAACTTTTGCCTGCATATAATTTAAAGTAGAAATTGTTTATTTACTGACTGAATTTGGCACACAGCTTATGCCCCAGCACCCAAAAGCAGATTTTCACCTGTTAGTGCAGTAAATGAAAAAATATAAGGTAAATTACACAAACCTCATTGTGACAACAGATTGCCACTGAAAGAGAGCGAATATAATATTTCAAATTTTAGTCAAAGAAGTCAAAAGGCTCTTCAGTACAAATTTGGGTTTGAGAAACAATTTCTTAAAAGGTGCCATCAGGTTTAATTTTCACTCAAAACAGGTTACAATCCACATTCTCTAAGAAAGATCTATGAATCAGTGGAATTATCTCATCTACAACTATCTGACAATAGCTATGAAGCATATTACTAAAGGCAACATTTTCCAGATGAGACAGTCCACTAATTAGGCACAAAAAGTGCTTTTTAATTCCTTTTTCAGAAAAGACTGCTGTGAGAAAAGACAACAAAAATGGCACCATCTGCTAATAACCCAATTAAAGAATTTCAAAGCAACAGCTAAAAGAGCTAGCTGTTAGTGATTTATTTTTCAGTTACACCACACAGAGGTCCACATTCTTTGTAATTATGTTCTAGTTTGGAAACTACAATTCACGGGACCAAGGAGAAATCACATCATAGGGGTAACAAAAAAAAAAGAGGTTTTCCCATTTTTATCTCCCATATCTGAAATGGTTTTACCACTTTCTTCTCACTAATTCCCTAATGATATATAACAGTAAAACAAGTCCCAGAACACCTTGAGCAGAATATTCTCAGGAATGATGTAGGATATGCCATCTCTTTCCTCTTCATTTATGGTCAATATTATTATTAGATGCACAAACATGATGACAACTTGCCCACTGTGACTGAGTGCTCTTGCATTTAGGAAGCAATTGCTGCTCAGCATTCAAGCTTATTTCAATAGAGACAGGAATTTGGCTAACCTTATTTAGATAGGTCAGGCACTTATCAATGACAAAACTCACTGCTCTTGCTGAAGAAGCCACATTCAAGATAACCAAAAGGAAACATGTTTGAAGAGGTCCTCTGACCACACTGACAGCTTTGGGAAAAACAGTCTTCCCCTAACTACTGGAGAGACACAAATGAAATGACCCTCTTAAGTTCTCATAACACGCACATGGATGACCATAAGGGATTCAAGGAATATCCTAAAGCATTAAGGCATGCTTCATCCAATACCACTGTAACACTGTTATACGAATAGATAGGGTGAGTCAATTCACATGGCCACACTTGACGCAGAACACAACATTCCACGTAAAAATGCCCAGGGATAAAAAGCAACCTACCTTGATAAGAAGTGTCTGAACCCAGCTCTTTTAGCACTTATTCTGCCTTCCAATAGTCCTGTGCATCTTTCCAAATCTGCTACTGACCTATGCATATAGATAGCTTCATAGAAAATAGTTTAAAGTATAGTGTGGATATTTTTACTTCATTTCCTGAGATCAAAAGATCCGTTTCTGCCATTCAGTAAATATGTTATGCTTTACTGCTAAAGGAGGGCATACAGATAGAGAGGAAAAGTGCCCATCACATCAGTTTGACCGCTCCTACCATTTAATTAACTTCTTTAAACAACTTGTTCTTAACAATATTCATGAGGTTTAATAAAATAAGATCTCACTTGGCAGACAGCCGCCATTTTATAACATGCAGCTCAAAGGAAAAAGAAAGCTTTCTGAACATTTTAATTTTATTCTTATTTATCTCATTTGCTGAGAAAATGAAATGGTGCTGAAATACTTTGTTACTGTACTATCTGTATATTCAGTATATGACGAGCAAATATGACATCACACATCACATAATAACTGATATCGCTTTCAGATTTAGACTTCTACTTTCTGTAACTAAATCGTCAGAGTGAGTAGAGAGCAATACAGCACACAGATCTGTGATAAAGACATTTCAACTGTAGGTAAAGAATTAAAAACAAAAAGGAAAAAGAAATAGTGGCTCAATGCTACTGGTCACAGAATGGTGTCTTTTGTCTACTTAAAATAATTGCCTTGCTTGCACTTTTAGTATTGATAGATGTTTTAAAATCAGATATTTGGGAAAGTCTGATCAAAGTATAGAGTTCTACAGGAGTTTTAATTTAATATTAGTTGCTAGAACAATACCACCTTCTATAGAATAGACAGTGAAGTACAGACTGACTGAAACAGCTGGGCAGCTGATGACTATTTCCATGTTCACTAGGAAGTATTTCACTTTCTATTGTGGAAATTACTATGTGAACACCCACCATCAGACCTACTCACTCTTTATACAGTTTAAGCACACTATTTCCCAGGTTGTTATTGAAGTTACACCACACCACATTCTGATTATTTCAAGTACTGTCCCAAATGTCTACAGTCTAAAGTAGATCTCAGTTATTTCAAATAACTTTCTCTTCCAAACTCTGTTAATGCAACAAAAAATTCTGTAACCAAAAAAAAACCCCAACAGTATAGCATATTATGAACAGTAATTTAAATACAAATTCTCTTCTTGCTCATTCTCAACTATAAACGAATTGTTAATAATCTAAATGCCTTTTTACAAGAATGCTGTATTAAATGATTTTGAGATAAATGTCCTCAATGGACCTACTCCCAAGGGAAAAAGAAGTTTCTAATAGAGCTAGTCTATCTACCACTAATGGCTGCTTTCCACATTGTACTTATTCAATTTCCTTCACTCACCTGCAATTCCGGAAACAAGATGCCTAAATGCAAAGACAAAGGAGGAAGGCAGCTCTGAGAGCTAATATGAGTTCCAGGGTCTAGGTTAGCTGCACATAACAGAGTAAAGATCAGAAAACAACAAATTGCCTAGCAAGCAAGATATGTCAGGATCTGTCATGAGTATACTGAATGCTAGATCTCCAGGACTTCTGAGGAGAGGCAGGTGCTCAACATATAACCACTTAACACTGCATATTTGAAGATGCCAGCCAAGAATATTCAACCCAACGTGCTCAAATTCATTTACCTTATATTCTGTTGGAAGGAGTACAAATTATATAATCTTTTGCCAGTTTTATGCCTAAAAATTAAACACATTTGTTTTTATTCCCCCGAAGGAAAAGTAAGAGTAAAGCAACTATCATTACAAAGGTATCTAACAAGTCAGCATAAGCGCTCTCAAATAAAATAAAACCTGTGGTAAACAACTGAGTCAGTGGATGATTCCTCCTACTCCTCCCATCACATCTGAAGTTTGCCTAAAGAAAAGCCTTAATTGGAGCTTGTGTTCTAGAAGTGACTGCCAAAACGCTATGTGCTAGGAGGGGGTGGTTTTCTAAAAAAATAATTTAAAATATTTTCTGCGAATGACCCGAGATCGAGCAATCTGTTACATTTAAGGTAGGACTTAAGTGACACTTCGGAGTTCACTTCAGAAGAATAATGTTAACTGCTTAACTCTGTTTGGTAGGGCATTGCACTTGGCACTGGGCATTGATGCAACAGGACATAAGTGGGAACAATACATCAAATCTCCACTTGGTCAGTTTCACACAAGGCTGTCTGACCTCAGAGAATATTTTAGGATTGAGCAAACCTCTACAGAAATATGTTAGAGCTCATTTTCATAGGAGATGCATACTAAAGACTCATCTTGAGGTCTGGAAATAACAATGCTTCAAATCTTTGATTTTTATTACATTGCTTTTTAGTTCAGAAAACAGTAGTACTTGGTATCATTGAACAAGCCTCAAAGCAACAAGTGCATTTTTTCACTAGGAAGAAAGCTTTGCTATGAAAGTGTTTCGGAAACGATAAAAAGGTAGTAGTTATTTAATACAGGGTGCATTTTTCCCCTCTCATACTCCTCTTTACTGCACCCTTGCAATTCAACAAAGCAGACCACATTCGTCTGAGAAGATCAAACTTTGGAATAAGTCAGTTGCAAATAAATTTATCTCAGACTACCCACCTAAACAGTGAAAAGTATTTACATCTATATATCTGCTTTATGGCTGAAGTTTCCTTTAGATTCAGAGTTACAGGAGTCTTCTGTGTTAATAATTACTTTTGAATATTAAGAAAGTTCTGGACAGAAGATCAGCTAGGGTCAAATACTGAAAATGTGCAGTCTTGTTAGAATGGATAATGACAAGAGAGTGTTTAAGATTTATAAAAGGACAAATTACAATAGGAATGTAGATTCTGCTGAGAGCAAAAAGGTTGACAACATGCTGAAAGTAATGACAGAGAGGAAATTGGACACCTTAGAGGAAATTACACACAGCAAGACAAAAGGTGCAGCCAGCCCAATATATGGTGCAACTATGAGTTATATAGTGAAGCTACTAAACAAATGTACCTTTATGCCAAGTAAACTGTCATATACTTTAATAGTCACTTTAGGGCTAATCATACTTGTCGAAAAACTTAAAGCAAAAATCTAACAGCTTCCATGACATGAAGTAAAGACCTCAAGACAACGTAATATTAAAAGAACAAGAGTAGAGTCCTCACCTGCGGAGCAATAACAGTATGCACTGGTACAGGTTAGGGGATGGCCTGCTGGGAATGAGCTCTGAAGAGAAGAACTTGGGGGTCCTGGTGGTTAACAGCAACATGAGCCAGCAGTGTGCCTTGTGGCCAAGAGGGCTAATGGTATACTAGGGTACATCAAGAAGAGAGCAGCCAGCAGAGCAAGGGAGGTGATCCACTCCCTCTACTCTGCCCTGATGAGGCCATATCTGGAATATGGCGTCCAGTTCTGGGCTCTCCAGTTCAGAAAAGACGGATCTTCCAGAGTCCAGCAGAGGGCCACAAGGATGACTAGGGGCCTGGAGCATATCCTGTAGGAGGAAAGGCTGAGAGAACTGGGACTCCTCAGACTGGAGAGGAAGAGGCTGAGAGCGGATCTCACCCCTGTTTATAAGTAACCAAAGTACATGAGTCAAGTTGATGGAGCAGATTGTTTTTGGTGGCGTGCAGCAGAAGAACAAGGGGCAGAAACTGGAACTCAGGAACTTACATACTAACACAAGGAAGAACTTCTTTATTGTGCAAGTGACGGAGCACTGGAACAGGCTGCACAGAGAGTTTGTGGAGTCTCCTTCTCTGGAGATATTCAAGACCTACCTGGACACTTTCCTGTGCAACCTACTTTAGCAGGGTGGTTGGACTCAATGGTCTCCAGTGGTCCCTTCCAGCCCCTACAATTCTGTGATTCTATTAACATTCTATAATGTGACATTTTAAAGGAGAATATTGCTGAGTTTTTTATCCTAGATATTGAAAGTAAACTCATGTAGTGTTCTTCATTTCCCATTTTGACAGTATTTGCAGCAGTTATCTCCAATTCTAACAATAAACCACTGCATGGAGCAAAAGGATTATTTTAAAACAACCTGTATTCAACAGTTTGAATCAAGCAAGCATCCTATACCAGACATCTAATACCCTTCTACTTCCAGAAAAGAAGAAAAACCTCATTAGATAATGTGTTACATTGGTCAGACAGAAAGAAAAGTTTGAGATCAAAGTTTGAGTGGTACATTGTAGACTACAGTAAAACTACATCCCATTTGTTTGGCTGGAGCCATCAAAATTTGACAAAATGGAACTTAGTTTTAATATAAGTGGCTTACTTAGAGAACATTCTGCTAATGAATAATCGGATTTCAATATTCTGTAAGAACATGAATACAGTTCTTAATTATTATTATTATATTATTTTACTCCGCAGATTCCTGCCTTTACAGGAAAAAGTTAAGAGCTTACCTTTCCAGAACTCTGAACCACCTGTAGTTCTATACAGCTGAAGTTCAAGTCAACTTTATTTAAAGGGTCTGGTCTATGGAGACATTTACTCATATAAAAGCCTGGTTCTACTCTGGCTAACTTAGGCTCTCTTCCACATCTGTTTGTTCTCTGAATGAGTGAGCATATTGGAATGGCAAAACTTAACTGTAAACAAATCTCTTCAACTGATAAGATGCAGTTCAGTTTCATAAAAGCTCCAACCTCACAGCAGGAAGTAATTTTCTGCTACACTACACTGAACATTACATTACTCAGCTCACACAAAATACTTGCATATAATGGCTCAGGGAAGTTATTCTGCACATCTTGGATTAACAGAGAATACAGACCCTGTATGGAAGAGCTTTGATCTTCTGTTGTTGAAGCCTGTATTCACTCAAAACGTTTTTAGAATATAAAAATCAAAGGAAAGTTTCCCAATAAGTTAACATGGAATTATTTAATATGCACCATGTGGACTGCATTCTTCTGAATTCCCAGAAGTCTTTTAATTAAGTCTAAATGATAAAGCAGTGAAGGTACAACTTAAAAAGGCATTAGCCAGAAAGACTTATCTTTGCAATTAGTCATTTAATCAGAAGAAAAGGAGTCATTACAATTACCTAGAAAATGACACTATATTATGCTTATCACTTCAGGCCAGATTAGTGTTAACGTAACTAATTTCACTGAAGCTATAGAAACATTTTTAGTATTGTTGAAGAAGCAGGCAGGCAGGGAAAGGGGAAAAAAAAAATGACAAAACCTTTCAGTTGCCTTATGTTCAGTTGACTTATGCTGGATTAAATTGCTCACAGAATCACAGCACTAGCATTCGTACTTCCCGCACCTTATCTATTGACTACAGACAACTAAGTTACAGCAGGGAGACCAGTAAAAACAGAAAGATCATGAGGAATCATAATATCAATACAAACGAAATGGAGGTTCATGAATTTTGTTGTTCATGCAAATCACATGGCTTTATATCTGCAGTTGTTGGCATCTAAAAGGATCCAAAAAAGAAAAAAGAAAAATCAAAAAACGACTCTATGGACAGATGGAACATCTTGGCTGCTGATCAGAGAACATGAATACAATCCAAATTGCTTTTATCACACATTTATTCCTAAGTATTACATACTCAAAATGCAGGCTAAAAGATAGTTACACTAATGAAGCTAAGTAGTGTTTAAAGATAGTACACAAGATTAATAGAGACAACTGTAATTGATGGAACAGAACTAAATGGGTTCAAGACATGGCACCAGTTCTACTAATTCACATCGTCACAGAATCATAGGATCACCAAGGTTGGAAAAAACCTCCAAGATCATCCAGTCCAACCATCCACCTACCACCGATAGTTTCCCACTAAACCTTGTCACTTAGTACATCTAAACATTTCTTGGACACCTCCAGGGACAGTGACTCCACCACCTACTGGGGCAGCCCATTCCAGCACCTGACCACTCTTCTGGAGAAGTAGTATTTCCTAATGTCCAACCTGAACCTCCCCTTGGAGATGGCAACTTGAGGCTGCTCCCTCTCATACTATTGCTAGTTACATGGGAGAAGAGGCTGACCTCCATCTCACCACAACCTCCCTTCACGTAGTTGTGGAGAGCTGTAAGGTCTCCCCTGAGCCTCTTCTTCTCCAGAGGAAATAATCCCAGTTCCCTCAGCTGCTCCCCATAAGACTTGTGCTCCAGACCCCTCATCAGCCTCATTTGCCTTTCTCTGGACACGCTCCATGGCCTCCATGTCTCTCCTGTAGTGAGGGGACCAAGCCTGAACCCAAGGTGCAGGCTCACCAGAGATGAGCACAGGGAGATGGTCACCTCCCTGCTCCTGCTGGCTGTACTATTTCTGATACAAGCCAGGATGCCATCGGCCTTCTTGGCCACCTCGGCACACTGCTGGCTCATGTTTAGCTGAGTACTGACCAACATTCCCAGGTCCATTTTTTCCACACAGTCTTTCAGCCACTACCTCAAGCTTGTAGCATTGCCTGGGGTTGTTGAGGCCAAAGTTCAGGACCTGGCACTTAGTCTTGTTGAATTTCATCCCACTGGCCTCAGTCATATTTTCATAGCTGAGAACAAATAATGTCTTCTGCTTGAAGTTCAACATATGCCAAACCTCACTGAAATCTGAGGAAAACACATCTGTTTCAGCACCTAGCACAATGTACTCTGTAGAAAAAGAATGGCACATTTGATGCATCCTACATAATTACTTCTGTTTCTACTGCACTTAAACTGTAGTAAGAATTCAGATCACAATTCATGATACATTTTTAACTTATCAGGAAAAGAAAAGATTTAACTTCATTTCCATCTACAGGCTGTCTATGCAGGATTTTATTAAGATAAACTTTTGTTCTACAAAACTGAGCAGCACAATAGCACACGGACAGAACGCAGTATTTCCACTGTCCAACCTTGAATAATTGAACAGAATGAAAATAAATGTAAAGGCAAAACACAAACTTGACATAAAACTAGTTAACTTAAATAGTCCCAAACACGTGACAAATAATAAGGTATTACAAGATACTAAAAATTTTAAGTAGATAGGCTGAGTGCAAACCTCGTTATAAACTGAATCTGTGCAAAAAATATTAATGATAAAATATAACTATTAATGATAAAATATAACTAAGTTTTCAGCAGACAGTGAAATAGAGTGGTGATCACATTCTATTTGTAGATTACTCATATAAAAAATGGAGACGGGTAAGCTCCAGTTTAGGAGTCTGGCTTGCAATAGGAATACATCCCACTATTTGTTACAGACTCTAGTCTCCTAATGAAGTATTATGCATTGCGCACATCAGGTCAGAGAATATAAACAGTTCTTCAGTATTTTAACTGAAATGCCTTGCCTGTAACCATTATAAGCATACTGTCTTTTCACAGTCCCTTTGTGCGTAAAGTCATGCTTATGACAGGAGTCAAACTCTAATTGCTTACTTTATCACAGCATTGAAGGATAACAATAAAAAACGAGCTTTGCGGTTGGAGAAAGACAGTGACATCCAGTGGTGCATCACTTCATCAGCAGCATCCTTCTAAATACCTGGCTTTGGAAATATTTGTTAAGTCCTATTAAATATCATCATTTAAACCAAATCTAGATCCCAGCTGCTGAAGCCAGTGCACACAATTTAAAACAGGTCCCAAGACATTACATAGTCATTTAGCACACCACAGGAAAAAGAAAAACAAATCAACAGGCTTACTGCAATCTTGGTATTGCTATTCTTCAATGCTATCATTGTGCAAAACAAATCAAACAGTTAACACAAAGTATAGAGCTTTTGACTGCAAAGTCTTAACAGAGGTTATCTGTATTCTCTTGCTACGATCAAGAAGAAATGTCTGTTTAATGAAACATACATAACAGTATTTGATAACTCCTGCTTTAAATTTTATGTGTACATATTATATGAAAAAATGTATAATATATGAATTGTTTAGCTACACAAAATATCCTTCCCTAATAAAGAGCACAGGATAACCCATGTGAATCACTATGTTAAGTGAATCAAACAGAAAAAAACCCAACTGATCTGAGTTACGTTTTATGGTTTCAGACTAAAGGAGGGGAGATTTAGTTTGGATATCAGGAAGAAGTTTTTACAATAAGGATGGAGAGGCGCTGGCACAGCTTGCCCAGAGAGGTGGTGGATGTCCCATATCTGGAAACACTCGAGATCAGGCTGCACAGGGCTCTGAGCACCTGATGTAATGTAGGTGTCCCTGTTCATTGCAGGAGCTAGATGACCTTTAAGGGTCCTTCCAACTCAATGATTCTGTTATTACTGAGAACATTTCAAGACAGAACTACTGTTTTATTTTACACTGAACTTCATCACACACAACTTCAACTATATATGTATACATAATATTGATACTTTAGCATGATATTGTAATTGTTATATAGAGATACTGTCTTTCTGAAGAGAACAAGATGAAAGATGAATTTGCCTAAGCTAGAATAGAACATCTAGACTAATTTTGGCTGAGGTAACACTGTAATCAAAGAAAATGCACTGCTTCAGGTTATACTATAGGATAACTTTTCTACTTGTGACAACCTTTCAATCATTTATCAATGTAATTTGGGTAAAAATATTTATTGTATTGTTAAAGATACTATAATTCCAAACAAAAAGCAAAAAATTGGTTACAGTTCACCTTCATTGAGGCCTTTTGTGAAATTCTGCATTCAAAATTTAAGCAGTTCTTATATACTGAGACACAGCACAAATATTCAACACTGATATACAACTCAATTATTTTTAGAACTTAAGAATTAAAACTAGGCTCTAAGCTGTGGATTTGCAATTAAAGCTATCAATTATTGTAACTATGTAGCAAATAAAAATGGGAACCAGAAATGTCAAAACATATTATCAGCAAGGAACATACTCAGGTGGTTAGAGCACACAATTCCAAAGGACAAATCCAACACTCACTGGAACAGAGAACAAACAAACAAAAATTTTACTAACCTTTTCCAGAGGTTTTAGATATCACATTATGGCTGCGTGATGCCTAGATTTCTACAGGCCAAATAATTTGCAGCCTCCCAGTCATGAAGTTATTTGTTTGCTGTCATTGATGATACAGCTGGAAAGCAGGCAGGCAGCTGAAAAAAGAAAATCAGTTACTGCATGAAGTACCTAAAAGCTCCTTGAATCTAGAAGTGTTTCAGTCTGATAATTCTGCCTTTTAGCTGGGAGATATCACATACTGTTAGTTTGATGAACTTTCAAAAAAATTAGTTTTTGTCCAATTCTTGTAGTTTCATGTCACATTATACACCCCTCAACTCAGAATAAGCCTGCTTGACCTCAAACAATACAAAAATTTATCCGTTTGCCTCATCACAAACTGACTATTTAAACTACTGAACTGCTTACTTTTCAGAAAGGAAAGGTACAGGGATTAGCACTGATGGTCAAGCATTCACACTGACCAAAAACAAAAACAAAAAAAAATCCAGAGGTGTTTTATAGTAGGCCTGAAATGAGGTTCAGGTGAGAGCTAAATTGGCTTTGATTGTGAAAAAGCTAATGACTTCTAGCTCGGAATGCTGATTATACTATTTAGAAATGCATAGTAACTGTACTATAATTCCTGCTCAGAACATCGATAGCCTATTCTGATAATCTATTCTTGAATCTTATATCTTTCGTCGAAACGAAGCTCCATTAAACAAAATTGTTTTAACATTTAAAAGTTCTTATCTGAGCTTTGTTTATCACGGAAGAGATCCGTAGAGCGGCAATAGCCGAGCGCTGCCCCTGCAACACGGCAAGTAGGGCAGATAGCCACGAGGTGGTGCTGCTGGCTTACGGCTCATGGGCAACGAGCTGCAGCCGTGCAGGGCCGTTTCTCGGGAGTTTCGAAGAAGCTGCAAAAGCAACTGGTAGGAGAGCGCAGTGCTACGGTAACTATCACGGCGGTACAAACGCTTAAAAGGGCACAGCTGCATTAAGACAGCACTGTTGTTGATAAGTACGTCCATTAAAGCATGAGTTACAAAAAGTAGCAGTTTCAAAAAGGTTATGGAGTAGTTGGTAATGTTAATGACAATGTTTGTATATTCTTATGTCACAAAATGTAAATTTTGATATTTATTTGATACTGTTACTGAACGGCTTCCCTGCTAAGTGTAGAGTAGTGCTGAAATACTACATTAATTAAATATCAGTACAACGATTTAAACAAAAACTAATGTCACATAACTAATTCTTAATGTGTGCAAAAAATAATTTAAAAAAGATTCAGGACCAGTATTCAATCACATGTTGAACATGATGGTTATTTAAATTGACATTAAAGTACAAGTGATTCCTCTTGGTGCCACGCCAAAGCAAAAGAGATGAAATTAGAGTTGCAGTACACTGCTTTGTTCTGTTAAATAGTGACTTGGTAAGGATTTTGATACAGTTGTTATGAGAGTGACTGAAATTTTAGCTACCAGATAGCAATTTTGTCATTCGCTATTTATATTCGTCATTTTAATCGTAGATGTTTGGAAGGCTTAGAAGAAACATGCAATTTGGCCTGAAATTTTAAAGTAAGGATGAAAAGCAGGAAATGGAAAGCATGGCATACAAGATGCTGGTCTAACTTTCACCACAGCTCAGTTCTGAACTTCTTCACCTATCTCCATTGGAGTCTGTACACTTCCATAACTGGACCCCCACCTATTACATGTATCTAGGAATTTCATTCAGTCTCCCAGATCATTGAATAAATAGTATAAAATGTGACAAATCTAAATAAAAGTAATGGAAAATACTGGCTTTTATACAGGAGTATCTTGTACTTAAAATAGATTCTCTAGATAGATTATCTATTTATGTTTATGCAAAGCCTCTGAAGGCTAGTTAACATTAAATTAGCAAGAAAACTGCAAAAGATGTCTTTGTTTAGCTAACATGTCTGAAACAGTGAGATGAAGTGATTTGGATGAGGTCAGCCACTAATAGCTTAGAGTGGATTAGAAACAGCATGTTACTGGCCCTCAATCTGTTGCTGTAATTACTGAACTACGTGATTTCTTTGCAACAGAACTGAAGTACCACCGTACTTGGAATTCAGAGTAACAGTGCAGAGACTGTGACTTCTATGTACTTAAAGGTGAAAGTGCCTTATCTCGAAAACAAAAAACAAAAGAAAAAGCAGAACACTTCAGTAATAGATATCAACTTAAAAACATGGAAGGGATTAGATGTTGCACCAGTAAGTGTAACGTCTTCAGATTGTACAAAATTTAGGATTCTGAAATGAGGAGCAGGAATATGTCAACAACAAAAAAAAGCGATCCTCGTGCTTTAGTTGCTTAACCCCACATGTGTTTACCCAAAATGACTTAAGCAGCTACTAATCAGATTCTCAGTAGGCTGCTGTTACTCACTTGCTTCCTATAGCATTCAGGATCTTAAGCATAGAAGCAAAACAGTTGTCAGCTCATGCTATACTGTTGAGATTCACTAAGCAATTAATAGGTAAAGATTAAGGCATATTTAACCTGATTTGCTTTTATAAAGACATAAAGCCTCCTCTTCAGAATAAACATAATTTTTGTAATTACTTCATTATTTAACACAGAATACTTACCTGCTTCCATAGATAAGACTTAGAAGATGTGCATTTACATTTTATACAGTCAGTAGTGTACAGTTCAAATTCGTAGCTAAGAAGGACAAAAGTATTTGTCTCCATAAACTATATGCATTACAAAAGATAAACTCGATGACCTTGTCTTCCCATGCTCTTCTACAACCACTTACAAGTAAAATCTAGCTTCCTACAAGCTAAGTACTCGGACATTTCAAGGAATCTTTGTATGGAGCCAAGCTCTAAATACCGTTATTATGTAGCTATTAGATCTTTTATAACGCTGGTGAAAAATCTTACAGTATTATGACAAAAATTTTGTGCCATTTGACAAATCTGTATTACAAGAAGCTTATTAGCAACTAACTGGTGCCAGTGTTTTATATTCATAACTAATAGATGTGATTTGTAAAACAGTATCCTAGTTGGTGCTAATTCAATACGGAAAAGAGAAGTTCTGATAATAATTGAATGTTTGAAATGATTTTTTCATCTAGGCTCCATGCCTGTGAGACTGAAATGGGAGAAGCAGCATCTGTTTCAATTGTTTGGAGATTTAGCACATAATGTTGGATAATTGATCTGATGGAGTAATCATGTTAATATGTAGCATTTACAATGTGTTTTACATTTTTGAGCTGTACTCAAATAACTGCCAAGAGAATTATACGGATTTGTTAATTCAGTCACTGTTATCCCTGTTTTAAAACAAGGGGGGTGAGCCGTAGGTATTTGGAGTGGCTAATCACACAACCAATGCAGCAGAATCAGGATTAGAACAGAGGATTCTCTTGCTTCCTGACCCTGCTCTAATCAACTTGGCATTCTTGCCTGTCTAGACCATTCTGTATTTAACTATTAATCCCATTTCTATTGACAGAAGCTAGACCCACACACTTTGATTAAATAGTAAAAGTATATATAGTAATATATGGATCTGACCGTCTCATTTTTATTGCTGTCCTCTGTAGAGTTCTGTACCATATGCTTATTTTCCAAGCCCCAGTTATCATAAGACATCTATTTTTGTCTCGGTTACTGCAAATAGGATTGTTACCCATGCACCTACTTACAGCCTGTTGCTTAAATTTAGCTTTGCATTACATGAGGCATAGTTCCCTAAAGGCAGAATTTGCTTCATTGTGTTCCTATGCAGTTTTTCTTGTGTATGTTATGTTAGATATGAGAACAAATCTTCCATACGCACTGATGTCGTTAGAGAGGGTGCAAACATATATAAATCAAACATTTAACCACTGCTTTAAAGATGAACATTCCTCAGGCTTCCTTTTAGAGCAAAGGAAATGGCACCGATGCCCATGTTTTACTGTAGCTGCTTGGACTCAACCAACAGAAATGCACAATAAACGGTCCAGCTGATGAGTTTTGCTCTTCTCTGGATGTTATTCACAGCTATGAAATCTGGGCAACCTACCATTATGAAATTCCTGCCTGGCATCCCTTTCTGGTGGAGCAAAGGAAGACGAGCAGATCCTAGTACATGCTAGGGAGAAAGGAGCAAGCAGGAGCAAGTGTAGTTAGTCCCTGCGCTGTAAGCTCTGCAATTTGCTGCTCAGACTTCAGAGGAATTTTGAGGGTAAGTTCCACAGAAGTGAAAGCGTAGTTTGGTTAATTAAAGGCTGTAACATTTCCTCGGGGACAGCAGTCCCTGCTGAAGAATAGGATTTTCTTAACGAATGGCACAAAGGAGATACTTAATGTGCTGTGCTGTCAAGACCAAAAATTCCCATCTAAAATATCATGGGGTAGAGCAGACTGCTCCTCTACTTTGCAGCGCTCCTAGATGATTTGCAGCAGTTTCTGTATCTCACCATTTACTCTGTACTCTTTGAACGAGGCACTGCCACATGGGGCTTTGGAGCTAAACACGATCCACCAGGATGCCGTACTCCAGCTACACACAGCTGGAGAAACACAAACTACAGCTGTTAACTCCTCAGAACCTCCCACTCCGTCTGCGCAAACGCGCTTCTGCGCAGATACCACCCACTCCCTCACAGACGCTTTCCCGCCCACGCTAGACATAACGGTCGCCACAGGTACGCGCCCACTCCCGCGCTCAAGCGCACGCGCAGTTCCCCTCAGCGGGCAGGCGGCAGCGCGCACGCGCGCTCTCTGCACAGCGGGGCTGGTGGGGGCGGCTCTCGCGATACTTGAGGCCGGGTGGCGGAGGCGAGTTTGAACGGTGGCAGTGGTAGCGGCGCAGGGCGGGCTCTGGGCTGAGGTAGCCGGAGGGGAGCGGGGCTGTCTTTTGCGCGAGACTTTTACTGTCTTTTTGTTATTCTCCTTTCGGTGTAGGATCTTTGTGAGCGGTGGGGCTGAGGGGGCTCGTGGAGGCCGCTCAGCAGCGCCTGCCTCCCCTTCTCGCTTGGCCGGAGCGCGGAGCCCTGCGGCCTCCAGGCCGTGCATGCCGCTGAGCCGTAATGCCGTCTCTGTGAGAGTGGCTCTTCGTTTTCCAGCGACTCCGGGGATGCTGAGCGAACGGGGGCTGCGTGCTGCCTGTGTCATTAAGTGCTGGTAGCGCACGGCTGTTTTCCCGTGGGAAACGAACCCGGGTGTCGGTCTGTGCCGGTCTGCATGCTGGGGAGATCAGTGTGTTGCGGTGAGGGTGAAGGATACCGCAAAGTGACCGACGTGAACTGAAACGTAACGCCCTGAGTTAGAGGCCTGAGATAGCATTGTGGTGTGCTGGTTGCTGAAGTAATGTGCTTGTGGAGCCAGGTGCTGTCCGGCAGAGTGCTTTGTAGGGGTTGAAAGATCAGGTTGCAGTCTGACCCGTCTTTTGTCTTTGTAATACTTGTCCACCCAGGAGCGTGTATTGCAGAAGCCGGCACAGCCCTGAAAATAGCTTGGCAGATGATGATGTTGAGTTATTCAAGTAACCAAAGCAATCTGTAAGGGGAAGGTCTGGCCTCAATGACAGAAATTGCATTGGAAATTAAAGCTGTGGTCCAAAACCTATCTGTACTTCTCATCAGATCTGTGTTTAGATGGCTGCGGTGTATGACCCCTGGGGTTGGCAGTGTAACTAGAAGGAAGCTACAGAAGGGAAGAAAAAGCTTAAGTGCTAGGAAAGTGTCTGTCTGTCTCTTACCTATTATTTCCTGTAAGGAGTGGTTAAATGGCTGAATAATGGGTGTCTGGACCCTTCCACGCAAAATCTGTTATAAAACGCAGCCAAAAGTGACTCTTGTAGGGGTGTAAATGGAGACAGGCTTCTGTTATTCCTTCTTGCCTGCCCACCTTCTTAGCTGTTTAACTTGAAAAACTTAAGAACAATTTGTTTAACCTCATGTGGAACTTGAAGTAGCAATCTATTCCCTATATCAAATATAGCCTTATGAACAACACTTCCTGGTCCAATTGAGTTCATCCAAAATAGACAGTAAAAAGTTGAGGTTCCCTGTTATCCCAAATACATACTTATTCTTCTGCCTAGTACTCAGCAAGAAATTTGTGATTAGGGAACCAATTTTTTTTTTTAAGCTTCAGTTAGAAGGTTCTTTGATTTCATAATGTCCTTCTGGTGTTATCCAGTAAACTATCTATTGACAACCAAAAGATCTTGTCTTTGAAACTGCAGGAAATAGCAGAGAAGAGACTGAAGAAATGGGTGGTAGCAAGGCAGATTCACAAGCGACCCTTAGAAATGCCATTGGTGCTGGAAGTAGGTGGCCCTGGGTGTAGTCCTCCTTCCCAACTCGGGAAACCAATTGCAGTGTCTTTCCTTTGGCAGTAGTGCCTGATTTAGCTGTTCCTCTACTGTCTGACAGCTGTCTCAACAGAGGTTTGAGCAAGATTTGCCTTTCTGTGGGGTTTTAGCAGGTGATCTCATTTCCACGAGACAGCCGCAGTCGTAGAGCTCTTAAGACAAGGACTGCTGTGAAGGTAACAGCAATTTGTGCTTTACCTGGACTGGGCAACTGTGTTTGTTGTGGAGTCGGGGCATAAAGGTTAAGCAAAGCTTAAATGGACTTCTGAAGGTGAGTTAAAAATATTACTGAAATTTAGCATAAGCCAGGGGCAATTAAATTACTTAATCTGTAATCTTCATATGTTATATGATAACATATAAGATAAATTATAAGATAAGTTATTTTATTTTTTAATTTCTGTTTATTAAGTAAGAATTAATGCCCTTTGGTGCAAATGCCTGCAAGGAGTTTTGTCTAGTTTTACTTATGCTACCTTCTTGTTTTTAACTAGAATTACTTAAAGATTAAGTTCTATGCAGTGTATGTGTCCTTGTAGTGCTTATAGTGTTCTATAGAGAGTTACAGTGCAATAGGTTCTTCTTCCCTATTATCTGTATGCCAAATCTGTATCTTTAAGATTTATTTCAGGTTAAGGGTGTAGAACTGCTATTTCAAGTACTGCAATAAATAGACGTGAAAAATTAGTTTCCAAGTTTAACATAAAGAAGAAATTAGGGAAAATCAGTGCTTTCTTATTTCCATCTGTCCCTGTGGAAGGAACTCACAGAGTTCTGATGCAGTGGTTTTCTGTCTGCTAAAGTGATACCTTATAAAGGAAGCTGAGGAACTTTAATGGGATTATTTTTGGTATGTAACAGCTTGCAAAAAATGAAGACATTACACTGAAAACTTACTTATAATCTTTACTGTGCTCACAAGTGGAGTTTGCTGTACATTAAGAGCAGCATCTTGTGCATAGACTATCTTTGTGAATGTCAGCCAGTAGGAATGAAGGACAAAAATAATCCAAGTCACTCTTCAAGATTTTATTAAGTGGTATAAAAACTAGGAAGGTTGGCTCAGCAGAATCAACTGCAGTTTTTATATTTATCATTGTTACTGTGTGCTTTCTGAGAAAATGCTTGGCTTACATGGCTCAGAAGCTCAAGTTGCTTGGAGATCTCTGTTTTAATGGGGTTGTTTTGTACTGCATGGATTTAGTAGGCTTAGGAGTAAGCAGTCATACAAGCAATTGGTGCAAGTTTGAATTGAACTTTGTTTTTTAAATATTTTGCTTGGGTTCATTTTTTCTTCCTGGAAGATCATCCTTTACTTGTCTCGTATGTTTTGATCTGAAGGTAGAAATTGAGGAACTTTCTACGACAGATAGGTGGTTAGTAAAAGTAGGTTACCTGAACTAGCTTCAGCTTAAAGCTAGTAACAGTCGTGAGAGACAAAATTAAGCACTTAAATAAAAATCTTTGTGTTACATTTCCATACATTCTAATCGGGACTTTACTTTCCTTCAGCTGCCTCTGCCTATTTCCATGTCCAACTTAATGTCATTAGGAGTAAAACATTCTGCTAATACAACTGCCTGCATGTATCTGAAGTGTTACTGTGTACACAAGTACTGTTATGGTTCGTGTGGTTTTATTTATGGTAATATGGAGGACATCAATCACGTGCATCATTGTTTTTAGCCTTCTCTGTCGGGATAGCTATGTGTTGGTGTCTCTGATTCTGCTGAAGTTGTTAGGAGCTGCCCTAGGGTATGCAGGAGTTGTTCCACCATATGCTATTCCTGCTTTGCAGTCATGACCAAGTTGACAAAGTAACCATTTTATTGCTCACAGGGCTGCTTGTTAGAGAGCTAACCACTTTTTGTCTTGTACTGATGCAAACATACACCTCTGTACCCTAATAAAGCATGGGAATACAGTAACTTTGTTCAGTTGGACTGCTCTAACAGGTTGCTATTATTGTGATTATTTTTTCTTTTCAAATTGAGGTAATAAAAGGAAGAAAAGATGGAGACAGAGACCATTTTAAATCTTAGACAGCAACTGAAAGAAGCAGAGAATGAGCGAAGGAAGGCTGCACAATATGGCTTACACCTACTGGAGTCTCAGAATGAAATTCAAAATCAGTTGGATCAAGTGCGTCGTGAATTAACAGAGAATACTGAGGTGAAGCTTTAAACTTTAAGTAAAAGATTAGGCAGTTACTTCTATTTTCTGAAAGTCGCAAGTGTTTTAAATGCCTTCTAGAGTTTCCAGATGGATTTTGATTGAAGTTCTTATTTTAAGTATCGGGAGGGGTTTTGATCATTGCTTTAAGATACTGAGCACAATTTGTCCTAGGTGGACACGGTTTCAGAGCTCATTCTGCAGCAACTGCTCAGTACCATGTAGGATTAATTACCTCTTATGTATATGAGTAGTAGTTGCTGAAGTGAGTGTGTTGGGTCTGTTTAACAATTGATTTATGTTATGCTCTATGCCTTGCAAGCTTTGTGTTGCTTAAAGCTGTAAAGAAGACTTTTGAGTAGCAAGGTGGTAAAGTTGGTTTCATTTGCTGTACGCACTTCACATTTTCTAAATACCAGAGGGCTCCGAATTCTAGTTCGTTTCTTTACAGCTTAGAAGTAGCAAAGTGTTAAAATGTAGCAATATTAATTAGTCTTCTAGATAATTGTGAAAGAAAATTGAAGTGTAAGGAATCTTTTCCACTTTGTTAAATGGTTTAATTTTGACTTGTTTATTCTCAGCCTGCACTTCAGATCTTCTGTTTCTCTTTATTTGCTCCTAGCTGTGCGTTGCTATCCCTTCCCTTGTGCTAAAGCTAAAATGTGTATTTTTCTCCTGGCCAGCTGTCGTGCTGTAGCACCCTGCTGTTGTGGATGAGCACTAATAACTTATTTTGATTGGTTTGCCATTAGCAGGCTTAGTGCAAGAGAGGCAGTTGGAAATCACAAGTGATAAAGAAGGCATGACGGGATGATCCTTCTGTGCAGGCAGCCTGGTGTGGTATTGCTCTGTTGTGAAGCTGCACCCCCATGGGTTGCATTCCACCACTACAGACTTGAGCAAATCTGAGCTAGGCTTGTGTGAACTACATCAATAAGGAACTTCAATTTCAAGGGCTGGGAGAGGGAATTGTGTGCTTTTGTATTGCTCAAAAACGTGTGGAAATTGTGGTTATCCAACAGATGATGTAGAAAATGATTTCTGTATTTACCTGCGGAATCTGAGAACCGAAACCAAAATATTCATGGGTACAAATGAGAATTTTAACAGTAGTTAAGAGATTCTTCAAATACAAAAGTTTGCATGCACTTCTGTACAAGTCCATTTAGATATTTGATAGCAGTAGACTTTGTGCTTTCCATGGGTCTGCCCAACAGTGCATTGCCGTGCACTGTCTTTGTTGAAGCTTGTTCTATGTATTCAAGTTAAATCTGTCCTTGATAAGCAGGTGTCTAGGCTGCAGGGGTGGATTTCATACCCGACAGGTCTCAGTTTTATGTTCCTCTATCTTCTGATTTGTCTCTAAGATTTATTAATAAAACGTCCTGCACTTGTAGACTCTCTTGGTGATTTACCTCTTCTGCGTTAGTGTTTTCTTCTCCGCCTTCTGCTTAATGGCTAGCTGAATGGAAGAGTACATTGAAGGAGATACTTATAACCTGGCATAGAGGGGAAAGGTCTTGGTGTAGAACCTTTATTCAGTGAACTGTTCTCTGTGAACACTTTGTCTGGACTTACTAGCATGTTATTTCTTCCAGAAATTTGAACAAGAGAAATATTCTCTTCAGAGAGAAATCGAACTTAAGAATAGGATGTTGGAAAGCCTGAGTTTTGAATGTGATGCCCTCAAGCAACAGCAAAATGTGCAACTGGATAAACAGAAAGAACAGCTTGCCAGAGTTCATGGACAGGAAGTCAGTGACCTTAAATACAAGGTTTGGTATCTAATATACAGATAAAATGTTGCTAATAGCATTTGGAAAAGAAGTATTGTACTCATGAGCGTGTACTTGTCACCAGACATATTCAACAGTTGTACTGTGTAGTCATGCTTTACTTTGCCATATAAGCTCAGCAGCTCAATTCTGAACTGAGTTTACGCTTTATTTCCAGCTACTGTTATAAAAGAGTTAAAAGAGTTAAAATTATCATGATGACTTTTATTCAAATCAAAACTTGAGTAAAGACTTCAGGAAAAGAAGGCTGAAGCTGTTGATTAAAGAGCAGAGTAAACGCATTCTTCAGCTTGTCAGAGAATGTTGTCACAGGACTGAATGATTGGCATTAAGATGGGAGCTCATTTAGTTGATTAACAAAAAAAATCTACGTAGCTACACTGAATTGCATCTGATTTTAAAACTTATTTTTAAGAGCTGACCCTTAAGTTGTACTTAGAAGGCATTTCTACAATTAGAATGTGAGCCAGAAGCATTGTGCTTTTGACTATTTTATTATAAGATGTGCTTACTTAGTTGTCCAATGTCTTTAAGTTGGAGAACCTGAAGGCAGAACTAGATGAAACCCGGCTCTCTGAGAAACAGCTGAGACACAAAGTGGACCATCAGAAGGAAATAATTGCTGCCAAAACAGAAGAGCTACACATGATGTCTGAGCGTGTGCATGAAACCATGTCTTCAGAAATGCTCAATCTTCAGATGGAGCTCACAGAACTAGAAAGTGTGAAGGTATGTGATTTGGCAGTTGATAAACAGGAATGTAAGCTACTTGAAGGTAAAAATTCTGATTCTTTTCTCATTGAGGTTTTAAGTGCTGTGTATATTTTGCTGGTTGGATTGACCTTGTAGTAAGAAACTATCCACAAAAAAGCATAATAGCCTTAAGTATATTTTAATACAATCCCTTCAACCTAATATTTTTGCATTAATAGTAGTTATTAGCAACAAACCTGTTTGGCTCCTTGGCCTACTTCTCTTGAAATTGTTCAGTAAGCTTTTTATTTCATGCTTGATTTCTGTATTTAGGCCAGTGTTGAAGAAAAGCTGAATGAACTGCAGTACAGCAAAGAACAGCTAGAACTCATAAATAGTAACTTACGGAATCAGCTGGAGCGTCTGCAAGGAGAAAAAGAAGAGAGGGAAAAAGAAGTTGTTTCTTACTGTAATGCACTAGAGGTAATTCTATTCAACAGTGCTGAATAATCCCTGAGTTCAACAAGTAGTTGGTTCTAGATTGTCACTGAAATAAGAAGAGGAGCCCTGAGGGGAATTCTAAGGGGGGAGGGAAAAGAGAGGATATATTGGCTGAATTATGCTTAGTAGATCAATGTTACCTGTTAACAAGTTATTTCTGTGCTGATGTTCTCTTGTGGAAGGCTGTCTGTGAAGATCCTTTGCGTTGCAATATTCTGCCTCATAAAGTGAACTTGTAACAGGTCTCATATTTCCATTTCTGTTTCACACTCCTGCTGAATGCCTTGCCAAATCCTGTTCTAGGGGGTGGAAGGTGTGTGACTCAGTATCACAGAAAGGCTGGTAGTCTGCGCCATCGTTCCAGCTGATAAAGGTCTGAGCCTTTCTATCAAGGGTTTAGTGAAGCCCTTGTCTTGAAGAGCAAGTGGAATTCCAGGCCTTCTAGTGAAACGACTTTCACAGTCTTTATGTCTAGAGCTATATATACTACTACATGCTGTGGTACGAGGTAACTTGTGCTGAATGCCTAAGAAATTAACGTATTAAAGCTACTTGATTAAATTATTATGGATCTGATGTATTGCATGTTAAAGTCATGTGCTCTCTGCTTAAATCTAGAAAGCTCGTGAAGCTAATCAAGAGCTTCAGGTTCAGCTGGATCATGTGGTGCAGCAGTCTTTGGACCCTACAAGCAAAGGCAATTCTCTCTTTGCTGAGGTACAGCTATGCCGTGGGTATCTGAGAATATTCAGAGGAGGGAAGATATACTTCATCATAAGAATAGAAACTTGTTTTCAGTGCAGCACCTGATTATTTTTACCCGATCTGTCTGGCATGAGTATCTGTTCTTCAAGTAATCCTTCAGTATTGAATTGTCTAGGAATGCCTGTAGAAAAGAATTCTTATGCATTTTCTAAGGTTGGGGAGTGAAGTCATTAAAGTTGACTGGTTGTCAAGATGAAAGATGGCAGTCTGCAGCTCTTGGCTCTGAAGAGTTTTGTTCAGCTGGTAATCTTTCTTTAATGCGGAAGATAAATGTTGAAAAACCTAAATACTGTTTCTTAAAGATGTTGAAAAATGGCTGGGTGTTTGGCAGGGTTGTGGACGAGCCTTTGAATGAGAGCTGAGCTGGTACTGAATGCCAGCCTTTTCTGACCACGCTCAGTGAATGGCTTGAGTTGATGCACTGTTCATATTCATTTTAAACAGCTTGTTCTGATTTAAATGAACAAATCTATAGTAATGCTGATGCTTCTAAAATATTAGTTATTCCAATATCAAAAGCACAAAGAGATCTCTTGTGCTTTACCAATGGCCTTCAGCTGCTCACAGCACTGTCTACTCACTGCTCATCTCAAAAGCGATGCCAGCAGCATGCTGCTGATGGGAAAGCAGTATTTTCAGAGCCAACATCAAGTTCTAGGCACCTTCTCTTAAAACACAGAATCCAAGTGACAACAATCCAAGTGTTATCATTTTCATAGTAATAATTGTGAAAAATGTTCTATAGGTGGAGGACCGTAGGGCAGAAATGGAACGACAGCTGATCAGTGTGAAAATAAAGTATCAGTCACTACAAAAACAACATGCATTCACTAGAGAACAATTGCAAAGAATGAAGGTATGATTATCACTGTAATGCTCCAGGTTTCCTTGGGGTCTGATACGACAATGCTTTAGAATGTAGGCTAAGAGGTCTGATTCTCTTTGAAGTACGGTAACAGCAGTCTGGGTGGATGGGTGGGGAGGAACAGGAGGCCTGTCATTGCTATTCAACTCAAGTAGAGCACATCAGTCTTTTTCCAGTGCCACTGCTTTATTCTAGAATGCCAAGTTACACTGAAGGAGCTGTGCTTACTTTAGCAGTAGCTGTTTACTGGGTAAAGTGTAACAGCTTCTGTCGGTCAAACTAGCTTTCAGTTTGTCTTGTCTGTTGCTTTGTTTTTTGTTCTTAGAGTATGTCAATAACTTATTTGTGTTTTAATTGAGGTCATCAGGTGTAAACAAATTTAACTTCCTCCTGTGATCACACCTTTTTCCCTCTGAGTTGCTTTCTTGGTTGTTTTCTTTCTACTTTTCCCTATACTCAGTGCAAGAGCAAGAGTTCTAAGTTTTTCTCCTAACTGTTTCGTTTAGGCTGTTCTCTTAGGTTGGCAGCTTGTAAGTTGTAAGTTAATAGATATTGTTGAGAAAGCTAGTTAGCAGAAGCTGTTTAGCAGCATCCCATTTACATTATCTTGTAAAACTAGCATCTGTTGTCACGTTGGCTTTCTAATCTCACAGTACGAGCGGATGCTTTGCATTTGATCATGTATCTTGTCTGAGAACAGTGCTGGAGCATAAGTGATGGTAATGAGTAGCACTGCACATATAGACATGTAGCTTAAGTTGAAAGTAAGTAAAGCAACACAAAGGACAGTAAAAACTACTGATACAGCAAAGACTTTTAATTGGAACTTCACATTGGCAACTAAAGATGAAGTAAATAAAATGTCTGAGTAAGATCAGTTACTTGGAATCTCCCTTCCTCCTTGTATGGTATGGGAGACAACCTTCAGCCAGTTATGAACATCATGTTCTGAAAGACTTGATCTGGGACTGAAGTAAATTGGCATCCCTGTTCTCTTAATGTTGGTATTTGTAATTTCAGTAGCCTTCTTAGATCCCTTGTAGGATCTTTTCTGTCCCGCGTTGCGTTGTGCTGCTGTGTTAAAACTCAGTGTCTAATTAGCTGGTTTCTACTTGCTCAGTAGCTGACTCCAGTCGTGTGGTTACCTGTGTTGTTCGAGCCTTCGCTGTCAAACACTTGAACGTGGTACTGACTGCTTACTTGTGAGGTTCTGACTCAGGATCATAATGGGAATGCTACTCCCATGAAGGTTTTATCATGTCTGCAGTGTTTCCATAGCTTGCAGTAGCCCTCTCAGTTTCTTAGTTTTTCTTGTTGTTTTTTATGTAGATGAACTGCAGTTGTTAATTTTGACAGTTAGCAAATGAGCACTCAAGTGAAGTGGAAACATCAGGTTTTACATCCCTGGGAGGAAATAAGCATAATTCCAGTCAGCCAGTGGGGATTAAAATGTTGTGTTCCTCTTTCCTCTTGTACAAGTTACAAGGAGGAGATGATGGAATCTCTTTTAATTCTAATTTGAGCACGTAACCATTAATATCCTTTATTTTCTATTGAAATATAGAAGATAGTGTTGGGTAAATGTTCTTCTGCAGTTTTCTTTGTTAACTTTGTAACTTGCTTCAGTCGATCCTTTCTCTGGGGCTTCTCCCAAGTGTCCTACGGTGTTGTTCTATCCACGTTGACTTGTCTGGTGAGAGTGCTGCAGTTCCCATTAATGCCATGTTGTGTGTGTACATGCCTGCATGTCTTTTTTTCCAGCTGTTTGAATGCCTGGTGTGCCATTTGTTACTGACTGTGTTAAGGGCCTTGTATGGTGTTGCTGTGGCACTAAGTGTCAGAAAAATGTGCTGTCAACTTTAGACTTGGACCTGCTTTTCCTTTTGTAATGAGAAGGGGTATTTCTTTGCTTGGAAGGGTGACGTTCTGGGCTAAGTATTACAGAATGTAAACTTAAATTGCCATCTATTCCTCAGAGTTAGAAATGCACAAAAGAGAGATGTTTGTGTTTTGTTTTTTCTCTTTCTGGGGTGTTGAAGTACCTTAAGTGAGAAGTTTTCCATAGATAAATGTAGCTCTTAAGAGGCTGGGCTGTAGTGGGGTTCTTCTTAACATGAAGTTTAAGTTTGCTGTGCTGTCTTGTGTACATCTTTGGCAGCATATTTATAGACTTTTAGTCTATAAATATATTCTCCTCAATGACTAATTTTAGTCATTGAGGAGAAAGATGGAACACCTTGGGACCATGCTGAGTTCAGGAAGGCTTCATCTGTCTGGAAAATGGTCAGCATTTGCATTGTCTTAGGTTGACACTGTTTAATTGTCAGAGGTGCGTTTAAGCATCCAGTGCTGCTCTGTATTCACAGTTAGCAGCACGGGGATTGGATATCCTAAGCTTTCAGGGAACGAAGATGATGTTCTCTGTCACTTAACCCAATGCTTGTTCTAAGCATTACCCTTTTTTGCAGCTGCAAATGGCTACCCTGCTACAGATGAAAGGTTCTCAGGCAGAGTTTGAGCAGCTGGAACGCTTACAGTCAATGCTGGAGCAAAAGAACGGTGAAATAGAAGATCTTCTTGTGAAAGTGAGGCAACTAGAAAAATTCAAGGTATGTGGTCTGTGATTAAGTGAAGTCATGCAATTGGGAGCAAACACATAAGAATAACTGAAAAACGGTCATATGTAAACTTGATAGGTATTTATTTTTGTCTCTGTGCCATAAGTAGTCAGGAAAGGAAAAGGTTGTTACAAGTACTCTTGATGGCTATTTGAATCTCTTGCTTGATAAGAGCTTCTGAGATCAGTTTTAAATCTGATCAGTGTTTTCAAATAGCAAAAAAGAAGTGAGCCTAATGTAACATGATAGTGATGTTATCAAACACTTGGTACACCTGTAATGTCTTCAGTGTGATGTAAACTTTTCATCTAAAAATTGTAAGTGGCTTTGGCTATTGAGTAACATGGTTTGTTCTTTGAGTATCCAGCTGTTGAAGCATAGAAATAGAGACTTGAAGCATATTTTTCTAGGGTAAACTAAACATTGTGTTTTCAAGTAAAAGGAAGATATTATTTTACAATTCTATTTGGAAACCTTTAGGGTTTGGGAGCTTGCTTCTTAATTTTTTCTTCCTCTCCTTTCATTGTGAGAGAGAACTGCTGGTTTCAATGCAGTTTGACACTTGTAGCAAGTTCTTCTGAGCATTCTTGTATGTTTAAATGCTTCTACAATGAGGCTTCAATACAGAGATGCACAGAGAACTTAAGCTAATGTACTTCTGAAAGTTCACTAGTTAACAGCTTGGTGTTTTCGTTTCATGAGACTTTATATGAGAATATGGAAGAATGTAGAGCAAGTACCAGCTCAAAAGGAGGAGAGTCTGAAGATGGTTACTATGCCGACTTGCTGCAAATGAAACTCGACAACTCAAAGTAAGTCAAACTGAGGCAGAAACTTCAACTGCACTGGAAGGTAGCTTTTTGTCTTCCTACTGGTGAATTTTAAATGTGAATTTTATTTGGAGCAGTTGAATGTGTACTTGACTTTGTACTTGCTGTCTGAAAAAGAATGTCTGAATGACTACATTTTCTTCCCACCCAGCAAGGAAACAGAAACCTTGAAAAATGAACTGTCTTTGCAGAGGATGAAAGCTTTGTATGAGAGCCAAAGGGTCCTGGAAGTTGAAAGAAAACTCTTTACAAATGAGAGGCATTTGCAAGCTTGTCAGAGTGAGAACATGAACTTGCGAGTTATGTTGGATGAATTGAGGATGAAATATGAACCTGAAGGTAAACAATTATTTTCCATACAAAGAAAAAAACTTGGTTTTCTCAACCATCCTGCCCAATATTATTTGACTTAAGAAAATAGTTTATATGTGGAAGTAAGACATTACTCTTTAAATAGTAGCCTTTTGATAACTTGGTCCAGAACTGCTAAACTGAAGTAGTGAAGCCCTACCTTCCTCAAGAACCTTACTTCAGCATGTACAGTAACATTAAGAGTCTGAAGTGTTCTGAGGCTTTGGAGTGTAGGTAGCTAAGCACAGTGAAGTAGATGGGAACAAGTACAACACCAAGCTGTGGGGTGCTGTTGGCACACCAGAGGGACAGGCTGCCATGCACAGCCCCCATTGCCAATACAAACCAGGGGATGAAAGGATTGAGCACAGCCCTGTTGAAGAGGACCTGAGGGCACAGGTGGATGGGAAGCTGGGCATGAGCTGGCAATGTGCCCTCACAGTCCAGAAAGCCAACCATATCCTGGACTGCAACAAAAGTGTGACCAGCAGGGCAAGGGAGGGGATCCTGCCCCTCTGCTCTGCAGTGTGTGAACTCACCTGGACTGCTGTGTCCAGATGTGGAGTCCTCAGTGAAGGAGAGACACGGACCTGCTAGAGCATGTCCACAGAGCCACAGAAACGATCCACAGAGTGGAATGCCTCTCTGAGGACAGGCTGAGAGCCGGGGTGTTCAGCGTGAAGAAGAGAAGGCTGTGAGGTGACCTGATAGTGTCCTGTCAGTATCTAAAGGGGAGCTAGAGGAAAGAAGGGGACAGACTCTTTAGCAGGGTGTGTGGTGATAGAACAAGGGGAGATGGTTTCAAGATCAAAGACGGTAGATTTAGGTGAGATATAAGGAAAAAATATTTTACAGAGAGGGTGGTGAGGCACTGGAACAGGTTGCATGGTGCTGTGGTTGATGCCCTGGGGACTTTCAAGGTCAGGCTGGATAAGGGCCTGGGCAACCTGTTGTAGCTGTGGTGTTCCTGTTCATTGCAGGGAAGTTGGACTAGATGGCCCTCAGAACTCCCTTCCAACTCTTAAGGATTCTGTGATTCTAAGTTCTGGGGAGGTACATCCCAGGTGTTTATACAGACTGGGCGAAGAACCCCTTGAGAGCAGCCCTGTGGAGGACTTGGGGGTCCTGGTGGATGAGAAGCTGGACATGAGCCAGCAGTGTGTGCTTGCAGTCCGGAAGGCCAACTGTGTTCTGGGCTGCATTAAAAAAGGGGTGGCCAGCAGGGAGAGGGAGGTGATTGTCCCCCTCTACTCGGTTCTTGTGAGGCCCCATCTGCAGTGCTGTGTCCAGGCCTGGGGCCCCCAGTATGAGAAAGATGCAGAGCTCTTGGAACTAGTCCAGAGGAGGGCCACTAAGATGATCAGAGGGCTGGAGCACCTCTGCTATGAGGAAAGGTTGAGGGAACTGGGCTTGTTTAGCTTAGTTAGAGAAGAGAAGGCTCTGGGGAGACCTCATTGCGGCCTTCCAGCATATAAACAGGAGGGGGAACGGCTGTTTATGAGGGTGGATAGTGATAGGACAAGGGGAAATGGTTTTAAACTGAGACAGGAGAGGTTTAGGTTGGATATTAGGAGGAAGTTTTTCACTCAGAGGGTGGTGACGCAGTGGAACAGGTTGCCCAAGGAGGCTGTGGATGCCCCATCCCTGGAGGCATTCGAGGCCAGGCTGGATGTGGCTCTGGGCAGCCTGGTCTGGTGGTTGGTAACTCTGCACATAGCAGGGGGTTTGAAACTAGATGATCATTGTGGTCCTTTTCAACTCAGGCCATTCTATGATTCTGTGCTACATGTATAGCAGTAGTCGTAGCTATCTGTTGATGAGAAGTGTCAGCTTGCTGAATGCATGCAGCTAATCTGAGCTTTGTAATGTATGTGAAACACTTGGAGGAAAAGCTGTTTAGGAATGTAAGTTGCTATGGATGAAGTTTTGACAAGAGGCCCACCTGGAAAAATGTCTGATGCCTGCCCTTCTGCAGAAACAAAGGAGTCGTGGTCTCTGGAGGAAGATGAGTGAGGAGCTGGTTGGACAAACTTGCTTTAGTACACTTGTCCAAACCCAGAGGCTTTACTTCTTGTATTTGTGGAAGCTTATGTCAGTAGCCTCCAGAACAGTAGATCTGGTCTTCTGCAAGCCTACTTCTGTAGCTCTGCATTGTTACTGATAATATTATATGAATGCAATCTCTTGAAGGGATGTATGTTATCACTTAAGAATTGTTGTGAGGCCTTAAGTCAGGTGAAATGTTCTTTACTGGCTTTAATGTCTGTTCGGAACGTCATGTTAGACAGTTAGCCACGAGTTGTCTTTGTTTGTGTACATAAAGTACACATCTCTTATTTTTTTTCCTTAGAGTTACTTAAAGTCACTAAAATTAAAAAGAAAAGGGAGAAGATTCCAGTGGATGCTACTTGTGAATATTTAGACAGCAAAAATACTTCAAATGAGGCTCATCTTCCAAGTAAGGAAGAAGCTAAGACGACTTCAAGTAACTTGGAGCGAATTGATTCTTCATCCAAAAAGCAAGCGCTGGAAGCATCGCCGATAAACGTCGCTCTTCAGTCAGCGGACAAAGCCGTTGAACCTGGAAGAGAAAGAAAGAGAGTTAAAACTGAAGATGACACTCTTGACACCTGCACGTCGTACGGCAGAAGCGGAAGTAGTTTTTTGACTTCAGGTGCCCCCAGGTCAGTGTCAGCTTCTGTGTATGCTCAGGGCAATCAGCACAGACCTGCATCTCTTTTCTTTCGCTGCATGAACTATGCTCTCCACTTGCTGATCTGTTTCCTCAGTGTTGCATGCAGTGTGATTCCTAAGCTCCGGCTGCCCACCTTCAACCTCTCAAAACCTTCTAGAAAGACTAAAATGGTGGCTTATGAAAAAGACTCCTGAAACTGTAACTGTTGTTGAAATAGTGTTAAGGTTAAAGGTGTGTGTGTATATACTGTTACAACTCAGTTGTTCTGCTTTTCTGTCCGAAGTCAGACTGTTTTCTGTTGTGTAACTGCATTGCATCTTAAGGTTTAAAGAAAACCCGAACAATAGGTATCATGCTTCAGTTTCATACCTTATTCTAGCCTGCCTCAATTTCAGGTTGAGGTAAAAGCCTAAAAAACCAAGTAATTCTTAACCCAAATAAAGTTAACAGAACTTGCAGTGTACAAGATTATATAAAAGTTGTGCTATGAATTCATATTAGGAGGCCACTGACTTTGCTAACCTGGATGCATGATAACTTGAATTGTAACTGTTAAAACTAAGATGAAGCTTTTTTCGTAAATGAAGAATGGAGTTACTTTTTGTTAAAATGACTTAAGGCAGCAATTAGTGAACTTCTAAGTCCTGATAGAAGGAATGCTGTTTCTTTTTGCCCCTCAATTCCCCTTTGTCTCCATTTTATACACATGGTTGTAACAAACATAGTGCTCTGGGGGTAATTTCTGGGGTACTTCAGATGTTTTGAGTTTATGAATTGATCGTATTTGGTAGCAAAAATAACACTTCTGTGCTGCCCTGGTTTCCTACCCCCTTTCTTCCTAGCTTTTTTCAACTTCTAAGTTGTGATTGTCTGTGCATCTCTACTGTGAGCACACAAGTACTCTAAGTTATCATTCAGGGAGAAAGCAACAGAATGTTTGTCAGGAATGCACTGATAGGAAAAAGGTTCTTTCATGCAGCTTCCTTATGGCTCATTTCCTTTTTTTGTGTAATACTGCTGTAAGGCTGGAGATAAAAGAATTATTTGAGAATCTAGAGTGTCTGAAAGCCTAAAGCATCCCGGCCTAGAGTTGTTCAGTCTGTCTGTCCCACACAGTCAAGCTTCCATAGTTCTTTTTTTATCTCCCTCCCTTAATGTGTATTTTGGCTGTTGTCTACAAGATTACTTACTGAGTTCTCCATAGCAGTAGCTTTTTTACTCACTAGATTCCATGAATCTTCCAATGAGGCCAAGGTGTGCCAAAATATTTGCTCTGTTTTTAGATACTAAATTTGTGTTTAGTATACAAAAAGCTTTCTTGATGGGTGACTTGTTACAGGACACACTGGAGATGCTTGGCAGTATCTACGAGAAACTGTTTCCTCACATTCTTAAAACTAACAGTGTAACTTGAGTTGGAGTTGAAATGCCTTGACTGAGAGGGATGGTGTGTCTTGATGCTCAGCATTCAGACGGCGTCTTTGTTCCAGACCAGCCTGAAACATGGTTTGAAACAAAACTGAAGAAAGCTTAAGGATTGTTTAGGGAAGTAGGGTAGGGCTGTATCTTTATGTTGAGGGGAAAATGTTCATGTGAATAATACTTCAGGTCCTATCAACAGATACCTTCCAGAGCAGTTTGTGGAAGCTAGAATGTCAGCAGCTTCCAGGATGGAGATAGGCCTGCCGCCCCAAGTCTGTAGATCCAAAATGGCCTTCAGATGTGGTTATTTTGACTCAGATCAATTGTTCATGGCTGTGTTGGATGCAATTAAGAGGTTTAAAGGAACTGCACAGCATAGTCTGCAAAAACTGTGACTGAACGAGCAGCTGCATCAGTGCATGCGGGGACCCTTCCTGAGGGGGGACGAGCAGAGAGGTCAGGCATGGGTGCAAAGTGTTGAGAGGTTTATGGTGTTCTGCGTGCATGAAGGAACAGTTGTGTAAACTGGGTATGAAAATGTAACTTTGTTTTTTAATATTGTTCTGAAGAAGACAAAATGTCTGCAAGCAGTGAATATTGGAGAAGGGTTATGTGAACTGAGGAGGTAAACCTGAGCTGGGGAGGGGTTGAGGAGAGGAAAACGTTTCATGGCACTGATGTTTTGGGAGCATAGGACAAGTGAAAGAAGGTGAGGCTGTAGTTAAGACAAAGGTTTTAACCTTGCACACATAAGGAATAAAATGTAATAGGGGAGGGGGGGAGCATCTTTCCAACCCTCCATAAATGCACCTCCACGTCTGGTTTTGAAATGATAGTAGAGTGAGTAAGGGGTGTAAGTCGAGAAGGAAGATTCTGGTCATGTTTGACATCATATCAATGAAGCATTAACCCCCAACTAATGATCTTGATGAGTTACCACTGAGGATTTATTAACCCCTAACTTTTTATGATGTATTAAGTAGGAAATCTTGATAAAATGGGAGTATTTGAGAAGTCAGTTTTCTAAAGGGTCTTTAGACTGTTATGTGATGCATGTGGGGTCATTGCTAAATGGAAGGGGGCAAAAAGCGTGGGCAAATTAAGCACGAATGTGGACCTAACAATTGAGAGCTTGGGGAAAGGGAAAAAGTGTGATTGGCACTTGCATAACTGGTGCTTGTATGGCTGGTGATCGTCAGCGTTTCAACGTGCTGAGGAAGATGTGAGGCTGTAGCCAAACAGGCTGATGTGGTTGCTGGGAATAGCTTTTGGCACTGGGGCAGTTGTTGTGCAGTACCCTGGCAGTGTGTGCTACAGTTGCATGGAATGGGGCATTGAGAAGAGCCCTACTAATAGCATGGATGGGTTGCAGGCTTCGTTCCTAGGAAGAGGTGTTGGGAAGGTGTTGTCATCCTAGTTTAGGAGTGAGTAAGAACTGGTGCTCAGAATGTACTGCTGCTGGGAGGAATTCCTTGCTTGCCAACCACAGCTCCAGTCTGCTGTAGTGTGGGCTCTCTGCAGGTTGCAGCATACCTGCTCTGATGTACTCTGTGAGCAGCAAGAGAACGACCTGCTTCACTGTATTGGCTCTGTGGGCTGCAGGGGAATCTCCACTCTGGTGCTTGGAGCATCTCCTGCCCTTCTTCCATACTGACCTTGGTGTCTGCAGTGTTGTTTCTTAAGTTCTTTTCAACTCTTCTCTCCTGGGGTTGCTGTGCAGTGTTTTTTATCCTCCATGTTATTTACAGAGGTGCCACCAGTGTTGCCAGTGTGCTCAGCATTGCTGGCAGCAGGCCTGTTCTGGAGCTGGCTCTGTGCGATGTGGGGCAGTCCCTGGTTTCCTCCTTGAGGTTGCTCCTGCAGCCCCTCCCCTTCCCTCACCATCACCTTCCACATGAATGCAGTGCACAGACTTACCTGTTCTCTCAAATTACTTGTGGTTAGCTTGCTTTTAACTTCAATTAGTGTGTTTGTGTCATGGCTGCTCAGCATTGTAATGGCAACAGCAGCAAGGTACAGTTAGGGGTCAAGGAACAGAAAGTCAGTGGCTTCTTAGGAAAGCAGTCCCATCAGGAGGAGCCCATGAGGTTACTGGAATCTCTTCCTTGTCAGCTACTGATCCATGAAATTAAAAATACCTCTTTAGAGGGAACTGTCTGTCCCAGTACAGTGGTTTGTGATATAAAATGTTATACTGTAATACTTAAACTTCAGTCATTGTATGCACTTTGCCTGTGACTCAGTTGTGAAACTTGCAGCTAAACTGCTGTGGTATCAGATGAGCTTTCTTGAGGGCAGAGTGGGGGGAGGAACACTGAATTCTGGACTCAAGCACAAGAATTGGGCTGTATGTTAGAAGTGAAAAATAAGAAATGCCTTGTGATGCTCCTGAGAAGCTGCTAGGCCAAATTCCCAATGAATTTGGTGACTTGAGCAGTCAGCAGAACAGCCCAGGTGAGAAGTACAGGTGAGTGTGTGCTGAGCAGTGTTATTTTTATCAGCTCAGTGCACGTTAATGGGCAGCTTTGTTTGGATCTTCAGGAAAACAGATAGAATAGTGGCTTCGAACTGACTTCAGCTGTGCCACGGGTTACAGAGAGCATCAGCTTTCTCTAAAACTTTAAGGTGAAAAATCTCAGTCTCATTCTGTGTATCCTGGTGTAATAGGAGCTTTATTAAGGGAATGCGAAGTCTCCACATTGGTAGGTTACACAGTTTTGAATGGTTGTTCTTAAACTGCTTTTCATTTGCTTTTCATCATAGCAAGCGTGTTTCAAGGTTGTTTGAAATATCTTTATAATATTTACTGTAGGAACATAAAGTGTCTGTGCAGAAGTAATGCCATGGCATTAAGGTGAGAATGCTGCTGTTAAGAGTTCTTTCCATTGAAGACGATATCCCTTGAAGTCTGAGTTAATGCAATTCCTATAATTGTTTTTTACCCGTAGTGGAGAAAAAAACTCTTGCCTGTAATTGCCTGTAACAGCGGATGGATTTCTGTGATGAATACATCATGCCCCACTTGTTCTCTGACTGAAGTCTATTCCTAAATGTATCTTCAGTGTGGGCTTAAATTGAGGTATTGATGGGTGATGTCAGAAGTATTAAATACGGATTTTAAACACATTTGAGGCTGCTGGTAACAGCAGTAAAGGTGTTTCTGTGTTAGGTGGCAGTCATGGTTGAATATCAAAAGAGTAGGGGAGTTTTTTGGGATGCCAGAGGTACTTCCTGGTGTTGTCTTCACATTCTTTATGTAGCTTGCAAAAGTACCTTCTCCAGTATCACTGCCAATCTGGGTAGTCACTGCTTCAGGCATTTAGTAGCTTGATGTTGCATCGGCATCGCAGTGACCCAAGTGGGGGAGCTGACCCGGCTGCTTGGTTTCTGTTCCCAAACCCTGAACAGGGATTCTGACCCACAGAACGCCGGGTGCTGCGGCTGCAGCTGGGGGCTTTTTTTGCTGCTTTAAACCAAACAAAAATGCCGAAGCTGGGAGCCCCCAAAGGGGTGGTGTGAAATGCTACACCTGGGGGGCTGCTGGGGAAACACACAACCGTTTTTTCTTAAAACAAAAGAGGGGGGGGCAGTAGCTGTTTCTTAACTCCATAGGCCCTAACAGCTGAGTGGTGTTTAGTTAGTTTTGGAACTTACCTGAATACATCTAATCCTTGTTTCTCGTTTCTGTAGCTGCCCACAGTCGTACCCGTTACAACTCGTATGTGCACGTAGCTCAGCATTTCAAGCGTAAATAGCTACACTTTTCTCTCCTCTTCAAACTAGCAGCTGCTCAGTGTTACTGTGAGGCAATGTGATGCTTTCATTGTGAATGGGATTTCCAAACTTACTTCACTCCACCTGCATTTATTAGATAATTCCGGTAAAAGAAAACCCAGTTGTGCAGCTTTCGAACATATTTACAGCTCTGTTTTTATATGGCCGTTTTGTTTGCTTGAAGACTTTATTTGTGTGTTAGTTGATTTGGGGGATTTTTTTTCCTTTTATAGAATCAGAGAATTGCTCAGGTTGGAAAAGACCTTAAAGATCATCAAGCCCTCCCCTTTTAGAGGGGCTTCTTGCTAGAAATTCTGACTGCTAGGCAGCTTGGGAGGGTGGGAGGTGGGCTTTGGGCAGAGATCCTTCGAGGTGGAAGATGCTAGTGAAGCACAGACTGAAATGCAGATTAACCACTAACCGAGAGATAATTACTCAGAGTATGCTTTCTCCTTACTCCTCCTTCCCTGAATTGGAGGTTCTCGTGGTCATGCACTTCCTTGGCTGCTTGCAGGTTGCAGCACGTCTAAAATGGAGTTCAGCTGGTGGAAGGCTGGCTGTGGGCAAAAGGTGGTTACCCATCAGAATTACAGGTGTGGGCTTCTTACAAAGCAAGTGCCAGAGCAAACATAGCCGATTTAGGGGAGATGCACAACAAACCATCCTTGCTTTCTAATGTACTGAGACAGTGCTTATAGGAAATAACATGCAGGGATGAGACAACGTTAGATTTGTGTTGACATGTAAAGTGATGTTTAATTTGCGACTTCCCGTAACTTGTTTTGCTTCTGGAACAATAATAGTCAATTGTTTGTAGGAGATTGAGGAAAATATTGCTATAAATTAGTTTTAATGACATTTGTATGCCTGTTAATTAAAGCATCAAATAGTTTTGAGGTCTGAATGCTTTTTAACTCTTAAGCAGCATTGTGGCAGTTGCCATTCTATTCCCACCTGCATTCATAGCAGAATCAAAACAAATCTCTGGACAAATGATGTAATGTTGAGCCTGAAGACAAACGTCCCACTTCATGTTTTCACATCTTCAGGAGCTCGGATAAAGCGGTAGTAATGCAAACCTTGGTTGGAAACCAGGATACTGCTTTTGGGGATTCTTTTCTTGTATTGTTAATACAAAGGCTCGACTTTATCACTGTGTGATGGTGCCGGGACTTGTTTTCACTTGGAGGTTTGTTTTCTTGTGATGTGATTTCCTTTGCACACGTGGCACAATTAGTGTGTTTTTTTCTTAAAGGCCGGTCCCAACCACTCACCACTTTCAGTAAGCTTTATTTGCCAGGTACTGCAACAGATAAGAGGCAAACAGGCAATATGGAAGTTACCAAATGTGAGGAGGAATTATAGAAGCACTATTTTCCCCTCTTGTTTTCTTAAACACTGCTTGCTCTGTATTTGCATGTGGATGCTCTCTATGCTGGTTGGCTTGCTCATTTTTGCTTAAATCTTTTATTTTTGCTGTTTTTTATTAAGTAAATATGTATTTAGAACGGTTGCTTTGCCTGTAGGTTAACAACTGAATCCAGATTTGAAGCTACAGAAACTGAAGATAAGAAGGAAAATGTAATCACGGCCGTGAAGAAAGCACAAAAGAAAAAGTACACTACACTGTATGTGTCTTCTAAGCCAACTCCTGAAACGCAGTGTGCTCAGCAGTAGAACTTTCTGGAAGGAACCCAAATTGTTTGGAGCCCTGCTTCAGCAGGGAATGCTTCTTGCACATAAACGTGCAGGTTCCTGGCTTGGGTACTGACCTGCCTTGTTTAATGAACAGTACGACTGCATTAATGGGATGTGCACGCTTGATGACTTCACTTCCCAGAGGACCCCTGCAAAGTACCCCAGCAGTGTGACCTGAAGTGTTGCCTGGCGCTAAGGCTGTAAGCACTTGTTAGTTCTTGTTCGTTTGGATCAGTGCTGTTCTGAAGGATAAACACCTGCTATGGAAGTTACCTAATGTGATAAAGGCGGGTTGACCCCAAGCAATAGGTAGGTAGATAGTGGTGGCCAGAAGAAAGCAAAGCCGTCTGTAATTACTCCAGAATTTCTTCCATTCCCTGGATTCAGATTTCCTAATGTTTCCCCCCAAATGTATCTGTACCTTCACAGTGAGGTCAGTCTGAGAGCTGAATGTGTGAAACTCTTCATGCATTTTGTGGGAGGTATTTGGAAACTTTAATACTAATAATTAAAATAAACTTGTGCTTTTTATTCCTTCCTGAAGTTGATCTGTTGCATTGGACAAAATGTTTTTTTCTGAAACTTCCATTTCTTTGAGATATTTGATAGCAAGCATCTTGTTTAAAAAATACGACTTAATAAAAGCTGATAAATCGTGATGTGTGTGCTGTGTCTTATTCTTAGGAAATGAACTGCAGCATTCAGTCTGTCTGTGATGTCTGTGTAATCTGAGAACCCTAATTCTTGGTAATTCTGTTCCAGCAGGTAAGCAGACCCCATGGAGGAGTTCTTTCCTCCTGATGTTGACTGCACGCAGGAACACCACATGGAAGAAATTGTGCTTCTCTTGTACAAGAAGCAAACATTTATTTCCACATATGGTTAAAGGATTAATTTTGTTTACTGTTACTATACACCGAGATGCTACTAACATAAGATAAGCAAAGTACGTGGTAGTTTCAATTAGAGGAAACCTTAAGTAGGTGGTGCTCGAGTGTGCCTTAAGTGGGTATATTGCACTGTAGATCGATGCCAGTTACTTTTACATTGCACTACTGGGCATGTGACAGCGGAGTCCATAAACTGAAGTAACTTGTTTGTGTCACAAGCAAAACAATGATGTTATTTCAACAAGTGGCTCAAACTGCTCAGGATCATCCAGTTACCCCCAAAACGTGTTGCTTTACTTGCACTGCTGCAGTTTGTTTTCAGCATGTAATTATCTCGCATAATAAATGCGTGCTTGCCATTCTCTTGAATTAGAACTAACAGGTGGGAGGTATCTGGAATTCAGACTCCTGTTACCATAACATACCCAAGGTACTCCCTTTGAAGTTCATGAAAATATTTTCATTTTTCCTGTTCTGTTGTATCCGGTGCAGGATCCGTATCTCTAAGACAGGACATTCAAGGGATCAGAGAAGTACCTGTAGTGGGACCCTGGTTTGGAGGTGGAATTTCTGTGTATCATAGTCTTCTATTTGTGCTAACTTAAGTGATGAGGGCTTGGTAATGGAACACAGCCTGGTCCCCAAATGATGGGTGCTTCAAAGTAATTAAAGGAAGACTGACTAGAGCTACACCATGAAGCATGTTTGTAAATGGCTACTAAGAAATACCGTTTTTCCTCAGGACTTGCACCTCCCTCCAGTACACAACGAGGAAGAGCAAAGTTCTACAAGATAGCAGATGCAAGTCATGGTCCTTGGGCTAAGCAGAGCATGGGAAGGGGTGATTCTCTGCAGTAGAGATTCAGAGCAGTAAGGAAGATAGTCGTGTTGTAGCTCAGAATGCACAGTAAGATGAAATGGGTCAGCCTCAAGATCCAGTTTCAAGAGAGACAGTTAAAAATGAATGTTCAGGTGGAGAAGAATAGTCTAGGGCTCTGTAGCTGGAAGTGATCGTCCTTAGTTGTAGGTAATCATAGTTGCTCAGAATCTAGCTCATGTTAGTAAGTATAACATGGAGTGCCAGTGTGATGTTTTAGCAAGTCATTTTTTTCCCATAGATTACAAATCCTACTATGCATCATGAAGGCTCTTCTATTCTCTCTAGAAATATGTTTTGGAGTACCTTGTAACAGAAAAAAAAACCTGGCAGCTGGGGCTTCTTATTACTGCTGGATAAAATTGAGACCTGGCATGCTGTGTTATCAAAAATCTCCTGGCAGATGTAGCACAGCACTGTTAAAACCGTTCACCTAAAGAAAATTGTGAAGCTGCTGTGATACGAAGAATTCTTTCCTGTGGGTGACACAGTGCTGGTTCAGGCTGCCCAGAGCTGCTGGGGTCTGCTGGAGATACTCCAGACCTGCCTGGGCGCCTGGCTGTGCTCCCTGCTGCAGGGAACTGCTGTAGCAGGGGGTTGGATTAGGGGAGCTCCAGAGATCCCTGCCAACAGTACAGGTCTGTGGTTCTGTAATATCCAGAGGGCAGGATGTCATATGGGTTTGTTCTACTATGCAGGAGATAAATCAAAAGAATACATAAGTATTTTCTGGTTTTCAAATGTTTTAAACTGCAAGTGAAGAATGTGAACGAAGGTCATGCGTTTGTCTCTAATCCTGTATGTTGTATGTAATCCAGATGGTGAACAACTCTGCTTCATCTTTGCGTACCCAAAATGTCATTATGTAGGTTACCTTGCATGGCAACCTGTGTGAAAGTAGAGGCTGCAAGTATCTATTACAGTAGTTGCTGAAATTTTGTTTAGACAATGAGCGCTGCTTTGTTCAGAGAATAAAGAGAAACTGCAAATGTAACATTGTAAGATGGGACGGGTGGAGTTTGAAATGTGGCTTTGTCTTCACCTATTTCTCATGTGAGAATGTGGCTGTAACACAAAAACAAATCCTCTTTCCAGAGCAGCTTAAAAGAAAGTAGTTTTTAAGGTGTCTTGTGGGGTCAGACGATGTAAAATGTTTCTGACTTAGTTGAAGATGAGAGCTCCTTGGCAGCACGAAGGCATTGTTTCAGTGCCTGGGCTTTGCTCACAGTACCCCTCCACAGAGATGCGAGCTTAGGGGTCATGCCGGAGAGAAGTGTGGTGGTTTTGCTTCTTTTTGCTTGCCGATGTGTTACAGCCAGTGTCATGCAGAAGAAACACCCAGTATGGGTTTCCCCTCCCCCACGGCACTTGGTACAATATCTCAAGTTGAGAAAAGAGGAAGGAAGCTCAGAAGAGCAGCAAATCTCGCAGAACCCATACAGCTGCCTCGGCCAACTTCAGTCTCCTCGTCGTCAGTAACAGCAGCTGAGAAACAGATTTGCTTCCAGCTCCTTTTTTTGGTTGTCCATCTTGAAACCTGCATTGTATAACCTCGTTTTCCTCAGTGCTGGATGTCCTGTGGAGCCGTGCAGACTCATGCATGATGGCAACGTGGCACAAGACGGAGAAGAAGAGCGGCGTGGGTATGTAACTTAGTGAGCTGCCTTCTGAATTCTGTCCTTCTGAACAGCTTCTGAACAGGATGTGGGTAGGTGTTATCTCTGCTGTGCGAACACCCTCCGCTTTACCATGGTGGTTTAACTGAAATGATCAATTTCATATCAAATCTTAATTTTCCAAAGAGAACTACAAGAAGCATGTCGATGCCAGTTTGGAGAGGCGCTGCTTCCGCCCCACCGTGCTCTCATGCTCTAAAATACTGAACTACCGCAGTAATGCAGCTTTCCCACCTCTGTGTTTTAGAAACACGTGGAACAATGTGCTGCTCGTTCAAAAGGTAGCAGCTCGAAGGTACAGTGAATAGATGTCAGGGAAGGGGAATCCTGCAGATTCTTCTCAGCCATCATTGAGGCTGTCATTTGTGGTTAGCGTTACTGAGAAACTTGCATGAAGTACCTAATTTGTTTTGGAAGGAGTGTCCCTTTCCAACAGCAGCTTTCCATAAAATTAACAATGTTAATTTGCATAAAGGACCGAATTGCAGTTAAAAAGCAAAAAAGGCCCTAAAATTAGCAACCAGCAGTGAAGCGCTGGAAGGTAATGCTTTGCTGAAGTTAACTGTAGGTTTCCAGTGCGGAACATGGCTTAGTTTATCTTCTTACGGTTTGTTACATGCTGGTGCATAGCTACTAGCCTGGAATCCCCAAATTACTCTAAAATCTTTTCATTTAAAGGAGGTGTAATATTCTGTTACGCATTGAAAGCATGAAAAAAGTTACCCAGCTAGCTTCATGAAATAAAATGAATCAGGGAATTAATAAGAGGAAAAGAATGTCTTCCTGTTCAGCTACCATGTGCAGCAGTGACAGAATTGTGAAACAGAAGTAGCTTGTTCTGGTTGGCAGTATACGAAAATGAATGTGTGTAAAGCTCTTCTGTGAGTTTTACTAACAGTACCATGTGCTTCGTGTAATTCAGCACTTGTTTCCTAAAAGTCACTGACCTGAAGGACTATGGATTCATTGGATGTGGTATCTGTGTCTATCTGCTAGCGATGGAGTATCCTGCATGTGGATGGAGTTCTAGACACTGAGTAGCTCTCCATCAGAATAATAGAAAACAAGCTTCATTTCTAGGGGCTTTTTACAGGGAGTCATTTTGGGTTGGAATGATTTATGTAATTACAGACAAGTCTAGCTCTTCTTGCACTGGTTTTTAGCAGAACGGGAGACCATCGCGTAACCTGACAATGTTCAGTGTGGATCAGTGATTTTCTGGTGTGCACACTGCCCCAGTGCACCAGCCTGGCACGTCCCCTGAGGTGTGCACTTCTGATGGCTGTCATTTGTGCCATGGTCACTGCTGGGCTTTGGTAACGGGGAGTTTGACCATTTATCACTTCATAGCCAGTGTGATCGCTGAGTATATAAAAAGCTGGCATGACCTTATAGTCCTTGTGATATCTGAGAGGCGCAGTAAAGCACACCTAATGTCTCTCACAAACTTTATTTCATAAGCTGGTAATTAGATGCAGTGATGTTTGTTTTCATAAAGGCTAACAATGCACGTTGACTGAATGCTACTTTGCTTAAAACTCAGTATTCAGAATCAGTAGTTTTGTATAGCAGTAGTCCGACCTATCTCTGGTTTCAGACTATTTAATTCAAAATAGCAAGACGAGCTAGAATCACTAATTTTGGTCCATAAGAATCAATCAAGTAATAGAAGACATATAACGACAGTATTTCAACATTATTTCAACCACAGAGGTAACAGCGGGGGATTGTACAACTCAGAAGGGCTGGTTTTACTTCACCTAGCAGTGGAGCTGTGCTCTTGCTGCCTTCTCAGCAGTCGTCAGCTCTAACCTGGCACACCCTTTTTAGAGTACAGGCTACGTGCAGCTCGCAGGACAGTGTCAGTGCAATTACAGTTATATGCAGGTGCCATTTTCTGAAATGGGGTGTGCCAGAAGTATTGCTGCTACTCCTCCCGCCCATCTCCCTGGTAGCTGCTGTCTCCTCAAATCTGATTACTGAGGTTTACAACACAGCCTAGAAATCATGAAAATGGTTTATTAGCATAAGAAGTCTTTAGCTTATGTGCTAAAGGCACATTTTGTATTACTCATATTAGTCCACTGAACACTGCAATCTGTTCTATCATAAGGTGGACGAGGGGCTTCGGAACTTGGGAAGTCTTCAAGTGCCAACAATCCAACGTAACTCATCAGCTAGCGGTCAGCACTAAGACTGACCTGCTCCCATACAAGCGTTCGGGTCATCGAAGGCAGCTCAATGTCAGAAAGAGTGAAGATGAGGACAAAGCAAACCTTTATATTTCTTTTTATTTGCAAATACATTTCCTGCTGCCAATTTAGAAGTCAGTCTGCACTTGAACTGCTGTGGAGTTTAGTGCAAGGATCAATCAGCTACTGCTGGTCTAAAGATCAGCGGAACACAGGAACAGCGAGAAGGGATGAGAGTGCGCAAAGTGGGAAACGGTGCAGTAATTATCTTGTACTTGTGAGGAGCTTTGCTTGTGTTCAAAACCAGACAACAGATTGATGGCTTAGATAAATTTTATCGAAGTAAAGGAAATGATGTGTCCAGTTTGTGAAGGAGCAGACTGATTTATGCTTGGCACTATCATAATTCTTGAAGATGGTGCCTTTTCTGTTGCATACATTGTGGGGCAGAAAGAAGTAAACCTAGTTAGCTACAGGCTAACTTGCTTGAGAAAAAAACTTTGTCTGAGCTGGACTACCAATGGGCCAACAGAGAAATAAGCCTACTGCTTAAAAAACATTACCAAGTTTTATATCTCTGGGGGCTTACTGTAAATTTGAGTCTGTAACAGCTGGCATGTCACAAGCAGCAACAATATCCACATCTGAAGCGTATTCTATTACAAAACAGATCAGGGAAAATGAGTACAGTAGTCAAAAGGATTTTCCAACAATAATGCAATACCCGTTAAATGCCCGTAATCTTTTCTTGTCGGTCTTATTCACAGTTTCTGCTGTCACACAATTTCTTTAATAGAAAAGTGCACATTCAAGGAAGGTCAGCAAGGCTGAAAGAAAAGCTGCAGCTTATATACAGAACTTCCTTTTCTTAGCCATGCTAGCTGTTGACTCGCAGCCTATTTGGTTTTCCTTAATTTACATGGGAAACTAAAAATGTGTTTTCTTATATGTCTCTTATAACGTAACTAGATGAGAATAGCAGGAGAATCTTAGACTCAAAACAGCTTTTAAAACCTGCTGAGCAATAAAGCAAACAAGCAAAAAATAATCAGGGAAATGCATTTTTTTTCTTTGGAAGGATGTTGAAAAGAGGTTTTGAAAATTAAATAGCATTATGCTTTTACAGATCAAATGGAAAATAGTGTAGCTACTGAACTTTACCAGTAGGAAGCTCAAGCAGAGTTGAAGCCTAGAACGTGGGCTAAGGATAAGTGCAGTCACAAAGTGCTTCTGGAATTTAACAGCTGTGTTGTAAGCATAAGCACATCTCTGCAGTCTCTGTAATACAAATCAAGAAAAACAGACCAACTGAGTCACAGAGGCCACGTGCATTAAAGCTGGTGAAGTTCCCAAGTTACAAAAACAAAGCTTTTTGACCACTTCAGACTATTCTGTTTTCTGTGCTTCCAGAAGCCTTTGTTTTCAAGTCTCTGGGGAATGATTCTCATACTGAATTTCTAAGCCTTTTATTAACAGCATCCCTAACAGTTTGCAGTTCAGTGCCCACTCAGGAGTTTCAGCTCGGGACTGTTTTGTGCAGCCTGCTTTGGAGCCAGCAGTAGAGCTCTGAACACATCCGGAAGATCCCCTCGTCCTGGTTGAGATTCCTGCCCACTTGCTATTTTAGTGAATTAAGTAGCATATGCCAGATAGCTGACTCCCAGCCATAGAAATGGGGTACATTTATGCTAAGCATGCTATAAGAACAAGCTTCGTGTTTAAGAACAAACAGGTTGGTTGCTCTGTGAAATGCAGACCCTGAACCCAGCAGACTGTGCAGCTGCTTTGGCAACAGCAATCCAGTGAAGTATAGCTCTCCATAAAAAGCAAACTGAAACAAGATGAGAAATAAGCTGAGAAGGCAATCTGTTTATCTTTCAAGAAAACGATAAAGCCTGGCCCAATGCTTCTCTTCAGAACGACTTCTAAAAAAATAAGTCACCTAAAAAATCAATCTGACCATAAAATATGTGAAGAAATGTACATTCACACACCTTTACTTGGAAGTAGCTCGTAAGTCAATTTGGCCTCAAACCAATCCTTGAGGTTTGTTATGTATCTGGGACCTCTGGAACTTCATTAGAACTTCATCCACGTTTCATTTATTATAACACACCCGTTCTGTGGGAGTTAAAGGCTGATCCCTTGCTCAGGATCCTAGAACACAAACTGTACAGGTTTCTTTCCAGAAGTCACACGTGTTAGGACTGCATAATACTTTTATACAAGGCTTGTCAGCGCCCTAGCTGAGTAATTTCATACTGGCTTTTATGAGGAAAAAAGTGGTAGCTGAACACAAGTAACAGATCTGTCCGGAGAGAAGGTGATACTTTAATGTTACCTCTCATGAAAGTAGGGTTGTAATATTCCCCAAAAGAAAATGGAACAGGATGGCTGAGAGTATCCACTATGGCTGTCTGAATATGCAACAGAGCTCCGTGAGTTAGGACAGAGATATTCCAGATAATTCTACTGTGGTAAAGTGAAATTAAGAGCTGATTCAGTAAAACTCTACCTGAGAAATTATTTTCAAGTTCTTTTTAAATGCCTGAGTGGAAAGTAGCCAAGGAAACCAACCAAGAAGGCTGTTAGTAAAAAGTGGCACTCACAAATGAAGCAATTTAACAGAAACGCTTCTTTTAAAGAGCAGGAGTTCATGTGAAGGAAAATAAGTAGGAAAGGCAGGTAGGAAGGTTAGGGTAATAAATGGCTTCCGTGTTGCAGGTTCATGGACTATTCCTTTCTCACCAATCCTGTCCTGCCTTAGCTTACAGTCTAATTGTGTGAATACCAAAGACATGGGCTTTTCAAATACTTGGCTCCTCATCTTTGAAACTGAGAATGTAATCTAACTTAAATAATATTAACTATCCCTGTGCCAATCAGCAGTTTCTGGAATTTATATTTAAACAGGAATCCTACTCTGAACAAAAAGCAAGTGCTTCATTTACCTTTTTGCAAGGTAATGTAAGGTAACTTACTTACCTTTTTGTAAGTCAGTGAAGTTTTGTACAGAGTCACACGGCTGTTTTGGTACACATGTACATACACATGTCATTTTACAGCCATATATATATTTACAGTAGCATATGCATGTATTGTCTATATATATCCAGTTGGAGGAATGTTTATATGTTGCACGCTGCTGTTAATGTGGAGTAATGTACTCAACAGCTCTGGCTTTAATAGACACATGGGTATTTTATTTAGCCTTCACATCTTTTTTTTCTTTGCTATGGAGTGGACACCATTAGATATCTTTACTTGTGATTGAATGTGTGAGAGTGATGTCAGAATTAGACACTGGCTTCTTAGGCTGTCTTTACAGGGTGTGTTATATTGTATGACAAGAAACGATAATCTGGACATGCTCCAGAGATGCCCACTTGTACTTGAATAGAGCTAAACTTGGGAAAATGTTCGTGTCAGCACTTTGACCTGGTATTTTCTGGGCTTGATACAGTGCTTCCGAATGAACGTGGAGGTCTCCAAGCAGGCCATTTTCTCTTCCTATTATGACTGGCATGACGGATGCCAGTGAGTGGAGAGGGACAACGTTCTTCAGAGTGATTTGAAGGAACCTCAGTTTCTGGGAGTGTATTTTTAAAAATCCCATTGTAATCACTCTTATGTAAATGGCATGTAAATAATTTTCAAATCCATACAGTTTTGTTTTTTTAACGTTATATTACTTTTTAAGAGCAAAATAAAACATGAAATATTCATGCACATATGAAGATCTTAAAGGTGGAGGGGAAGGAACCCTCATCTTGGCTGGTGAACTCTGAAGTGATATAAGAAAAGAGTGTCACAGTTGGATGGAAATGATATTAATTGAAGTTAACAGAAGAGATACTTGTATTTATGCTGTGCTTTACCCCAGCAGGCAGCTCAGCACCACACAGTCATTCGCTCACTGAAGTGTGGTAGGGGGAAGAGAATCAGGAAAAATACAACGAAGTAGCACTCGTTGGTTGAGATACAGTGCTACCTACTAAGACAGAAAAGGATGAGAAAAGGAAATAATAGTAATGATAATAATATATATTTACAAAACAAGAGCTGCACAAACCAACTGCTCACCACACACCGACCCGCTGCTGGCATGGCTTGTTTTGTAACTCTCTTATTATACTACCTCAGAGTCCTGCTCTGAAACGGGACAGAATCCTTCAGAGCTGCTCCCCAGCCAACTCCCCTCAGTTTTATTGTTTTTTCCCACAAGATGGGATGGAATAACCCTGTGGCCAATTTAGGTCAGCTGTCCTCATTCTGTCTGCTCTCAGCTCCTTGTGCCTCCCAGCCCCTATGTTTATAGTCCAAAACCTTTAACAGGAGTTTCTTAAACACTTCCTACCAAAAAAACCTCTGAATGCTACAGTAAAATCCCATCAAGTTTCTACTTAGTCATATAGAAAAGTCTTAGCTGGTAAAGCCACTTCCTTTGTCAGTTAGTTACTGCATTTTTCAACATATTGATTGTTATTAAGTGAAGTTATTAACAGAGAGCAAAAACAATGTGCACTGTAAATGTATGACTCAGTAATTTGCATCTACATTTTGAGAGAAATGCAACTGGAAGTGGAGCAGTGCAAGTTTTGAAATACGAAGTGTATTTTAGTCAACAGTAGTCTTAATCTGTATGGATCTTTCAGGAAAACAGCAATAGCCTCTGCTCCACAGCCCTCTGATGGAAACAAATGGCAAGTATTGGTAAACGTAATGATATTTTACGTACTTATGAGGATTACTTGCCATCTTAACTTGCTGAATTCTCTTTCAAGATTATAAAAGACAGCTAATCTAAACGCAGTCATACATCCGCTACTTAAATTTAACTTTGTGTTTAGCTAGGTCAGTTCAGCAAGATTTGGTTGAATGAATGGCTTAATCTGCAAAGCTGAGGCTCTTCAACTTGTTTATTTGGTTTGCTGTTTTTTTTTCCTTGTGTCCAATAGTTGAATTTCTCCTCTATACAACCAGGAGGAGGAACTGGTGGGAAGGCCTCTTCACGTTAACAGGAAAAAAGAACTTATTTTTGGTTAAATAAGGCTCCTAAATTCCTACAAATTTGTTGTAAAAGTATAATGAAGCAAAGACTGACAAGAAACAATCAATGGAAGATAAATGGGAAATATTTTAGCTCTCTGCTTCTACCTTGGACATACACTTGAAAGGCTCATTTGAGACTTTAAACGTGATTTTAAGTTAAACATTAAAGTAAAATGTGTCACTGACAAACATTTTGGCCTAGCAGAAATCAACACGCAGCTTTAGAAGCCTCAGGGAGAAGGGTACCAAAATATGTAGGGATATGCTGACTGGAAACTGACCTTTCTAGAAGAATTTTTGTCGCTCAAAATACTGCATGTTTGGATGCTTTGGATGGATGGATTGGGAGGAAAGGAAGTAAACCCTGTACGCTACCATCGTTATGGCACAACAGAGGTCACAGTTGGTGTGCTGTCCCCACTTGTACTTGTAATTGTGGTTTTAGTTTACGTATTTTAAGTAGTTTCCCTGAGTGATAATAGATTCAATAACCACTTCTAATCTTTAACACTATTGTTGAAGTCTATAAACAAGCACATGAAGAAAAAAAATACAGAAACAAATGCTTACCATAGCAGCCCACATCCTGCAGCCGTAGAATATAAGAACGAGTAAAGAAGCTCATTTTTCTTGATTTCTCTCTGAAACGACATACAGATAAGCTGCTGATTAGAAGACTTTTTGCCACTCTTTCCTTTTTCAGAGTGATTAAATATAGAAAAATAAGAACTTTTTTACTGGTTCCAAATGAAACAATTTCACGTTAAGATGAAGTACCTTAACTCAAGAAAAATTTGGTGAATTGACTTTGCACATCTCTCTGTGCCCCTTCTCCCTGGCATCACAAGTACTTTCTGTAGATCGTGTGCTCAGTCAGACCAGTAGACTAACAGATCTGCAGGACAGCAAACATGTATACAAAAAGATCTGCATTTAAATAGGGGGTTGATGGTTGGACTTGATCTTAGTGGTGTTTTCCAACCTTAATGATTCTACGATTCCATGTGTTATAAAACCTGCCTATGCAGAGTAATTGCTATAAATGGCTTGGTTTTCTTCCAGCACTGACTTTTTTCAGCACATTTTCAGAAGAGACAAAGCAATGATAGTGGATGAAGCTCACTGATAGAGTTACAGTTCCATATATTTATTTATTCATGTTTATTTATCCTAGTATCAGAATTCAAATAGTGCTTATTTATCAGTTTAGCCTATTGTATGGCTGTATTGAAAATCAGTATTTTTGCCCTCTAAATTTTCAGCAATATACAATTTCAAAGGCACGGGAATACAGCAGCTACCTCTGCAAATTGGTGATGTGGTCCATATCTTGGAGTCCTGTGAAGGTAAGCCAGCGGCCCTTAAGCTATAGTTTTCTTTGTTTAAATAATTTAATCCTTTATTTCACAGTAGTTGCCTATGTTACGTAAGTAGCTGTCTAAGTATGTTTTTGGTATATATTTGTATTATTGGTGGCAGTGTTCTATTTTAAGAAAGAACTTATTCATTTTTGGAAAGCCAAAAACAGAAAAGTTGCAGGACGTGTGGTTTCCTGGAGAAGCCATTACAAATTGAGGGAACCATCAAGGTAAATGTCATTTGTGAAGTTCATCTTGGGTTGTACCTGATGGAAGCCACATTAGATTTGATGTAGATCTTAATGGATTATGGTTTTGCTTCTAATCTCAATATTTATTGCTAGATGTTTGTTACTGATACTACATAATTGTTTCTATTTAGCACTGCTGTATTCCTATAGTACAGGAAGGAAATCTAGTTGTTCAAAATACTCTCTAGGTCAGCACGATAGAAACACTTCTGAAAACCATCCAACTTATTGAACATACTGAACAGTAGAAGTCCAAGTCAAGTATTGCATGATAAATATTCAACACGGAGACCTAAGCTTATAGAGCTGGCATATCTGACCAACTGCCATAAATATAAAATAAATACAAGTGGCAGAAGAATAAGAGGACATCAGCTTTGTAGATTTGTAAATCTGATCTCATTGTTGATACTGGCATGCAGCTGGCAATAGTATATTTGTCCTTATTGATCTATACTTCATATTTTGGCTGAATTATCTGCCGGGTCCATCAAAGTGATTGCAGTTTTTATCTAGTATAAAGTGACAATGCTGCAATTATTAACAGTTGGTTGTCTTTTCAAAAATCATTGTAATACTGATTTATTTTTGTTTGTTTATAATCTGCAGTCATATATTTCATACAATCATACAATGGCTTAGGCTTGAGAGGACCTTAAAGATCATCCAGTTCCAATCCTCTGCCATGGGCAGAGTTGCCAGCCACTAGATCAGGCTGCCCAAGATCCCACCCAGCCTGGCCTTGAATGCTTCCAGAGATGGAGCATCCACAATGTTTTGGTGCAACATCTTCCAGCCACTCACTACCCTCTGAGTAAAAAATTGCTTCCTGACGTCTCACCTAAATCTCCCCTCTTTTAGTCTAAAGCCATTCCCCCCCCAGTCCTGTCACTATCAGACCACGTAAAGTCATTCCCCTTTCTGCTTATAAGTGCCCTTCCAGTGCTGAAAGACCACAATGAAGTCTCCCCAGAGCCTTCTCTTCTCCAAGCTAAATAAGCCTGACTCCCTCAACCTTTCTTCATAGGGGAGGTGCCGCAGCCCTCTGATCATCTTAGTGGCCCTCCTCTGGACCTGCTCCAACAGCTCAGCATCCTTCCTGTTCTGGAGAGCCCAGGCTTGGACACACTGCTCCAGATGGAGCCTTAAAAGGGCAGAGTAGAGGTGAATAATCACCTTCCTCTCCCTGCTAGCCACCTTTCTTTTGATGCAGCCCAGGATACCATTGGCCTTCTGGGCTGCAAGTACACACTGCTGGCTCATATCCAGCTTTTCATGCACCAGGACCCCCAAATCCCTTTCTGCTGGGCTGCTCTCAACGTGTTCTTGCCTTGACTCAAGTTTAACACCTTGCAATCATCCTTATTAAACCTCATTAGATTCCCATGTGCCCACTTTTTGAGCATCTCCAGGTCTCTCTGGATGGTATCCCCCTTCTATTTTGTCAACAATATAGCAGATGAGGTAAAACATCAAAATTATCCTTAAAAATATGAATTGCCTCAAACTTTGCAAACCTAATTATAATATTGTCTTCATCCTTCTTGCACTATAGGTTCTATCTTATTAAATGCAGTAATACTGTAGAGAAGGCAACCACTGCTGTGCGCAGTTAGAGGGATAGTTCAGTGCTGCAAAACAGTGGTCATAAGTTTGCAAAAAGACTGGCTGAGCCCTGCCTGTGCCGCTGCACAGACCTCTAAACGTTTTGGAAACAGCGAGTTTTTTGAGAAAAGAGCATCTGAGAAAACACATCTCTGATGTTTTGGAGCACAAGAACTGTGGGGGTTTTTGGATTTGTAAGAGAAATCCACTGTCTATGAGCATTGCTGTAAGATAAATAGATAAATGTCAGTGATTAGACTAACAGTCAATAGATGCATCTCTCAAAGCTGTGTGTAACAATTCTTGTAGTCTTTCAAAAAAAATAAGAAGTCTACATAATTTTTTAGACTTTGTATGTTTTGGATAGGGGAAAATATATACTGGTAAACCAGAAACCTCCTCATCCCTGCATTGCCTCTGTTAACTGCAGAAACAACCAGCATCCCAGGTTTCTGACCTGAAATATGCTAAGGTCGTAGTGAAGTTGTCAGTACAGAGTGGCAAAGGAAGTGGTAATCTTACGGGCTCGTTTTTTTATCTAAATATCTGTTACAAATCTCCTCTTAAAATATGTCATAGCTCACTTTATGAATTATGTTTGCCAGTGAAGAAGTGGCAACTTTCATTTTGTGCACGAGGAAGCAGATCTTCTGTCAGATACCTTAAACAGATGCTGCCAGCTGCAGCTGAAGAGTAATAGTAGTTGTTTTTTCTGGCACACTTTGTGCTATTTTTGTTTTATGCATGCAAAACATGCATGTAGACCTTGCGTGTAGTCACAGAAAACAGGATGAAGTGCATCTTACACATTTTGTTGAAAATTGGTGATGGCACAGAAATAATTCAGCTCTAGAAGTGATTTGGAACTATTATTTTTGAGAAGATGCTAGAAAAAAGTCCTAGTGCTAAAAAATTAGAGAAACCAAGTCTGTCCCAAGTGTTTCTTGGAGGTCAGTTATTTCTCTGAATCTTTTAATTTTCGTGGTGGACGTTTGTGATAGGGAACAGTTAGTATCTGCTCATGAAATTACAGTTAGGAAAAGTAAGCTTTTAGTCATAAAAAGCTTTCTTAGGGATGAAATAGTTGCCAATACAGAGTTCAATAATGCTGCTGTGCAAGTAAAATGTTTCATGATGATGGAATGTGTACACAGTGAACACAGCTTCTAATTTAGCTTTTAATTTAGTAAGGTTGAACTCTTGATTTTATCATCTTTATACAATTGTATTGTGGTTTAACAGGGGCACAAGTGGAACACAGCCTGAATTAGTGTTCTAATTACCACTGCTGCAATACTGTTTTTCTTCTTTTCGTAGAGATTTCCAGTTGATGATCCAGAGCCCCATAATAGTTCTTCATTTATTTATGAGGTTCTACTTTGAACTTTGCAATAGGAAGCTTCTTATTTGAGTTGGGTCCAAAAGCTATTGTTCCTTATGGCATGAAGATGTTTTTTTCTTCCTTGAGTTGGCAAGTTGAATGTGTAAGAGCTGTGCATTACATTGGCTTAACACCTGGAACGCAATCAGAAGAGCTTCAAGGGCTTTTCAATATAATGAGTAATCTGTTATCAAGCTTTAACAACCTATATAGATGCATAACGCTTTACATATACAAGGTAAAAATGCTTATCCTCTTTTTTGTGCAAGTGTGGGGGTGTTTTATTCTGCATAAGAACATTTGTTCCTTCTGTGCAAGACTTGAAAGCAGATCATACCTGCCCGTGTATAAGCCTTGCTGACTGCTTCCTGCTACTCATTTGTCCTTCTGAATTTTTTTGAAATAACTATTTTTTTAAACATCCTGTGCCAGATAGCTTTTACATGAGGGAAAAAAAGAAAGGCTTGTACGTTTCTTAAAATACATGCTCTATCATACTGAGTGTACTTTCTTCCTTTCTTTTAGATTGGTACAAGGGATATTTAGTAAGACATAAAGGCTCAGAGGTAAGATCACACTATTCACTGCTATGAGACTGCTCTTAAGGAATCAACTGACAAAGCGATACTTCTTTTTAGCATGTCTTACCAGATTCTGTTCTGATCAGTGAGGCCTGCCATCTCTATCCTCTTTCTTTTCGGGATGAATAGAACAGTGTTTGTACTGAGCAATGTTGGTAAATATTAGAAATAAGCATTGTTTGAAACGAAGTGATGAAAAAATAATCGCTGTGCCTTCAGGTTAACAGGCTGATCACTTGAAATAACTTTTGAGTTAATTTACTGCAAAATGTTTCTGCACTTTTTTCCTAAGGGTCTTCGAGGCTACATTTAATCCCAGGCTTTGTACCACATATGAATTTCAGTTACTGCGTAGAGAAAAATTTAACAAAATCTTAGCTCAATTATTAAGACTATATATGCTAATTCACATGAGGGTTGTCATGGATAGATTGATAATCAAACATTCCTTTAGGATGAATTAAAATGTTTCAGCTGTGGTAGAGCCAGGACACGTCAGGTACTGAGAATGATAACAGAGCGCATTGTCATTTTTTTTTCCTCTCTCAACAGGGAATATTTCCTAAATCTTTTATTTGCATTAAGGAAGTTACTGTTGAAAAGAAAAGGTATTGAATTTAATTTTTATGTTAAGCATCTTGTCTGCTAAATGATGAGTTATAACACATTTTATATGCCTTAAACACAGTAACTATAATATAAACTCATGAAAAACTGGTAATTTTTTCATTGTGTTAATTTCTCCCCTTTCCTAGACATACAGAAAATGTAATACCTGCTGAAATTCCCTTAGTTCAAGAAGTTACCACTACACTCTGGGAATGGGGAAGCATCTGGAAGCAGCTCTATGTGGTATGACATTTTTGTGTGATGTGTGTCTGCTGCAAAATAATGCCTCCTATTTATTTCCAAGGAAACTACAATAGATACAAAGAGCACAGTAACTCTGATAGATCAAATTCTCAGCTACAAAGCACTGTTTTTCAACGTAGTCACCACCATTGGCTATGTTTTCATCAGCGAGGAGCAAGAGCTGCATGACACACTTGTAATAATCTGCACCAGTGGGAGTGACCCACTGTCACCACTGCTGAGACGCACCACCCCCTGCCCCACTGTGTGGTCTCCGTGAGTGTTCAGCAAGCAACGATGAATGTCAGTGGGTGCCATTTTTTCTGCAGGGAGGCATTCAGTTACACACCTTTACTTCATACATACCTCAGATGTCAGATGCAGTTTTGTCAGATGGACCCTCTGCTGCCATCTGTCAAGCAGCAATAAAATGTAGTGGAACACTGGAGGGAAGGTTAAACCTCTACTGCCCACTACCATCCCACCTCTGATGTCTTGGGCTGACATAATAAAATAGGAGGCATTGCTTTTGTAGCTGCCCTTGTATTTAGTCTTGTTGGTGTATACTGAGGCCTTCTTCAAAGTAGTGTCTTCTCATAGACGCAGGGCAGGATCTGGGAGGACTGTTAAATGACAACTTCATGACTGAATACATCATACCACTCTCTTCAATGGCTTTATTTCAAAAAACTTTCACTTAAAACTGAAAAGTGGCATCATTTCATGCCTCTAGTTTCAACCCTACGTGTCATGTACCTTATGAATTTTTGTTCTGTGGAGTGTACAAGTTTCAAGACAGGAGTATGAAATATAACTAAGATGCGTTAGAAAAAGCTTCAACATATTACTGGGGTGCTAGAATTCTACTCATAGTGTGTAGCTATTAACAACCAGCAATTTGCAGAAGCCTCTTTTTCACTTTCAGTGTCTTAACTGTACATTTCTTAGAGATAAGTGCCTTGTAATCATAATGATTTCAGAGAAATAGGTCAAAATAGTCACTGCATCAGCATCTGTTCCTTGCAGGAAAAAAAGCTACTATTAGAGATGGTGATCTTTTGTCCACTTTGTAATGCTCTGTTACAAAAAAGCTAATTTTTAGTTTAGGGGGGAAAAACAGTAGAACTGTAGAAGGGATTCATGAATTTGATTTTTTTATTTGAACCTGAAATATTCTGGCAGGTATCAGCTACCCTTTATATACAGGCCAAATATTTCTTATAATATTTTGCCTGTGCTGCTGACTGATGGGATTTGAGTTCTGTAGAGAAGGAGTGTCTGTGGACCCAGAGAGCCAGCAGAACCTAGAATACTGTCAGCAAGTTGCAGGGGGGTGGGTGGGAAGGGGGCAGAGTGTCTATAAGACTCTTAGATGTAAAACTTGAATTTTAAGTATAGTAGGCTAATCTGTACACTTGTGAAGTCATAGATATTTTGCATGTTGTAACACAGCAACCATCTCTACTGATGCTAGTGATATTTCTACCATGGCTGCCAAGAATTCATAAAGATTTGACAAGAAACGCATCAAAATATGGTGAATTCTCCAGTACCTGAGTAGTCTCTTCTAGTGGACGACCTGTTACAACAAATTGCACTGACTCTGACTTATTCCAGGTTCCTTGCTACTGAACTTTTGTTTTTTCCTTGTTGGGGCAAAGAAACCAATGCTACTGTGTAGTTTTTCCATGTTAATACATTCATCTTCTGAAAGCATCTACTTCCATCTTCCTCTTGTTAAAGTCAGCAAATAAAATATTTCTTGTTTCAGTGGATGACACTGGAACTGCTCCAGTGACTTCTGCGTGTTATCTCAGCTTTGTCTTAAATGTATTCATACCACTGTCAACTGGTTTTCTCAGCATGCTCTTGTCAGTGTATTATACAAAAATAACTGACCTCTCTCTAATCATTTCTTTAGATGAGACTTTATGGATTTCAGTCCACAAAATAGCATTATTACATAAAACCTAAATCATGTGTCTACACCCATACAAAACGCTTAAATTTCACATTGTTCTTTTGCAGTCACACTGGAGGTTCTGTGCTAAAAAACTACTTGAATGAGAGGAGGAAGGAATTCAGGTTCAGTGATTTTAGACTGTCTGGAAAGATTTGTGGAGAAATGAACAGAAGTAAAGATGAGGACTTTGATTAGCAGGGTACTTTTTGTCATTCTTGCTCCTGCAGTTGCTCAGCATGACATACGGCATCCTTTAATTATCAAGGCCAATATTTCACTTCAACTTTCTACAAAGTCTAAAAACTATTTTCTTCTTCTATACTTCAGACAAATAAGAAAGAGAGGTTCCAGCAGGTACAGTCTATGATGTACGACTTAATGGAGTGGAGGTCACAGCTTCTGTCTGGGACTCTGCCAAAAGATGAGCTTAAAGAACTAAAACAGAAAGTCACTTCCAAAATTGACTACGGTAACAAGTAAGTAGCCTACAATGCTTCTGAAAAGCATGATTTATTTTAAAGTGCACAGCTAGAATAGAGATTGAGAAATTTTTCCTTGTTGCAGTTTTGTAGATTGTTACTATTTGATGTGGACATTATAAATCATTCTTTGCAAACTTCTGTTACTCTTGTAGTAATAATAAAAATCATGTAGAGACTTCTCTTGCCAAATAGCATTTTCAAAATATTAATTTATTTGTAAATTATGGAAATATCAACCTGTCAATTGTAAACATTTGAGGTCAGATTAGAGTGGCCTCTACGTTGGTTTAATATCGGTGTACTCAGGCCCAAAACCTCATCTATCCCTTCATAAACACAGCCAACTTCTAGTAGCGTTATGCAACCACGTGAGCAGTAGTGTTGAAAGACCTTAGTGGTGTGTAAATAGCAGAAGTCTGAAGTGTACAGAACCTTTGTTAAAGGCAATTCTCTTCAAATTTACTAGGGAATTTCCATGCAGAATTTAGTTCTGGTAATAGAAGTGAAACTACTGTAGGTTGAATAGTTACTTGACAAAATGCCTTACTTGCTGATGAAAAGTCATTGCAGGACAACATATTTTTGGCAAAAATGGTGTTATGCAGGTTGATAAAGAGAGGAGAGAAAGCTTGACAAATCAGCCTTCACTGTAGGCATTTTAAATGCAGTGGAATCTGCTAATGATCTGTTCTAAGCTACTGAAAATGACTTGCTATTGTGGCCCAAAAGCCCACATGCAGTTGAAAGGCTTCAGCCTCTTGTCACTTAGACACAGACAATGACCTGAGATGTTGTGGAATTCTTATCTTGTTCACTGATCTGAATCCACGGATTTCTGATAAGTTGTATTCTTACTGAACATGCTATGGGAATTCACATATCCTAACATGCTGTGTAGAACTGAATGGTCATTCCGGGACACATTTTGACTTTGAAATGCTTCAGTCAAAGCATCTCAGCTCTGTACAAAAGAACATTAACATTTCTTTGCTGTCAGACTGTGAGACTGTAAGCTGCTTTCCTAAGAGGAACAAGGATAGAGGGGGCTTAAAGTGGCTTGGAACTGGATGGAGGTAGAGGGCCAGGAGGGGACTATTTGTAAGCGGCTGTAAGTGTGGTGTTAACAGTTGTGAAACATGAAAGAAATTTGCCAAACTGTGCAGAAAGAAGAAAGGGAATGAGAATAGAGGCTGAGTATGGGAGCAGCAGAGAAGACTGTAGTTGTTAGTCAAGTAACAGGACCAGGTGAATGAGAGAGCAACATATAAGCAGAAGGAAACAGGAAAAGCCTACATGTTCTGATTACACAGTTATGCGTAAGAGAGACAAACAAACAAAGGCTGAAGACTGGAGGTGTTTAAGAAACATTTAGATGTTGCACTAACATCTAAATGTAGTGAGGAAATACTGGTGGTAGGTGGATGGTTGGAAGAGATGATCTTGGAGATCTTTTCCAACCTTGGTGATTCTATGATTCCATGAACTCACTGAACATAGTGAATGTACTTTATGTGCTAACCATTTAAATGCTTTGACATTATCAGTTTTAAGGAATTGGTGGTAAATACTGAACAAAAGCTTGAAATGAAATTGTAGATTTGGGTTAATTTTTTTCTCAATTAAATACTTTTGTATCTATTTAAGCTTACTTTACTACTTTAAAACTTGAATGCACCTTGTGCATTATGTTTCTAATCTGTATTTTTATAGAAGGAAACTTGATAAAACTACCAGATCTTTCTCTTTTCACAGGATACTTGAGCTAGATCTGATAGTTAGAGATGAAGATGGAAATATCCTGGATCCAGATAAAACCAGTGTCATCAGCCTATTTCATGCACATGAAGAAGCAACGAACAAAATCACTGAGCGAATTAAAGAGGAAATGGTACAACAAACTTAACTCTTCCTTTGCTAAAAATCAAAATGAAAAAAACATACAAGGCTTGAAGGACACTGTGACTAGCCAAAGATCTTTTTTAGAGCATCTTCTGAAAATATAGGTTGCTAGCTCTATGTTGCAGCTTGTTAGTTAGTTTGGAGGATCTGAAGAATTTAAACGTACTAACAAAGTTTGGTGAACTCAGAATAATCTTGTGGTCACCAATATCTAGCATGTCTAAGCAAAGCTAATAAGGGCACATAGGTTTTATCTTTTATAATGCAAAGCAAGTGACTACACTTCCTTTTCCTCTTCAATATTGTCTGTTTAAAGACTTAGAAGATACTTGAGTTCTTCATTTATGAGAAAGTAAATAATTGTAAAGGAAAAACATTTGACAAAAAAAAGTTTTACCATAATGACACTTTAATAATGCCTGTGTCAAACTGTGAAATCACCTTACCAGTTGTTCTTATCAACATTATTAAATAAATCTTGCTTTCTAGCTAAGAACGTGTAATTAACTGATGATACACGGAAAATAAAACTTGGTTTCCTGCAATAGTATATGTTGACTTATAGACAGAAAGAGCTTTAGGTCATCATCTGTTCAGTGGCTGTTTTTGGTGGTTAAAACAAGATGTGGTTGGAACCTACATACCTGTTTTTGAGATGGCAATCCTTCTCAGATATGTCCTGATCTCTGCCTATGCCCCTGTTTTATTTTTGTTTTTTACTTGTACTATTATTTTGTTTTCAGAAAGTTGTATTTGTCTTCCTCATGTTCTTAGCATGCTGAGATGTCGCTATGCTGCGAATAGCTGGTCTTCTGCTAAATACTGCCACGTTCAAAACTCATCCTGTGCAGATTTGTTTGCCTCTGTAGTGAAAGCTTGATATTTTCTCATCTGCTTTTAAAAAGTGGCAGTAATGTTTCACCTACGATATCATTGTCCTGTGGCTAAAGAATTGGTATTAGGTATTGAAGTCAAGTTTTTTCCTCAAGGAATTTACGTTCTTACACCCCTAGAAAAATATTCCGAACTCCTTTGGGCATGGTCCTTTATCAAAATTTTAGTAAAGGACTTCAGAACAGCTCCATTGAAAGCGACCTGATTTCTTGTTAGCTAAGGATTTGAATCTATTGATACACAGGAGAGGAATTTAACCTGGCAATTATTTCCTCAGTGAAATTAAGTATAAGATTTTCAAGACAGGGAGATTTCTGGATGTGAAGGGAAAAGAGAAACAGCATAACTGTTGTGTTCCTTGGAAATATTTGTAAAATAAATTGAGTCTCGTTCCATTTCCAGGTAGGTGCCCTTTTGGAAAGGATAGTATACTTAGAATCCTACGCAAAGGAATTTCTTACTAAGTCCGCTGAGTCCTGCAAAAGGTGCTTTTAAGGCAACTCTGTCGTCAGCTCTTTCCTTATTTGCACACTGAGGTAGCTCCCTAGGCTGATCAGTGTTTTGAGGAACTTGGTCTGAGCTTTTGATCTTCTTACACACATTGAAGGCTCTGGGGAAGAAGGGGATGCAAGGAATCTTCCATATCTATGTTACTTCTACACATTCTGACTAACCTGCTGGCTTTCTTGATTCATTGCACAAAAGGATCTTGATTTGGTGGTAAAATATGGTGAAGTGTCAGAAACTAATCTGCTGGTCATTCTTGCATTGTTAAGCAATCTCTCTCTGAGGAGTATACAAGACAGTGGGTTTTTTTGTACAAGATGAGCATTTTTAATTCAAATGCCACTCTCTGGTGGCTCTTTAAGTGAGCAGAAAGTGCTGATTTTTGAAGACCAGCTGCTATATGTAATTGTAAATATGTAAACTGTAATTGCTTTTAGTATCTTATCACTTTAACTCATGGATCTAGCTAATGATTTTTCTTCTTTCGAGTAGTCAAAGGATCAACCAGATTATGCATCCTACTCCCGAATGTCTTCATCCCCCACCCATAGTCTGTATGTCTTTGTGCGGAATTTTGTCTGCCGAATTGGAGAGGATGCAGAGCTCTTTATGTCACTATATGATCCGCAGAAATTAACAATTATAAGGTAAGTTCTCTTTTTTTTAATGTAAGAAAAAATAATAGTGATAGAAGCTGTCCACCAAGAAGCAAAACAATTGCCAGCATGTTGATAATGAAAAGGATATATAAATAAAAGGAAGAAAATCAGGGGGAAAAAAAGGGAAAGTGCGGACAGATTTAGTTGCTGGTTGCTCAAAGACTCTAGGGTAAGGGATCCCAGATATTTTGAAAGCCAATTTCTGGAATAAGCATTTCAGAGTTTTGGAGAATTGTCACACCACTTCTGAATTAGAAATAGTACTTACTATTATAGTACTGTTGGTGGGATTTTTATTACAAGTAAAGATGATGTACTTGTTTGTTTTTTTTTTTCCTTTAAAGCTTTTACAGATTTTAGGAGAAAGAAACTTCATGTGGTAGTTACAGCAACTGAGCCATCACATGTTGAGGTTTATAAGACTGCCAATCCAGCCAAAAGCAGTCGTATTAGGGAGAGTCTGAGGCAGTTGTTAAATTGGTTTTAAAAGGAGAAGTGAAATAGGGAAATATGCAAACTCCAGAGATGACTGTCCTTGTTGGTAATCGAAAGGTAACCTTGAGATTGTCTTGAGAAATTGATGGGGATCCTTCTTTTGTGGAAACATGCCTCTCTAAATATAGTATGATTGCTTCCTTAATAATTCATGTGAAAGTGCACTGGTATGCCAGAACACAAAACTGGATCGTCCTTTCTATTATATAGCTCCATAAAGTAGAATGAATTAGACTGGAGGAATCTCTGGAGGCCACCTTTTCCAACCTGCCTATCAAAGCACGGCTATCTTAGATCAGATTGTTCAAGGCCTTGTCCAGTCATGGCATTATTACCAAAGATGGAGATTCAACAGCCTCTCTGTGTACTTTGCAAGTGCTCTGACCTTCCTTGGCTCCATGAGGAGGAAGTAGTCATAGACTGAAACTGTCTTCTGGCAATTGTCAGTTCTAGCCTGAGTCTGGAATCTTGATTTGTTTTGCCAGACAATCTGTATAGAAGACGCTAAAAACTGTTTTCATCGCATCTGTAACAGTAGGTGACTGGAAGAATGACTTAGAATGTCACTGCGCTGATCTCTTAAGTTTCTTGATGGTGGGAGTGTTGGGTTGTATGTGAAATAAAGTGCTGAAAATTGAGGTGAGAGATAAAAATGTGAAGAACATATACATTAAAAGGGAGACTAAGATTTGCTGATGATCTCTATCAAACAGCTGATGGTGTTTGTTTCCTCCAAAAGGGTGCCATTTTGTCTGATGTTCAAGTTAGTTTTGAAGTTTACTGGTGGTGTTTTGTACAGTACTACTGCCTTTTGGCCTGGTCTTAGCTTCAAACAATCACTACAGGCTATTATCTGTTACATGACTTTTTACATGCTTTGGAGAATTTTAAAATCATATGACAATAAGAAACTTTTCTTCAAAACAGTGAGAACTACTTGGTGAGATGGGGGAGTAAAGGCTTTCCAAAGGAAATTGATATGCTCAACAATCTGAAAGTAGTGTTTACAGTAAGTGTTTTCCAGATTTCCTTATATTTTATTCTCAAATCAGATTGTCCCTTTTCTGTGGTCACCATCAGAAGATTGAGCAAGATGATGAAGGAAACAGAAGTTATCTTAGAAACAGAGCAAAATGACCAGTCATTGAGTGCCTTATGACAGCGACTTTGTCCTTTCTTGAAATCAGTTTGTACCTTTTCTCTAATGTCTGCCTCATAAATTTACTGATGTATTTGATATTTTATTGCTGTAGCTACTGTTTGCTTCTTTGTTTATCTTAGCTTACATTTGCTTTAAATTTTAATGTGTCAGACTTTTTCACCCTTTCTGTGAACTCAGGTTGTTATGGTATTTTTTTTTCCACTGATTATTTAGACTCATGTAATTACTGAAGGTCCTTCTTAAATTTTACAACCTAATTCTTCCCCAAATAATACTTTCTCTCTCTTTTTTTTTTTTTTTTTTTAATCTTAGGATCTTGGAAATAAAGACCTTAGCAGAGATAAAGTTTATTTGGTTTGTCAAATAGTCCGGGTTGGAAGGATGGATCTTAAAGATAGTAACTCAAAGAAATACACACAAGGACTAAGGAGGCCTTTTGGAGTGGCAGGTAAATGAAGTCTCGTGTGCTCTATCTGAAGCGGGAGTTAACTGATAATTGCCAGCCTTGGGCAATAGCACAGCACACCAGAATCTAATATAGACATATCAACTATCTTCCATTCTTAATGGTTGAAGTCTGAAAAGACTGAATCTACATTAGCATTTTAGTTCATGTCAGAACTGTGCTTTTGAATTTAATTTCCTAAGTACTAGAGTAAGAGCGGATGAAATAAAACCACTGATTATGTGCCAGCAGCACCACTAATGTGAGTGTGCACACATTATTCACAGGATCAGACTAGAACTGAAGTAATTCTGTCCTCACATAGCCTCATGTTTGTAGAGTGCACATTGCACTAGAAGCTCCGCTCCACAATTTTACCCCTATTGGTTTACACTGCTTGCTAATGAAAATCTATATTTACCTTGAGGAACAAGAATATATAATATACAGTATTAATGGACAGGAGGAGATGTTTAGCAATGCCATTACACGTTTTGATAATTGTCTTTTACTTTTCTAGTCATGGATATTACAGATATCATAAAAGGAAAAGCGGAAAGTGATGAAGAAAAGCAACATTTCATACCTTTTCATCCGTAAGATAGTCATAAGTATCCTATTGCTGTACACAAAAACTTCAGCATATCTTTGGCTGCAAAATGACCTGTGAAATGCCTCAAGAAAAAATAATTTTTCCCCTTAATGTTTTTATGTTGTGGTAATGTTAATTATTTAAGTACCACTTTAAAAGGCATTTAAGACTTGACAGGAGTTACACAGCATGTTTAATAAATCTAGATTGCTACAACTGCTCTCTGTGAGTCAGCTGGTCTCATGTCCTATTTAACAAAAACATCAACAAAAGTTAAATTGTTACATATCCAATGCAGTAATCCTTACAAGATTGAATAATCAGTAATTTATGTGCATGATTCTGTTTTAAATTTGTGAAAAATCTTAGTAAGAATTGTGAGGTAAAGCAGTGGAACTGCCACACGTTAGCTACCTTGAGAGTAATATTTGGAGGTTATAGGCAGACACCAGCTGCCTAAAAATGTGATACTCATAAATTAAATGGATGGATGTCAGTATTCACTGGAAATGTATTTGCACATTCTACATAGCACTACTGTTATGTGCTATGGAGAATAAATTTAATTCTGAAAGTAAATCAGCTTGTCAAACTTCCAGCCTATTTCACTTGTTTGTAATTTGATCCAAGTTATTTGCTATGTGAGAATTTGGTCATAATTTCAATAGTCACATAAATCAATTTGAAGTTTATTTGTCAGGTTGTTCATTGTGAAAACTGGGCTGGACAGGCATGTTGCTATATGAATTCAGATTGTGCTGTCCTACAAAAGGACAGGATTCCATACTGTGGTCAGCATGTCACAGACCACAGTTCCTCAGGTTGTTGATTTCATTTTTTTTTCCCTTTAGTCTACTTGTATGTTTAGCATGAATGGTCTCTGTAACTCAGATTGAGAGATGATGAAATTACATAATGTCAGATACAGCAAAGAGAACTGAGGCTGTTTGTCATCTATGTTCTGACATTTATTGCTTAACTCCTAGCAGTCATTGTTTTTATTCCTGCAGGGTAGTGGCAGAGAGTGACTTTCTACACAGTCTCCTAAGCAAAATCACAGCATCAAAAGGAGATAGTGGTGGACAAGGTGAAGTACATATTTTTTTTAATCAAGTAACAAGTGATTGCAGTGGCACTTCATTTTATACTGTTTAGGTTTCAGAGTAAGGCTTTTATGTTCTATGATTCTATGTTATCTGTAACACCATGGACATGGGTGAACTTCCAGGCTGGCAGGCAAGAAACATGACTTTGTTGCAGATTGTAGGAGGTTATTTAAATTAATAGATAATATTTTGGATTATAAGCATTTATTTCCAGTGAAGGAAAGTGGGAGAAGTGAATTCTTATTTTGGTCAAGAGAAGATAGCATAATCTGAATATAGGTGGGTTTTTAGTTTTGTTTTGTTCTCCTTTCCTTTAGTATAAATGCAATCTTTCACTTCCTTATTTTCTTTTTTTCTCCCCCTCCTACCAGGTCTCTGGGTAACTGTGAAAATGCTTGTTGGAGATGTGATTCAAACAAGGAAGGACTATCCGCATCTTGTGGACAGAACAACAGTTGTTGCTAGAAAGCTAGGATTTCCTGAAATAATCATGCCAGGTAGGAGGTTCTTTGGCCTAGAATGGGAGTTTATTTATTTATTTATTTATTTTGTCATTTCTTAGGTTAACGAACATCAACTACAGGCTTAATTACTGATATCTGTAATAGGAACTCAGTCTCTAGAATTTTCTGTACATGTTGAATTTGTCTCAAAACGAGGCTTACGTAAAACACTGACATCTCTGGAACGTGTTACAGAGTGCTTAAACAGAAAAAAAAGACAGTGAAGGATAATCTGAGTTTCTTCAACATAGCTTTTTTGTTTGCTAAATAGATTGTTGTGTATGATTACTTGAATCTTAAATTAACCTTAGTTTTATTGTAACTTACCACTGTCTTTTATTCATAATAATACAAAAAATGAGTTAATAATCTCTTGATTGTTGGTTTATGATTACATAGTTGCCAATTAAATTCACTATCTCCAGTCCTTTGTTAAAAAACTAACAAACAAACAAAAAAGCAACACCAAACCAACTCAACCTCCTAAAAAGACAAACCTCCACACCTTCAGTTCAAATCTAGGTACTTTTAAATCTTGCTAACAGGAGAACATTAAATTTCTTCGCAAAAGACAATTAAAACATGAAGCTCCTTCTAGAATGACAGCTGTGTACTTGGCCAGAATTCAGTAATGGCATCCTGCTGTCATCTCACCAGCAGGTGTCAGTGCAGGACGAGAGTAAATTGAAGTCACTTTCAGGAATGCTGTTTTTAGTCCGTCGCACAGCTCATTGTACTATCTTAGCTAAGAATAAAGGGGCTGAAAATTTAAGTTCAGATGGGAAATAAGACGTTTCACTGTTGAAAAATTACTGTGAAGTTCATTTCACCCTATGTTGTCACAGCACTCATTCGTAACTTTTTTGTTTCTTTTTAGGAGACATAAGAAATGACATTTATATTACACTGCTGTATGGAGATTTTGATAAATACAATAAAACAACTCAGAGAAGTGTGGAAGTAATAATGTGTGTTTGTGATGAAGAAGGGAAAACCATACCAGTAAGTTGTTTTGTGTTTATTCCCTGTATGATGGACATATAAACATGAAGTACTTAAGAGAAGTAAGCCTTAAAACATCTTACAAATTCTTTTGAAATACCATTATACAAAAACTTTATTCCCACACTTGACATCTTTTAAGAGATGAATTTTATGATGCGGACTGTAACAGATCTATTCAAATCCTATAAATGTCTTGCATAATACTGTAAAACTGCTGGAAAGGAGAAGTAAATATGAATGACCTATTTTAGCTATGACTAATGAGCAAGCAGATTAAAAGCTGTTTCTGACAATTACTACATTATAACTCCCAGGGTTTTTTTGGTGACAATTCATGGAGGGATATATTTGTGCATTTAAATGTGTGAAGTACCATCTTTTTCATATAAACCCTGGATTTGTGCCAGGAAGACTGTCTGTTCCTTCAGTGAAGTACACGGCAAATAAAAAAAAAAGAAGTGAGAACAGAGCAGCGTGGACAGGTCACATGCACAGCATGAATATTTACAGTGTCTTTTTGTTAGTCTATTTCTGTTTTTGTGAATTTTTGTCTTTTCCTAAAGACAGTTTAACACCAGTTCAGTATTCGGGGGAATTTTTGACCTTATGAGCTTCATACTGTTCTTTAAATCATGAGGGTGAAATCATACTGACACTTCCCGAGATAAAATAAAGCTAGAAAAGCTCATTGTACTTCATGAGTTGCTGAAATGTCAATGTGTTTATGTATTACAGCTAAACGTTTGACCTAAAAAATAGCTTCAAAGATTGAATACAGAAAATCCTAAACACATGTACTACCTAGGATCCACACAACAACTAGTAGCCCTGATCACAAAGCATACCTCTGAGAACACCTAACCGTCAACCCTATGGAGAAGGACTTGGGGGTCCTGGTGGATGAAAAGCTGGATATGAGCCAGCAGTGTGTACTTGCAGCCCAGAAGGCCAATCGTATCCTGGGCTGCATCAAAAGAAAGGTGGCTAGCAGAGAGAGGGTGCTTGTCCACATCTATTCTGCCCTTTTAGGGCTCCATCTGGAGTAATATACCCAAGCTTGGACTCCCCAGCACAGGCAGCATGTGGAGCTGTTGGAGCGGGTCAAGAGAAGGGCCACAAAGATGACCAGAGGGCTGCGGCACCTCCCCTATGAAGAAAGGTTGAGGGAGTCAGGCTTATTTAGCTTGGAGAAGAGAAGGCTCTGGGGATACTTCATTGTGGTCTTTCAGCACTGGAAGGGCACTTATAAGCAGAAAGGGGAATGACTTTACGTGGTCTGATAGTGACAGGATTGGGGGGGAATGGCTTTAGACTAAAAGAGGGGAGATTTAGGTGAGACGTCAGGAAGCAATTTTTTACTCAGAGGGTAGTGAGTGGCTGGAAGATGTTGCACCAAAACATTGTGGATGCTCCATCTCTGGAAGCATTCAAGGCCAGGCTGGGTGGGATCTTGGGCAGCCTGATCTAGTGGCTGGCAACTCTGCCCATGGCAGAGGATTGGAACTGGATGATCTTTAAGGTCCCCTCCAACCTAAGCCGTTCTATGATACAACTCGCATGTACAGGGGATAACTGTTGTGAAATAGACTTCAGTAACTTCTGTTGGTTGCAGCCACAAATAATATGCTTAAAACAAATGCCACAATATTCTTTAAAGAAATTAATATATTGCAATCCATTAAATCTTGCATTTCAGTGTTATGTATGTTCAGTTCCATAGACGGACCTTTTCTCCAAATGCTAGTTGAAAATATAGTTGTCCCTTTGTCTGACATCTGACAGATGTTCAAAAAATGCCTGTTTTCTGGAGGCAATACGCATCACACACGTTTACGCAAGTTTTCCAGGGTTGATTGAAAAACCATTGAATACAAGTAATAAAGAAAGCAGCTGTTGTTCTGTTTTAGCCTCCAAAATGAAATGTGTATCAGTAAACTACCAAAACTATGAATTTATAAAATCTTCAATGTTTCTTATTGTTGTTACCTATAATTCAGACAAAAAAGAAATTTATGTTCATTATACCTGGAATTTGTGGGCTCCATTTAGGTATCAAATTAATTTCAATTGAGAGGGCTAGAAGAACATTTACTGTTACGGGTAAAAGGCCTCTTGTACTAAGTAAATGTCATAGAACACATTTGAACAAGTTGGTACATAAACCTAGAAAAATCTCCCTTTGTGGAGATGAGACTTATCTTTCTGTAGTTAAGTTGCAGAGACCAGGCCTTAGAAACCTTCAGGTATCAGAATCGCACCTTTCTTTTCTTGTCACCAGATGTCTTTCCTGGTGTTTGAAGATTCACCTCATTCACCCAACTTTTAGCACCAAAGTTGCAACTTTGCATTAGTTAGTGTAGCCTCTGTGAGGTTAGCTTCATCTGTGCCCTCAGTAACAAAGTCAGCACACTTGCTTCTTTCAGGAAGCTTCATGTCTGATTGCTTGTGGGGTGTCAGTGGTCATGCTTCCTCTATTAGATGGAAGTACATTGAGACTCTTCACAGATTCGCTTTTAAACTTGATAGGAAATTAAATTGGGTTTGTACTGGTTCTGACAGTCATTAAAGCAGTGTAACTTGTGCTGTGGAGTTTGACTAGATGAGAAACGGAGCAGTGTCGGGGAGGGTCAGGATGGGTGTTAGGAAAACTTCACCTGAGGGTGGTTGGGTATGGGACAGGCTCCCCAGCAGTGGGCATGGCCCCGAGCTGCCAGAGTTCAAGGAGTGCCTGGATAATGCTCTTAGGCATAGTGTTTGAATTCTGGTTGGTTCTGTGTGAAGCCAAGAGCTAGACTCAGTGATCCTTGTGGCTCTCTTCCAAGTTGGGGATATTCTGGGATTCTATCAAACTCAGCAGCTAAACGGGATGAATTGCAAGTGAAAATACAGAAGGTAGGTGTCTTTAAAGTGTTTTTTGTTTTTTGGTAAAGAGATCTAGAATAGGCTATAGGGAATGGAAATGTGGAAATTAAACTTAGGCTGAAAGGGGAAAGAAAAAAAAACAAGAAAAAAATTAAAACATTGTAAACATTGGGGGAAAATATAGGACATGCTATTGGTGCATCTACAACTTCTAGTTTGGTAATCACCTTTGGTACGCTGCCAAATACTTCTGTGATTCTTCTTGAATTGAGTGTTTTAAAATCAGGGGAGAAAATGGAAAAATTAAGGCTAGGTTGTTGTTGCGTTGTGTTCCTCCCCTGTTAACTTAGATGAACGCCTTCATGACTTAAGCTCATCAGCTGGAAGAGAAACGCAGGCTCTGTTCGTTACCTTGCTCTTCTCACAGCCCATGGCGTAACCCTGTACAATGCCATCTAGTGGTAGGGCCAGTATAATGATGGAAAACGTTCGTTTTTCTTGTGTTTGGAGACTTCGAAAACATTATCTCCTGTCAAGGTTTCCTTTCTGTTGGTAATTTCATCATTAATTTGTTTTGAATGACACCAGGCCCAAATTCAACGCTGTTTTTTTTTAAGACAGTCCCTCTTGCCCCATGACCTATGCCAGTCCTGTACTTCAAGCATTTATGACCTGCTCCAAAAGGCTTCAAGCTGGAGCCTAGCAGGATTTTGGGGTGGCCTAGCCCTAACCATGGGGTCTGTTCAGCGGGTAAAGGTTTATCTTGACTCCTCAGGCTAAGCTCCAGAGAAGCAGAGGCAGCTCTGCCTGCATGGGGCCCATCCGCCCCGTCCCGTTCTCGGAGCAGCATGGCAGGCACCGTGGCTGCATGGCTGTGGGTGGGAAGCATGCCCAGCGCGGGCTGCGGGGTGGACCATGGCCGCTGGTCTCGCGCCTGTTCCCGCCTCGCGCTGAGTTTTACCTCAGCTGCTGCCCGGAGGCAGGATGTGGGGAGAGGCTTTCCTTCGGCGGATGGGTTGGTTCGTTGTTTTTGCACGATTTACAGAAATTAACGAGCCTCTAAAGAGTGTTTGTTTCCTCCTTTTTGCCAGAACGCTGTTTGCCTAGGAGCAGGGGACAAACCCGTGAGTGAATATCGATCGGTTCTATACTACCAGGTCAAACAGCCGCGCTGGATGGAGACCTTAAAGGTAGAGCGCAGATACCCCCGCTGTGCGTCGTCTTCACTTGCTGGTGCCTCGTGTGAGGATAAAACGGGGATAAAAACTTCATTTGTATGGGAAAAAATAATAAAAAAACCTAAAAACCATTCTTTTAAACCACAACAACAGAAGAAAAACCTCTTGCATTTCTTTAGTGTCGGCTAATAGTTATCATATCTAGCTTTAGTGCCTTTAACTAGAAAATGCCCAGAGACTTCTAGAAGTAGTTCTTAAAAACCTTGTCTGGGGCTTGATAGCAAGCATGATTACTTCTTAAAAGACATCTGTTGAAGGTGATATTGCCATGTTCAGTGAGCCTGCTGTTACAGTCACGTGTGCTGCTGAGGATGGGGAGGGATGGGAGTGTTTTTTGAAATAGAAACACATTTAAATTTGTGTTTCCACTCTTACATGAAATAGTTTACATAGAATCGCTAACAATAGATCCCCTCAGAAAGAGTAGTTAATGTGAAGAATATTATTTAGTCAGAATTTTAAAGGGAAATTGAGTTGTAAATAGGCACAATGGAGCACAAGTCTAAAGTTTGAGCATTATGAGCTTGATATTATTATTATTTTAACAATTGGCCTCTTGCTGCATATTTTGTTGTCGTAAGTAGGAATAGTAATTAAAGAATAAAGCAGTCATTTTGAGATTCTACTCAAGGATGTGGAAAAGAATTTGATCACAAAAATGTATTTTCTGTTTTTATTAAAGGTAGCGGTTCCTATTGAAGACATGCAAAGGGTACATCTGCGCTTCATGTTCAGACACAGGTCATCTCAAGAGTGTAAGTAGGGAATTTTTACTTCTGTGAGTTATGATTAATTGATTGATAGTCAACTGCAAATATTGATTTTGCAGCTAAAGATAAAGGAGAAAAGAATTTTGCAATGGCCTACATAAGGCTAATGAAGGAGGATGGAACAACTCTTCAAGATGGCATCCACGATTTGTCAGTCCTAAAGGTATTGAATTCTTTTTTCCCCCTTTCTTCCTGACTGAGACTATTTTAAAAATACATTGTCTTTGACTGCATTTTATTATTCTACCTAAGACAAAAATATTTTTTATCTGATAAAAATAAAAGTAGTGTAACTTCTGTGGCTATTAAACATTATACTGTGTTTTAATTGCAGAGAGTTTATGTCAGAACAATGGGAGACAGTTATTCTTCCTCCTATTTTTATCGGATTTTATCTGATTTTGACCTTCTGAATTAAAAAGAAAGTCATGTGAAAACTTAGTACCTGGAAATGTGCCATTGTTCTGGCTGAAGAGAGATTCCTCTCTTCATGGAATGTAATCTTAGGGAATGGTTTGAAACTGCTTCGCTTCTGTAGTTTCTCAAATAGAAAAATGAAAGTTCCAGGAATTTGATTTTGGACATGAAGAATATTGTTTTGAGTAACCCTGATTGAGCACACGTAGCATTTCTGATTTTGTAAATTGAAGTAGGGAACAGATGTTTTGAGATTTTCTTTGTGTTTTTTGTTGTTGTTTGTTTGTTTTTGGTGGAGAAGTGCGAATTAAAAACCAGGAATTGGTGCCAATATACATGATTTTTTTTTATGGGTTAGATTTTTTTCAGTAACCTAGTTTGCCATACCAAATAGCAAGTGAGATGCATACAACTAGAATTTGTTTACATACTCCAACAAAAAATAGTGCTAATATATAGTTATTTGCTTGCTTTTTACTGAGATTGAATTGGTAAATATTTAGACCAAATTATTGTGATAACCATATTGTACGACTAGTTAATGTTGGTTATGGAGCTTCGTCTAATTAATTCCTACATCAACTCTGCATGATTTTTTTTTTTAATTAAGACTATAGAAATGTTGTTTTAGTTTACTTTTGCAGGAAGAACAAAGTAAGTTTACTTTTAAATTCAATGGTGTAAAATATGTGATAAATGCTATGTTATTTTTCAGGGTGACAGTAAAAAAATGGAGGATGCTAGTGCATATTTGACATTGCCTTCTACACGTCTACATATAGAAAACAAAGCAGCAACCCTAGGCAGAAACTCAAGTATTGTAGGTGGGCTCTCAGTAAGCTCACGAGATGCGTTTTATATTTCAACTCTTGTTTGTTCTACAAAGTTAACTCAGAATGGTACGTATCTTCTAAATAGGTAGAAGTTTGAGGAAGAACATTTCTGCACAAATGAAAAATCACATTTTGAATTTCAATGTTTGTCAATTTATTTTTTGATAGTGGGCTTACTTGGTCTATTGAAGTGGCGCATGAAGCCAGAGCTGCTACAGGAGAACCTGGAAAAACTGAAGATTGTGGATGGAGAAGAAGTTGTGAAAGTATATCTTTTGTTGTTGGTATTTTGCAAATACTGGGCAACAGTGCAATACCGGATTCCTTTCTGAATGCTTTTACTAGCTTTCTGCTCTTTCTTTAACTTACACTAGTGTTTTATGCTCTGTGTGTGGATGTGTATGAATAAGCAGGCATGATCTCAAGCTTACATTATGCTGATAAAGACAGACGTGCTCAGAACTTGAAATCGATGAAGCATGGAGACCTCTTTTTCTCTAGAACTATCAGATTCTCTTGTGGCTGATTCTACCTAAGTAATAGGCTTTCCATTTTGTCTTCTTCAGGATTTGGTTATTCATTTGTAGATCATCAGTGAGACTAAAGTTTGCACAAGACAGCGTATTCTGCTGTGAAATATGCAAGACATTTCTGAAATAAGAGTAAATGATCCTATTTAAGATGAACTCTCCATTCTGATGGAGGAAGAAAAAGAAACAGAGTAGTCTCCAAATTGACCAAAATTGATTATAAGATAAATTGGAAAGGAGAATTTTGCTCTCAAATCTGAAATGAGAGAAGAACAAATAAGTAGTCCTTGTTAGATTTAATTGAACTAACTAGGACTGCAGTGTTCAGATTAGGAGTCTTGGTTTTTTGTTTGTTTGTTTTGTTTTTTATTAAATAAAAGCAGTAAATAACTCTCTTGAGTTTCTTTAGGAGGAAGGTCAATTTACTTCAGAAGAAACAAACAAAACAAAAAAAACAATCCCTCTCCACCCCAGAAAAAAAGCTGCCAACAACAAAAACAAAAACCCCTGAACACTTGGTTGTCCAATCACTGAGGAGCTTTCCTTTGATTTAAAGGTTTTTGAATCAGGCCACAGAAGTAAGAAGTGTGGTTTTAATCACCTTCTGTAGGTAACAGTAGCAACTACTGATTTGTATCATTAAGGAACTAGGAATGCTGTTTTAGGTAATTACCTGTAGTTAATGTAATATTTTTAGCTGAATTCCATAAGCTTTGAGCTAAGTGTGTATTGTTGCTTGTTCACGTCTGAGGATTTAAGCTCATCATTTAAAGAAACAAGAGCCAAAATCTTCAGAAGTGTGTTCTGAATTTATCTGATGTTTCAGCAAAGGTCTCTAAATTAAATTCCAACTTGGGGAAAACAAAATTGCCTGTCTGTAAATTCAGTTGTGCATTTTTCAAGCTGAATTGATTGTCAGTTTATGATTTAATGTTTTTTTATAGTTTCTCCAGGACACTCTGGATGCCTTGTTTAACATCATGATGGAACATTCCCACAGCAATGAGTACGATATCCTTGTCTTCGATGCACTGGTAAGAACCGACAATAAAAGATTTAAGCTGTCAAGGTAAAAAAACCCTGAATGTGAATGGATATCAAATTGCTTATCAGGAAATTGGCCTTAAATTCTCATCAAGATAACAGGATATTACTATTTGGAAAACAATTCTTTTAAAGCTATGAGACTTTTAAAATAGTGGATTATCGTAAATGCTTCAGGAGACTTAATGTTTTCATTTAAACTGTGACCTTACAGAAAATGCTAATTGTATCTCCTTCTACTTAGATATATATCATAGGACTCATTGCAGACCGTAAGTTTCAACATTTTAACACTGTTTTGGAAGCATACATCCAACAGCATTTTAGTGCAACTTTGGCATACAAGTAAGTTGTTTTGGTTTTTGTTTTCCTTTTTATTTCTTCTAAAACCTCTGCAATCAAATTAAGGAGAGTAAATCCTATTTCTGGGTTTTCTGATACAACAGTTATTTTGATACTGCTGTTTGCTTATCTGGAAATGGAAAGGCCTATGATAAATAGTTAAGGATTATAAGTAAAATTAATTAACAAAAGATGGGCTTGGGGTTAAATAATTTTTTGAGGTTTGTTTTTCTCTTGTCTGGATTATGTTGCATGTCTGTACTTCAGTTATATCCTGTGAAATTAGTCAGAAGATGCTGTGCTATTGGTCCTCTCCATTAGCATTCCTGTTTGTTATCTGAAGCGCTTTAAGTGAGGAGTGTCCTTAACCACTTAGGTGTGCTTCCACATATTGTCTTACAGCAAACAAACTCATAGGGAAAAAAATGTTTGTGAACTGTCTATTCTTCATATGCAATTTACTGTCCAGTATTGCACCAGAAATTCTTATGCACAGTGAAATGGAATTTGCTTTTTGCTACATTGTCTGTTGTGAACTGAAGTCTCACTGTTGTTATGCCAGTGGGAAGTAGAGTCGTGGACAGAATGTTGTGAATTTTATGGAGCTTCAAGATAATACTCCAGTGGGAAGATTAACATTAGTAAAGATCAGAAACAGTAGAAACACATTGTGCAGTAATTTTAGTACTAGATTCCTTTGTCTAAATATACTTTTTCAGGTGATGGTAGGATAAAATTCCTTTGTCTTATGGAGCAAGATGATGCCATCAGTTTCTGTTCATCTCTGGGAAGTGCTAGCAGGATGGATGAATAGACTTCATCTGCCTGAAGTCTTGTTCTGACTATTCACTGGGATGACAGATGGAAACAGAACTCTAATTGAGGATTTGAATAATAGATGAAAGAGCTTAGCTGAAAGCTTGGAATAGTTGAGAACATATTGTTCTGTTCTGTGCTGGATATTCAGCAGTTCCATTCAGAATGAAATGTGCCTCAGATGTTACATTAGAACATAAGTTTGCTTGCAGTGCACAATCAATCCTTTCTCATGTTCCAGGAAAGCTGGGGTCAGCTTTATTGGTTTCAGAAAGCTCCAGCAACGAACTACATGGTCTTTATTTGTCTTTCATTCCATATATAATTTGTAGTGAGCATATGCAATTTAATGCTTTCTACTGTTGTGGAAGTAGAGGAGGTTGGCTATGGAACCTCTCAGGTCAGCCTGGTTTGTTTAAAGTACATGTAAGACTTTCCTCAGTGGTATTTTCTTATGATTTAATCAAAGTTACAGAGTTAAAATCATGTTATGATTGTTCCTAAAATCTTGAGTTTTCTTGGCAGCTTTGGTTCCTCACATGTGAAAGATAAAATCTGCTTTAAAAATAATTTATGACATCGAGGTAACTGTATATGGTCTAATTCATAGTTAGGAAGGAGACACTGTGCCTCAGACGTACTACAACTGCATTTTCTTCTATGTGAATGTGTCCCTGATTTGTGGGAAGGATGACTTGACTGTAGGACACTGCTTTTATCCCTGGTGTTTTGTCCTATTTGGTAGCTACAGTTGCCTGGATCTAGACAGTGGATAATTCTTTTGTGATCAAACATGGATCTGGTGGTTTTTATAGGAGTACTTTATGTGAAGTATTATCAACAAAGGACTAGCTCTCCTTGTCTCAGATTTTCTTTACTGGTCATTCATGCCCTGTGTCCAAGTGAAACACAAGACCTTACAGAGCTTTGTGCCTCTGGAGATTTGAGCAGATAGTGAAAAGCTTTGCGTGTGAGGCAGGAGGGCTTATAGTATGTGGAAATGTTGCCAGTTTAGCAACAGATTAACTTGGGTCAGTAGCTTTCCTACAGAGGTAGTTGTCATTGAGGCATTTTCTGATGCTAGCAATGATTCATTGCTGGTTATCCTCACTTCAGAGTAATGCGAAGAGTTTTGTCATAGCTTGTAGTTGGAACCCAGTGTCTACAGACCCCTTGTCAGATGCTACTGATTAGACCAGGTAAACCTGTCGTTCAGCCAAGAAAGGAAGTTCTGTTGAAAGTCATTCCTGAATAAGTGTTTTGATTCCATGACTATCTCGCTCCAATTTATAGGAGGGAGAGGAGGTTCTTTTAATAGATACCTGACAGCGAGATTAAGACACAACGAGTCAAATGTTAGCCCAACCAGTTTATTACAAATCCTAGTTGTTCAGGGAGATGGGGAAGGGAAGATGGGCGATAGAAAAGATAGGAAATAAAAGCAAGGAGTCTCTGTAGGAAGGAAGAGAGGGATAGTCACCACTGTGGGTCCAATGTGGTTCGTAGTTCAGACATTGATCTCCAGTAGTGGTGGGTTGTCAGGGATTGTTGTTTGGTTGACAGCAACGATGGCGACCCTTTCCAAAGGTAGTACAAAGTCCAAAGTGGTTGAGTCAGCTCCTTTTGGAGTGACAGCTGCTGGCTTTTGGATCTCAGCAGGATCTCCTTTTCTTCCCGTCTTCTGGGACTTGCCAACAGATAAGAGGGAGCGTGGAGGTGCCAACTTATATCTTGCCTTCACAGGATACAATGGTATCATCCCCCAATCTCCCATAGCAAACTGGAGTTATTTGGTCACAGGCCAGACCTTCCACCAATAAACAGTCCTGAGCACTCTATTCTGGAGGCAAACAGCTCCAAAGAAATGCTTTCAAATGTGAAATTGTTCACACAGTGATGTCAACTGCCACATGGCAGCACCCGCTACTCATCTCCTAGTTAAGTCAGTTTTATTGCAAGAAAGGCCTCGGAAAGCAAGCTTTGAGCCAAAAACAAAGAAGGGTTCAGACAATGAGATGATATGGTCTTTTGGCCAAACTGTGTTGTCTTCTTTCTGTTTATGCTTAGTCATCCATTTGTACCTTGTTTATAGAGTTCAGGGATGACTTAACATTGAGAATTGAGGAACCCTGTGTGGACTGACGCTGCACATAAGTTAGATAAATTTTATTCCAACTTAGTACAGAGCTGTGAATTCAGAGAAGCAATACAGAGGAATAAATAGAGAAACAGAATGGATATTGTGCCACCAGTGCTCGAGAGGCTGAGATTATGGAATTTTAGCCCTGCAGTCTGAGATTGGATGGTGCACTGGGGCTGAGGATGTGTCTAACTGTTACATATGCACGTATTTATGTGTTTCTGTATATTCTGTGCCAGCCATTATTGGAGTTGTTATTTTCACGTGAAAATGTCAAAATACAACAATTCACTTCATAAAGTTTCATCAGCACAGCTGGTGGACTGTTACATTTTTTAAGAAGCAAGTGCTAGTTTGATATTTTGTTGTTATTTTTGTTTATTCATGGTAGGGAATAGTATGTTCGCATCCCTTTATTGATCTATGGGGAAAAAAATAAACCAACAGAACAACAACTACGGCTATTATTTCAGCCCTTCTTATGGCCACATTAGGATTAAGATTACATCTTTTCAAGCATTTTTGAAGATGCTTCCAGGATTGATTGAACTTGTGCTGCTGGTTTGAGATTTCAGATTGCTTTATTGTTTGTGCAGTTAAGAATTTCCTCCTCATTTCTTCTGTACTGATATAATTTATGTGACAGAAACATAAAAATAAATGTTGTGTGTGTGCTAGATTTAGCATAAATATTCACATAGAGTTGTCAAAAGAGGTTATTTTAAAAAGTCTTTCTTAACTACAGGAAACTAATGAGTGTTCTGAAGACTTACTTGGATATTTCTAGCCGAGGAGAGCAATGTGAACCTATCTTAAGAACTCTGAAGGCACTAGAGTATGTTTTCAAGTTCATTGTTAGATCCAGGACCTTATTTTCACAGTAAGTACCCGTGCTACTGCCATTTAACTATCAGTGCAATATCACAGAATAGTAGACCCGTGAATCAGAAAAAGTTGACTCTGGAAAATAGAGCTATAGTTTTCATGTTTTGCAAGTAAACCACAAAACTTTCTTATGCTGCAACTGGCCTGAGATACAGACTTTGCTGAAATAATATATTTTGGAGTGACAATCCTCAAATAATTGCTGTCTGATTTACAGTGTAAGTCACAGATATACGTACTAATAGCCAGCTTGAAAGGCTGATTATTTATTGTATCAGATGGCTTGGCCTAAGACCAACAGATGGCCAAACGTTGTGACAGATGACTTAAAGCTGGATGTTCGTTCTGTGCTCAGCAGCTTGCATAGAACAAGGTAATTTTAGTCAATTTGGAATTTATAGGGAAGACTCAGGCAAACAGATGAGGCATATTGTTTATGAGTGTTATTTAGGCACAGGGAAAAGGGAGAGGAGAAGAATGAACACAGTGGATGTAGAAAAATTACACCACAGTATTGATAAACTCTGCTTCCTCCACTAGCCCTTACATATTGTCACCATACCTCGCAGATCCCTTCTACATCCTCTTTTCTCTCTTCATTCCTGCTCTTTCCATTTATGCTCAGCTGTTTCCCCCATAGAACTTGTTCTGTTTGCCCCCTGACATGTGCCAAAGGTATGCAATGCCAGAAGATATGTAATGGCAAACTCAGGTTTGTGGGTAACCCAGTGGTTGGTTTTATGCTCGTGATTGGCAGCCAACAGAACAGAGATTTGTCTCATTTTTGTCTACCTTTTGGTCAGTGGGAGCTCTAATACAACTTTTCTGTTATTCCACTGCTCATTTTCAAAAAATCCATGTAAGTTTATTGTTTCGTTAAATTAATTATGTTGTGTGATAGACTTTGAAATTTTGGCCAAAATAGTGGATTTAAAAGAGATGGGCTACAGGTACGTAGTCCCTTAGAAATAGTCTTGACTCTAAGAACTTTCTATTTCTAAGTGGATCCACACGAACAAGATGAGAAGCTGTATAAACAAAACAAATGGTGCTCCTGAGAATAGAAGTTAAAAGTAGTTCAAAAACTTAAAATTTTTTTTTAATAGATGTCCTGGCAAAAGCAGGTATTGAGAGCCTTGCAGCAGGAAGCATTTTGTAGGGGATAACAGGACAGTTGTTGCAAGGCTGAAGGATAGAAGCCAGAGTTGGTTGTACATTTGTTTTCGCTTGGAAAACTTTAGTCTCCATCTTAATTTTTAGTATTAGCAAGCAGCATAAATGTGCACGTTGAACAGTCTGTGGTTAAGCAGGTTGCTGCCATATGGTGCATATTTGATTGATTAGCTTATACATATTTACACCTTCTAGTTTGCCTTGTAACTGCCTTAACTGAACGTCTGAAACTCCAAGTTCAGTCTGACAATTATTATTATACACAGTAAATGCTCGTTTAGCTTTAGCTGTCGACTAAACCGAGAAATCAGTAAACACTCCTTTGATGTTGTATAGCCATTTCTAGCTGTTATGATTTAACTTTTCAGTCAGGAGTGTCCGACTGGTCCGTGGAAATGAAGGAAATCTGGAAGAAATGGATTAATGTAATTTATTCCATGAAAAGAGTTAGTAGTTAGAATTGAAGTGGTTAATTTTCAAAGACTGAGAGAAGTCATCTCAGAGACAAATATTTTAAATTAATAGAGCTAATACAGATTTTCTCTTGGACAGTGAAATGAACTTTTACCTTTCTTAGTAACTTCAAATCTGAGAGGTTTCATTCTTCACAGCCTCTTTTGGAAAAAAGAACTTTAAAATTTTGATTATGTTGTATTCAAGCTGAAGATCACCTACTCAGTACAGTGGATAACAGTTACAACCCATGGCTGAAATATCAATTTATGTAATATTATACCAACTTCTAATAAGTATTTTGAAGTTAATGTTGAACCTGGTACGTTTGGGGCTATGATTTTTTTAATTCTGAAATGATAACCTAGTGCCTATCTCAACAGATTATATGAAGGCAAAGAACAAACAGAATTTGAAGAATCTATGAGGAGGCTGTTTGAATCCATCAACAACCTGATGAAAAGCCAACATAAAACTACCATTTTGTTGCAGGTTGGTGTGTGCTTGAAACAAAATGAGTCTGTTTATGATTTCTATAGTATGTTCTTGTACAGCATTTTGTTCGTTGTTTGTTTATCAAATATGAGGGTAAGGCACTGTTAGGTAAATTTATTGTTTGTTTCTCTTCTGTAACTGTCCTTTACTGAAAGACAAAATTTCTTAATAAAGTTGAAGTAGAAAAGGTCAAGAGAAGATACATTTATATCATTTTTAGCACACAGTCCTGGAGTGAAAAAACAAACGTGTGGATGTTAGAATTTCTTGAGGGATGGAGGAAGGTGTGGCCTCCACTGAGAGTTTCTTCAGGTAGTGCTAAACGGGAATTTCTTCCATTTTAGTTTGAAAAGTAACGATTATGATACTGGCATTTTGAAGGTACGTTATTTAAACATCTGAAAATAGGATCATGTCAGTTTTATTTATTCTCCCTTTTTGGATCCGATGCTTTAAGAAAACTAGAAGAGTAGGAGCTACTAAGGCCATTAATTATCAAATAGTTGGTATGTAGTTCTGCATTCAAATAGGAAATTGTCAGAGCTGTGCACTTCAAGTAGGAAGCAGATCTTACTGGATAACTGCAATATTGGTGCTTCATACATTCTTTGCTACAAACAGGTTGTATTGGGCTTGACTTTTCCTTTGAATTTATGTTTTGCTTCCTTTTGCTTTGAGACCTACTAGGAAGTAGAAGGCAGTGAAAATTTCTCTGCTCTGAATAAATGTTCCAGGTGGTTGACCTTTTGGAGAGCTGTATTCTCTGACACTTTGCCTGGAATTATATGTGCCTACAAAAGAACTAAGCATAAATGCTACTTTAATTGTATTTAAATTACCTTACACTGAATTGAAGAGACTGAAATAGTCAAGATTTGTGTTCCGTTGGTTCCTTGTTTACAGTGTTTTGAGACTACCTTTGATGTGTGGTAGTAGGTCATTGTTAAAAAACATGTTTGTTTGTAGTTAATTCAATTTATAAATTATTGTAGTTCAGGTATGTAGTATGGACTTCAGGAGCTAATGGAATCCCTTCTGCTTGGCATTGATGAAATTTATCTGGGTTTTGTGTAAAGCTGAAAGTGCCTTCTTAGTTACTTCTTACATTAGATATAAACAAATGACCTAAAGCAAGAGTTATGTCTGTTAGCAAGGTAGGCAGTAAACACCACTATTCTCAGTAAAAGCAAAACATGAAATTTCAGCATGCATTTTCTAGATAATGTGTTTAATCTGTCTTTTAGGGCACCCCATATTACCTAGAAGAAAAGACAGTAAACCTTCACATAATCCACATTTTTGGGATTTGTTCTTATTTCATTTAGCAAACCAGGATGTACCAAAGGTGGAACCTTTGTTATAAAAAATTAAAGCTATATCAGAAACAAACTGTTCACTAACAGCTCCCAGCAAAATGTTAGCTGTAAGTTACACCTTTGAGCTGTGTAATGAACTGAAGCTGCTGTTAGTTTTATAATCTTGTAATCTGAACCAGGCAGAGATTAATTGAACTAAAGCTTTGTATACTTAATTTTCTTTACTACACTTAAATTTTCTTAATTTGCAGCATGCAAATGTAATTCATTATTTGTAGGCATTTTCTTGAATGCTAAGTTCATGGGATCATAGAATGACTTGGGTTGGAAGGGGCCTCAAGGATCCTCAAGCTCCAGCCCCCCTGCCTCAGGCAGGGCCATCAACCTCCACATCTAATACTAGACCAGGCTGCAAGCAGAAGTTCATAATGGCAACACAGATTGGCTGTAGCTTTTACCCAGTAACCAAAAAATGCATACCCTGGTCTTATTTTTGATAGTCACAAATGTATGTGGCAAGAAGACATTCCAGTTTTCAGCTGAAGTAAGAACAGAGGAAACAGCTGATTTGTTTTAGAGAAAGGACCATCTCTTGGTGTTGTCTCTCTTGGCAACCAGCTATTGCATTGTGATTGAATCTTTGTTTAAAAGAAAAAAAAGCACTCCATGATGAAATTGTATTAAAATGTCATGGAAAATTTCAGCCTGACAGGAGAAGTCCAAATTTACCACTTTGTTTTCTATGCTTCTGTTTCAGTGTTTATATTCAGTGCTTTGTTTTGTGTTTGCCCTACAGAATTAACACAATCTGTATTTCGATTCAGGTTGCCGCCTTGAAGTACATACCATCAGTTCTTCATGATGTTGAAATGGTGTTTGATGCCAAGTTACTGAGGTGAGCTAACTTTGAACGTTTCATAGAAGTATCACATGGTCACGTGTAACATGCTATACAATGTAACACTAATTTGTACCTGGAATAAATCATTATGAATTGATTTTTTATTTAATTGGTTTACAATACTGAGGTCCGATTCTTAAGCAGTAACTCAATGAAATGTCCAAGTGGAATGACTTACCAGGTTTTTTTTCTCCTTGAATAAATTCTATTCAGAAGAAACAAATCTCATTTTGGCAGCTTGAAATAAATACTTCTATTTGTCAAGGATGAATTGCCTCCAACACATACAAAAATATCTTTATTGCATTGGGAAAAAAAAAGTAATCTTTCTAACTTCTGATCTAAGTGATCATGATAGGAGAAATAAGTCAAAATCTTAACAGGAAATAAATGTTTAGAACCATATAGCATTTTGCTCTTGCTGTTTTTTATTAAACTGCGGCACGTGTGTTTATGACACTTATCCTTTACGTGCAGCCAACTGCTATATGAGTTCTACACTTGCATTCCGCCGGTGAAACTCCAGAAGCAGAAGGTACAGTCCATGAAGGAAATAGTACGCAGCAACCTTTTTAAAAAGCAAGGTGAGTATTGAATGCCTTCAAGGCTTAAAATAAACGAGAGTGAAAATATTGGCTTCTGTTTTGTGTAATTCGTGTTTGAAATTTAGTAGAACTTACAGTCCCCGTGATTTGCCATCAGAATCTTCAAATCTTCGAAAAGAAACTGCCAGGTCCTCTGAAGTCGTAGCTGTGACCAGTAATTAGAGTGAGCTGTTTGCTTTGTGTGAGAAAGAGAATCTGGTTGAGTGTTTTCTGTGTATCTTCACACAACTTGTTTAGGTAACTGTACTTTAGCTGTCACACATAAATATGCGTAAACTCAAGCAGAAATGTTGCAACAGAATAGTGTCCCCATTAACGTGCCTTTTCAAAGCTGACACCTGTCCCATTCACAAAACCTTTCCATCAAAGTGCAAAGTGAATTCCTTGATCTGATTTTTAAGTTTGAGTTTGAGCGTGCCTCGGGTCTCCTGGTTCATGATGGGTCTCTCTTGAACTGGTCAAGATTAACAGCAAAGTCTACATTTCTTTATTAAACTTCTGAAGAAATATTATGTTCTAGGAAGTAAACGGGATTACTGTTCCTTTCTTAAGTTTTCTTAACTGCCTTTCTAAAAACTTCAGATGATGAGAATAGTAAACCTAGTCTCTAATATGAAGGGAGTGTGAGTTCCAGAAGCTTGACCTCTGGAGAGGGTTTCAAGTTTTGTATCTAATGGCGATTGAACGAAGCATCTGTACTGCCAAAGGAGAAGGAACGTGGATCTCAGAGAAAGAAGTTTATATTTTTCCTCTAATATAATGGTTAGGTGGATGGAGATAGATATATAGATATAGATATGTTCTTTGAACCCCTTTGTAAGCACTCTAGTGAAGTAGGAACATAAAGTGAAACCCTGTGAAGACAGCTTATGATATATGAGACTTCTACCTAGGGTTAAGAAATTCTAAGTGTGCAGTGGTGTAGCAACAGTTCGCAGACAGCGATTCTGGAAACTCAACAATTGCAACAGTGGTAGCAGGTGGTACTGCAATGTACTTACAGAGAAGGATGCAGTAAAAATGCTGTGACTTGTGTGCTGTTACTTTTCTGCAGACTCGCCTCTTACTGGAAGACTGGGACTTTGTTTCTTAATTTGGTTATTTAGGTCAATATCTCTTCTGACAAATGTGAACCACTGTGATCTTGCAGTTGTTAGAAATATGCGACTTCTGTTAATTACTGAAAATCAAATTTACCAGCAAGAGAAGTGTTCACATCAAGTAATAGTAAATATTGGAGTCGGATACGTGGATTTGAACTGCAGAGTTTAGATTCCCTTTGTAGTACTTGGAGACAGATGAAATTGACAGAAGAGCTGTTCTCTTCCTGATGTAGTCTCTGTAAGTGCATGTGCTTCCACAGATTGCTGCAGGGTGAAGAGTTATCTGTGACTTTTTGTTATTTATGTTATATGGTAGTGGGAGATATTTAATTTACCCCAATGTATGTGCTGTCATGAGTGCATTTACAACATGATAAAATCATATATACAAGCATTTATTTTGGAGATGAAGCAACGTGGCAGTTTTTCTTGTAATAGATTTTTGTACACAGTTGTTACAGAACTAGAGCTTGGATTCTAATGCAGTATTCAGAACACCGATTTCACAAAGAATTGTTCAGAGAGTGTGCAGATATTATGGATCTGAAGGCAGTGTCTGGTTCTCAAAACAGAACACTTGTTTTGAGCAAATTCATAGTTTTATGGTGGAGCATTTGTGACAGAAGTGCAAGCATGCATACAGAGACCACCAAAGTGGTCTTGAATGTGTGTGGTAATCTTAACATATCCATGTAGCATTTGAAATATAGAATATTTGAATTATTATGTGAAATGGGGAGTATTCTGTAAGCTGATGCTAATTGTCAGAGGGCAAGTTCTAGGAGCATCAGTCTGCTTGAGAGCCTCCTCCCATTAGGCAGAGGTGTGATGCAGGCACTGCGTTGCCTCAGGTTGCAGCTGCCATTTAAGCATTGTTTCTCTTTTCTTTCATCAATGCTCTGTACTTAATACTTCCAAAGCTGGTTATTAACCAAAGTTTTGCCTTAGATCTAACTGTACAAAGTGTATATTTTTCAAAGGGGTATGGAAATACTTTGTTTTAAGCTAACAGTCTGGTGCCAGCAGGCCTTGAGTGTAGGATCCACTGAGTGGCATTTTTTTTGTCTGAATTGATTTGGTAAAATTGAATTTAAACTAGAAATAAACTGTAGCATCAGTTCACAAGTGCATAACTAAATCCAGTGGTCATCTGCTGAGAGGAAAAGGGAAATAGAATGTAAGGGATATAAGGGAAGAATTAGGGACAAAAATAGAATTTTGGCTAGACAAAACCAGATGTCCCCCTTAATCAATGCAATTGACAATTTACAGTTCTTCTAGATGAGCCTTTGGTGATTCAGTCATCCTTGGCAATTCTTACAGCTGCTTGCTTGGTTTATATTACACTGTTATCATCAGGCTGCACGCTGCTTGTTTTTTCTCCCTCCAAATCTGCAGTTTGTCTAAAGATACACTTGCCCTTTTTTCTTAAATGTCTTATTTGGTTGTGAAGTGGTATTCTATTGTAAAAGAGCCTGTCACTTTTATCTGAATGTGTAGAAGCATATTTTTTTCTCAACTCCATACTGAAAAATATGTTTACATCTGGGAAATGTGTTTCTCTGGGGAATATGACCTTTCTGCAAACTTTGAGGTTTTTTAATTCAGTGGGAATCCTTCACCCTAGGTGATATTCCAAGAAGTCATTTCTGAATTCATTCTGTCTTGAGCGACTGCTGTAGAATTATTTCTTACTTAAATATTTAAGTAATTGCTCATACGTGAAAGGAACAGAGACCGGCAGCTCTTTTTTCCTTCTTGTTTTATCCAACTAAATTAAAAATGTCCTGTGTTTACTTTACCTATTTTGGATGTATCTATTTGATAGCTATATGAACATCATCTCATTCTAAGCATAGCTTTGGAATTCAGCTTAAGGTCTGTAGAAGATGTTTGGCAACAGTCCCCAGTATGACGTCATCACATTAGCTGAAAATCAGGTCACTTTAAAAGGGCTTGTACAGATGATAATGAAGCAGTGCTAATGTCTTGTTGCAAATGAATATGTATGTTTTTATTTATATTAGAGATATCAAAATCACTGGGATAGGAATATTCAAGACTCATAACATAGGCTGGCCTTAAACATAAACATCATACCAGGAAATTCTTGTTTTTAAGTACATACTTTGGGCAGCACCGTTTGTTTTTGCACAAGATTAACTAGTATTGTCATACATATTCAAGCAATCTGCAACAGTCCATAAAGAAGCTGTATGTAGTGCAATTCAGCTGATTTTGAACAGCTAATAAAGGATTGTAATTTCCAAGAGCTCTTCAGCAGCAGCAGTCAGAACTGGAATGTTTAACTTAGCTCTTTATCCCCTCAAACCAAAACCAACACCCCCCCGTCAATTTTTGGTCTTATTCCTTTCCCAAACCCTGTTTGTAGTTTTCTTCCTGCCAGCTCCGAATTTGGAATTTACTCTTGTGTAAGATGAACCTTCCATTCTGCATGGTCCTCAAAGCAAGAGGCACGGGTTTACTTACCATGTGAAAAGAAAGCAACTGAATTTGATGCTTGGCTGTTTTTGCACTTTTTCTTGATAATCTGCTGCTAAGTTTTCAGAAGCAAAATCAGTGTTTTCCCAGTTCTTAACGTTGTCTTTTTTCAGTGACTATTGATCAACCATTAGTGAGATTCAAAGCAAGTTATCATTATTGTCTGTTTAGTGTGGGATTTCTTTCATGGGTTTAGCAGCCCTTTGCTTTAGCTGCAGTCTGTTAATGCCTAATTGCAGCCTTTCAGTATCTAAAAGGAGCCTATGAACCGGAGGGAAGTCAACTCTTTGAAAGCATAGATAACAGCAGGACAAGGGGAAATGGTTTTAAGTTGAGGGAGGGAAGATTTAGGTTGGATGTCAGGGGGAAGTTCTTTACTATGAGAGTGGTGAGGTGCTGGCACAGGCTGCCAGAGAGGCTGTGGATGCTCCGTCCCTGAAGGTGTTCAAGGCCAGGTTGGATGTGGCCCTGGGCAGCCTGGTCTAGTATTAAATGGGGAGGTTGGTGGCCCTGCCTGGCAGGGGGGTTGGAGATTCATGATCCTCGAGGTCCCTTCCAACCTGGGCCGTTCTGTGTAATTCTCTGTAAAGATTTTACTGTTTACAGATGAGCAATAGTAATAGATCGCTGCTTGCTTTTAAATGCTGCTTGTCTGAAGTCTTGAAATACATTGCTGGTATATGATATAAAATGTCAACCTCAGATATGTTGCAAATTTTTAAAAGGGTATGTATTTTCTGTTTTGATGTTTACAGAGTAACAGTGAGTAGGTTTGCTAAAAAGATTTCTAATACTGAGGAACTTTTAATAAAAAATGGTAAGTGGTGCTGTGTTGTACTGCTGATCAGATGATTGGTACATTTTATTTTTTCTAGATGAATAGTTACTGGATTCACTGAATTCTAGTTATAAATTTAATGTACAAAATCTCCTTGTGCAATTTTTGCTAATATAAAACACTTAACAGGAAAACTAGTCAGCTAAGATCAGAAATATAGCATATATAGTACTTATTTAAGCTGTTTACTAGCCTAGCATCTTTACACTGGTTATTAAAATCTTGCATATCTGCAGGGTAGGTCATTGTGATTCAAACTTGTTCCAGTAATTGAGAGCAAAAGCCTTGTATTTTTTAATATGTACAAGTAATAGCTTGTTTAGATATATATGATGGATTAGACTAGATATTAGAAGAAATTCTTTACTGTGAGCGTGGTGGGACACTGGAACAGGCCGCGCAGTGAGGTTGTGGATGCCCCCTCCCTGGAGGCATCTCAGACCAGGCTGGATGGGGCTGTGAGCAACCTGGTCTAGAGGGAGGTGTCCCTGCCTAGGGCAGGAGGTTGGAACTAAATGATCTTAAAGGTCCCTTCCACCCCAAACCATTTTATGACATGCAAGATCTACATGAAGATGATTTTACCAATATGCAATGTATTATTATATAAGAATGCTTAGATAATATTGTTTGTAGAGGAGCCTCAGGAAATACCAACTGATGTTTTTAATTATTAGTTAAAAATAAAAGATGATCTTCTGAAGGTTTCCTAAAATAGAGAAATGAGGTGGATGTCCTTTTAAAAGAAAGCTAAGATGTGCACTGTGTAAGTCATTATCTTGCTAATCAGGTAATATTTGCTTTAACTAAAGAAAATTAATTGGAAGATTTTGTATTTCAATATTTTGATTAAGTGAGAGAATAAAACTTCTTGCCATTTTTGTAGAGTTCTAAACTTGTACATTCCAAACCTCACAATTTCCCTTCTCTGAGATGCCTTATTTTTTCCGTGGGGGGGAGAGGCCGTACCTTTTCACTGTCCTCGATGCAGTCCAATGAGGGGCTCTCCCAAGTATGTTTTACTTTCTGTGAGTCCATTATATGGAGAAGCTGTCATCCCTCTGACTGTGGTTAGCTAACAGTCACTATTGCTTCAACAGTATTACCTAAATGTGTTATGGTATTTCCTCATAGAGCTTCTATTTAGGGTTTTCTTTCTATAGTTTTTCTTTCACCTGATCTGCCTTTAAGTTTCTAATGGCAGAAAATCAATCTTGATATGACCGCTGGATGTTTTCATTAGTAACTGATGTTTTAAAATTTGCATGTATGTTGTGGTTTCACACTGGGCTTAACCTGCAAGTTGTAGAAAGGAAAAATCCCCAGTGTGTTTAATTACACGCACTGTAAAATGTGAAAAGACCAATACAAAAGGATTTATCTCTGACTGATATTACAGTGGCATGGAAAATGTTTCTGTGCAGTGCACAGTGAAGGGCCAGCAAGTCCATCTCCACGCATATTACCTTGGTTTAAAAAAGAAATAAAACTCCCCAAGCCATCTCCCGTCAAATACAATTCATTCTAAAATTAGTCATGTTTACCACAATGTTTGCAGGGTGCAGGCAATGTCTAATTCCTTACTTGAAGCAATGATGTGGAAGGTAATTAACAAGAATAGAAACATATGTAGTGTGTCGCAAAATAGGATCCAGCATGATAATTAACAGTATCATTAACTAAAGTTCACGTTTATCTAGAAGAGGTAGTGTTCTTCAGTGGATATGGAATATGCTTAACTAAATTGCCAATTACAGTGAAGTATATTAATTTGTATGTTTCAGATTATCCATTTTTCCTCCAGGCTTTAGCACTTAATCTTTTTGCATGTAGTTCATTAGAATTCCAGTAAAGTTCATTTACTTCTACTCTCAATGGTATTGTCTATAGATCATAATTTAATTAGATTTTGTATACTAGTATTTCTCTTCCTTTATCCACTGACATTCATAGCATTTCCTAAGGAAGAAGAATTGGGAAAACAGTGAAATATGTTTTCAGTAGTTGAGATTAAGCTGAATGTGCTGCTATTTAATTCTAGGCTTTCAACATTTTTCACTGTAGTTGGTCATAGAACATAGAGTGCTTTTGTCAGGTAGGATACATGGTCCTATCAACATGATAGGATGAGCGTTACCATAATCTCTCTTCCCTCACAACCCCTCTGTTTTTGAGAGTCACCAATTTTAGACATAGTTGTTTACAAATTGCTTGCATTTTTTGCTGATGCCAGTATTTATGAGCTTATAATATTTGGAAATAGAGTTGTTTTTTCTATGCTGATCATGTAGTATTCACTGACATTATGTTGAAGTTTGTAAATCAGCCCTGGAGAGTTGCTTTTTTATTGGTGTGAAATCAATATGAAGTGCTTAACAGTATAATAAAATGTCTGTATTCACACTGCTGCTTTTCTCTTCGTATTCTCTAGAGGTCCACTCCTGATTAAGAGTTTATTCTGTAGCAAAACACTATGAGATCTACTCCAAAGAATATAAACTCTAAGTAGGTCACACAGATGGTCACCAGCAGGGCTGGGAATAGAGCTCCTGTCTCTTAGCCCAAAATCCAGAGCCTCTGATCACTAGCTGTAGACACAGCTACTGCATGTTCAGCGTATGCAAACGACTTGCTGATTTCTGGAAGAGCAGCAGCAAGAGACATATGTTATCTGTAGTGGTTAATCTGCCAAATGCCAGGAGGAATGCTGAAATGATAGTAGTTGTTTTTCTAATGGAAGGACTCCTTCTACTGTAGGCTTTGTTTAAACAAAATGTGTATTTGCGTATGTCAACAGCTAGGTTGGTTTCCTAATATTAACGTGAATATTACGAATTCTGGTGTTGTTGGAATGTTCTGATGCTTCTATTTTACTGCTTGAAAAGTATCAGTGTTAAATGCATTGGTGATCTAGAAGAGAAAAGATTTAAGTCAGATCTGAGATTTATTTCTCTGCTGTCACCCAATTAAAGATGTAAAAATCACTGTTTTGTTGTTACCTTCAGAACTTTTATGAAAAAAGCTGAAAGAAAAGTAGAATGGATAACAGTGGATAAACATCTTTCTGTTTTATTATTGCCAGAGTTTGAGTTGTGAATAGAACTTTTAACTATTTTCACAACAACCTGTGTTCCTATTGATCTGAGTACTGAAGCAGAAGTTTTGTTTTTCATTTTCTGTGGTTGTTTTCCTGCACTGTTTGGCACAAACTTCCAACATTTTAAAATGCCTAAATGTAGGAGTTTGATAACACGCTTCACCCTCCCATTTTTAGCTACTGGGAAAAACCTGAAAACGCTCACTTTACATAAAGCCCTTAAAATGGCTCTGTAGTGAAATGAAGTATTTCCTGTAGATCCATCCTTGTGCTGATTACTCTAGCTTTAAAAAAGTTCTTTTAAGAAACACTTCTGGTTTTATTCTTTCTTTGTTCTGTTAATATTCAGTAGTAGTTTTAGTGTTATATTACCCTTGAAGCATCACTTTTCAAATCACTTTTTCCCAGTTTTATTCCTGAAGTAGTCTGATGTGGATAAGGAAGGCTATGTGTACCTCCAGGTATTTGTTCTCATGCATTTGTGGTGACACATGAGGATTAAAGCCTTTCACTTCTTCCGTGTATTGAGGAACATGTAATGTGCTGGATATTTCCTCAAGCATTTGTTACTTGTAACCTTTTCCTAGTCTTGACCTCTTATAGTAGGTTTTTAAGAATAAAAAATATATTATGAAATCTTTCTTGTATGGAGGGAAATCCAAATCTAGCTAGGTGAACTAGTTTTAACAGTTAACTTATACTGTTAACAGTACATAATACTGATTTTTTTCTAACTCCTTCAAGTGGAATAGAGAGAAGAAAGATATATAGCAGAAGTCAGCACAAAGCTACTGCTTATTTTAGCAAAATTTAGTGTATCAATTAAACAAAATGTTGGAATTCATAAATATTCCATTGTTCAAACAGAAGGCAAACTTTTAAATCTGCCAGGGAGGACATGCTGACAAGCATTTGTGTCAGGCTGGCAGACTGCAGTGACTGCAAACTGGAAAAGACACCGAGAGCTCAGAATGTTGTTTTGGCTACAGCAGTGGTAGTGTTAGTTGTTGCTCTGGCTGCCTTCCAGTAAGTGACATTCTCAGCTCCTGCAAGAAACTTGAAGATATCCCTTGAAGTGGGGAAGTGGTTGCATTCTGCTGTATTTATGCTTGGAGTTGATGGTGTGCTGTGACCATTCAGACTGTACCTATTCTGCCATCTAACCTTTCTTGCTGACATTTGCTTTGAACAATCAGCTCAACATCATACAGTGATGTGTGCTGATTTCATAAGATCCACCACTGTGTTTCTCCTTCCTCTGTAAGTACTGAATTAGAGGCACACAAAGGCTTTGTCACTTACAGCACTGTCTGTCTGTAGGTGACCCTACAGCACCTCTCTGTTCTTTTGCTCTTTTATAAGCTGTGAAATTTGGATTTACCCATGAAAAAGATATATAGAATTTTAACTTCATCTCTCCTGTGCTTCCAACAAAGATTTAGATGTCAAATAATGGAGAGGGAAGACATCTAGTAGAAAGATGCATGCAGTTGTGAACAGATGTGCTTTGTGAAGAAGCATGGCACTGAAACTGTGCACTGACTGCCATCAGAAGTCTCTCTTTGTTGAAAGGAGGTTGTTCACTGATTTTATTTTTAAGGCTTTGCTCTAGATCTATATTCAGATGACATCTATGTCCTCACTAATTTGGCATGCCAGTGTAAGTGGGCATGAAACAATCCTAACAGATGGCTGTGACTGTAGCCTTGCCAGGTAATCAAGAGTAGTGTTTCCTAAGGGAGACAAAAGTGGTGTTAAATTTTTATTACCATTTTGGCTGCACATACGAGGCAGTCAGGAATGAAGCACATCTGTGGTTTTTGCTGAAGGAGACCCAAATGTCTTTTCTAATGACATTATTGCATTAATGACCTGAAATTTGAATTTCACTTACCTGACACAGAAGAAATAATTAAATATGAAGAATATGATGAAAGAGGAGTTTCAAAATTACATGCAGCTATACTTAATCTTCTACCTGAATGAACCTTATTCATTAAGCTCTTATCAGGGAACTTTCCTCTGAGGAGTGTGCTGGAATTTGGGGCTAATCTGTATGTAGAATGTTATTATGGGAGATGCTGATGAAATAAATGCAAGAGGTTCACAGTGTATGGTGATGTATCATGTTCAGATATAGTTTGAGCTAACATATGTTTTATCCTAGTTTCTAGAAAATAAAAGGCAGTAGAATGTTAATCAGTTGTTGTTTTTGTTTTTTTTCACGGGTTTTAATGTTAAGAAAGAGTATGTCTATTTTTTGCTGGCAGTCCTTCCCACTACCTCATTTTATCAAGCAGAAAAACAGCTAGCACTTAAAACTGCCATCTTTCCTGCCATCTCCTTAGCATCTGTGTTGAACTGTCTTTGAAGGGTGTTTTAGTTGGGTGGAAATCATAAAATCATAGGATGGCTTGGGTTGAAAAGGGACCTCAAGATCACCAAGTTCCAACCCCCCTGCCACGGGTGGGGTTGCCAACCACTAGATCAAGTACTACATTAGGGGGCCCCATCCAGCCTGGCCTTGAACACCTCCAGGGATGGGGCATCCGCAGCCTCACTGGGCAGCCCGTGCCAGCACCTCACCACCCTCTCAGTGGAAATCTTCCCCCTGAAACACAAGTTGCGTAAATTCTGTCTGTGTTGCTCCCTGAACAGGAAATACAGTGTTGCTGTGTTACTTCTGGGTTTGTACTGTACTCACCAAATAAAGTGTCTCTTGTAGCTTGGAAGAATTGTTATAGAAATATTGGATCCATTGCTTTTTATTCATGTTGTGCCATTATCAATAGTAGAGTAGTATTTCTTAGGAAATAAATGAATCTGCCCCTAAGATACAATTAAATGCTCCTGGCTTATATGGCTAGGAGCTGTTAATTGAAATAGAAGTAATCTTCTGCAATGATAACCTCTCTTGTTTCATCTACAAAACTCAGGAATTAATAATCTTCCAGTTTTTTTCTCCCTTCAATTTCTTTCCCTCTTTCCCTTCCGTTACTGACACTCTTATAATGAGGATTCTGTGTCCCTGGCTTGATTTTAAATCTCACTGTATATACTTCTGCTGTGGCTCATGCTGTGTTTGTCAGTGAATTAGAATACTAAATATCTGGGTATGGATTTTTAAGCCATTCTTAGATGAATAAAAGTCACGTTTTTGTTCTTGCTTATAGAAATTGAGAAGTTTTCTAGTTATGTGGTTTTGATAGAAAATAGTAACCAATTGATGGTGTGTGTTCTTCCATAATGCTTACAACAGGTAGACTGTTTTAAGCAATAAGAACTCGATCAAGTTATGTGAGTAAGAACTTTAGCTGTCTAGCAGCTATTAGAATGTTTTTTTAATCGAATATGTTGCTGGAAATGCCTTTTATTCTGAAGTGGAAACTTTCAGTCTCAGGTTTTTCTCATAAATATGTGGAGTTTTTGAAGTATTTGCTCAGCATTATTCACGCTGTCGCCTTGCAGTCTGTTTAATTGCGTAGTGTACAAATAAGGTGCTACTTAAATCACTTCACACTGTGTCAATACATTTGAAGAAAAAAACCTTTTTTACCTTTTGTTCCTTGATAGTCAGTGCCTTCTCTGAAGTTATTTCAAGTTTGTGCATCTTGTCCCCATAGCATTTCAGTAAGGATCTCTATCTCAATATATGCAAGACTACAGTGTAATGTAGTTTGTCATCTTCCTTAGATTTAATCAAGAACACATGCGTGCATAGTTCTTCCCCTTTGTAGGCATGAAAATCCTTTCATGGGAATCTTTTTGCTATCTGCATTTTTGTATGTGTTCTTAGAAGTCGTGCTTCAAAATGATGCATACAGAATAATTGTTTGTTATTCTGCATCTTATTTTCGGAATTAATAATTTTAAAATTATTTTTATTCCATTAAAATCATGTCACTGCTTAAAAACAGAGTATTTCTAGTCCCTTTGCGTATAAATTGAAGCATTTGTCACTGGTTGTTTGGGACTACTTAAACAGTGTTCAGTATTTAGCTGAAGCGATTTGTATTGATCAAAGAATTGTTTATTTATATATAAGAAATATTGTTAACTTGGAAAAATGCCACCCAAGTTTGAGAGTAACCCTGAGGCGCTGTTCCACGTCACAATTGACTGTAGATGTTAAAGGGTATCGTGTTTCCCTGTTTGGAGGAAGATATATTTGCAAGGAGTGTTTGATTTATATTTGCTCTTAAGACACTTTTTTTTTCTCTTTCAGAATGCAGGGACATCCTGCTTCCTGTCATTACCAAAGAACTGAAGGAGTTACTGGAACAGAAAGATGATCAGCAGGTCCAAGAGAAGAAGTACTGTGTTGAATTACTCAATAGCATCCTGGAGGTTCTGAGCTGTCAAGACCCTGTAAGTATTGATGATGGCTCACATCTGTAGTGAGGCTGAGATGATCAAGTGGTAAATTATTGATGCAGATGGATCTAATTTAAATTTTTAATACAAGTTAGTGTCAGACTGAACTATTTTCCTATTTTTCACAAACTTAAGTTAGAGCAGTTGATGTATTGAAGGTGAAATGCTGAAATCTGTGCTGTGTCTTTTCTTTCCCAATTTTATATTCCTGAGGTAGCCAGCAGTTGTAAATCACCATAGTACGATTAGAAGCAGGGGTAGCATTGATTTTTATTCTAGCAGAGGTTCTGTCTATTTTGGACTGGTAAAGTTCAGTGGTGTAACTACTGAAATGAATTAGAGTGTTATTATAAGTACTTGGAATAATTTTCAAATTTAATGTTGTTTCCTTTTATAAAAATCTTGTATTCCTGAAGAGAAATGTTTTTCAGTGCACAAATATCGCAGCTTGTGCTTTCTGCTTTCAGCAGTGTGTGTACAGAACATTACTCTTTGCTGTACTTCATTTTGAGACTGTCATTTTTCACTTGGGCTCCTGTAATTTGGAGCGCTGTAGAAATCGTGGTTTGAGCAATTGCTTTCCTTATTTGAGAGAATATCTAGTTGACTTTTCAGTCCTTCATCCTTTAGTGAGTAGAAAGTTATTCAATAAAGTTTCACGATCAGTTGAGGAGTTTTTCTGAGAAGAGCTCATAATTGCAGTAGCCAAACTGTAGTTCCTCCCATGAACAGGTACTTATTTTATTCTGGGCTTTATTTTTCTGATGCGTTTCTTCAAGCTTTGAAGGCTCTGGATAAAGGCAAGTTGTCATTTCATTCCAGCTTTCACTGTGTGTCATTGCATACCTTTTCTAGTAATGAAATCATTGCAGTGTGGTGTCTGATTTCTTAATTTTTTTGTGAGTTCATAACTGAAAAGTCCTGTCTGTTTGCACAAGCGATCTCCCTAGTGATCTTTTAATGTATATTATGAGCTATAGATTAATTTTTGCTGCATGTGCACCACATACATTATGTTCAATCTTGCAGTTACTGTCCATTGTAAAAGTTGCTCCTGGAAGTTTGGGTCTGTAGCTCACGTTTGCATGAGTGAACAAGAATCGCTGCATGCGGAACAATTTGAAGAAATCAAAGTCTTGTTGCTTGGTGTGCACATACGTGGTCCAGTGCAGTCTGAAGACTGTTTAGTAGCTTGTATGTTATTTTATTTCCGAGAGTAGGAATTGGTATCCTGAATGATGTAGAAACGTGATGGACTGTTTTAATGCATGTGCTGACATTTCTCTGAAAATTCAAAGACTTAGCAGAAAATAACCTTTAAATAAAATCACCTTTAAGTACTTGAGCAGATGTTTTTTCCTTTTCCCGGGAAAGGTATGTTATGCACTAATGTGAACAAAGAATAGAATTCATCCTTAACAATGGAGTTACGGTTAATTTTGAAATCATTATATAATAGTCTGAGCTGTTATTAACAATTAAGGTACAGCATGTACTAAAATATGGAAGAAAGCGATTGGAGATGATAAGATCCTCTGTCTTTGGATCGAAGCAAAAAACAACAAAAGCAAACTAGTAAACAAGCGAATTCCCTGTGACAAGGGGAAGTGTGAAAGTGTGCAAAGTGCTGCTACATAGTTGACAGTTTGGGACCATTTATTCTTTTGTATATGTTCAGGATACTCTAAATACATTTAGAAATATAAGAAAAGTTATTTCTGCCTTCCGGATTTGAACTCTGCTGAACTGAATTAAAAATATCTTTAAGCTGTTCTTGTCTTGCTGCTGCCCTGCCAGTTTTCTAATTTCCATATGCACTTAATAACCCATACAAAAAGTATAACTGATTCTATATCCTGCTCTGGTTTAGATAGACTGAAGTGTTTATGTAACACCAAAACAGATGTACTGTGTTTATTGTTCAAGGAAGAGAAATACTGTGCCTTCTAAAAAGTAAAGTAAATTACAGTCGAGGCTAGGAGCAAACAATGACAAAAGGCATGGATACCTCATGAATATAGCAGGAAAATAATATCTTACAAGGTATTTAGAAATTACTAGAAATCATGTATGTTTTTCTTGAGGCATGGAAAAGTAAACGGAACTTATTTTTATGCAGGATAAACATGTCAAGCCATTAAGCAGCACTGAAATTTGATAAAACTGCTGGTACAGTTGTTGGAGCCATGGCATATACTCAATCCCTAGTAATTTAATGAAAGCTACTAAATTGGGTTGGGAAATTAGTTTAGATGTCTCCAGGAAATGAGATTTGGAGTATCCTCAAGAATTCCATGAAAGAAAGCATTTTAGAAAAATGCTTAACAACTCTATGTAGAAATGAAGACATGATAATAATTTAAAAAGCAGATCCAGTAGGAACTGTAGAGTTGCTTAAAGGGTTGTTCATTACAACATCCAAGCATCTCTGTATTGTCTTGACTTCTTCAAGCAGTTATCATACTTAATTCATTCTAAAGGTATTTAAATTTAAAGCTGTATTTTTTTCATGAAAGGGTGACTGTGATTCAAGTGAGACATTCTAGAACTTGCACTTTTTTAATACTGGAAGTATCATAAGATAATATGATTAATGAAAGCATATTGCAACAAAGCCAAATCATAGAATATTGATTGCAGCACTGTAAAGAACAGTTGCAGCTGACTTGCCAGTTTTGATCTCTGCATTTGATAGCTGCAGGAACAGAGTTCTAACCAAGAAACTATTTAAGTGTTGTAGTTGTCACAGGGTATCTTTTCTGGGTGAAAAGAAAATATTCTTTGCAAATTGTATGCTCTGAGCTGTAGTGCTTTTAGAATACTATCTGAAGGTAAACACCATTTTTAGTTTGTGAGGTTTTTTGCCCTGGCAGAATAGGCAGGCAGAGCTACCTGTCATTTGATTCAAGTTGGTGAATGGTTGGCAAAACATGGTACTGACCTGTGGTGGGTCTCTGTGTAGTCCCAGCCCAACTGGGCAGTGCTTTGGCAACGGAGACCTCTTTCTTTTTGTGTTCTCACAGAGCAGTGAAGTGAAATGAAGTTAACTTTTTCCATTAGTAATTCTATACTTTGTGAGCGCAAGCTGAGATTATTCTCGAGGTCTAAACAATGCTGAGGGCCATTGATAGATGCGAGAATATCACAGTTCACTTCAATCACCTGTTGCCAGGGTTTTGCTATTAGGTTATAAGCAACTCATTGGGAAAACACACAAGTTCCTTGATGAGAGATGGGAAGTGACTATTTGAAACAAATGGGTTTGTAATGGATAGGGCTAAAATTGAATTGTGCCATTTGAAATGAATATTCCACTGAAATTACTGGAACAAGAAGAGTTAGTAGTATTCTTTCAACAGTGTGGTGAAATAACTGTCAACATGGAAATAATTGGTCTCATGTTTTACAAGAGATATGAATGTAATAGAAAAACTACTTTTTTGTTGTTTTCAGGCATCAACTTATCACCATATTCAAGAAATAATGGTACAGTTATTACGCACAGTGAACAAAACTGTTATTACAATGAGACGAGATGATTCCTTAATTGTGAGTAATATTTTAATGTATTTTTAATGCTTTGAAGATTATTTAATAATTACCCTGTAAAAATGCAAATAGTGTTTGCAGAGACCTTATTTGTGGACCTTTGGAGATTTAGAATGAAAGATCTAAAAGCTTTGCTCTCTTTTTGATTCAACTGTTCAACTTTACTGTCTTCCAAATTTTAGTTGAGCACTGACAGGTGAGCTTAGAGCTTTAAAAAAACAAACGAAACCAAAACCAAAAACCTCTATGTCTAAAGTTATTTGCTTTCTTATATAAACAGTTCAGTTGGATGCTCTGTTTCTTCCTGTTGATACCTAATGCACACAGGAAAAATGTCTGGAGATGTGCTCGAACAGAGCAGTTGCATGAGATATTTGTGGATGTTCTGTGGCTTAAAAGTTATACTCAAGGACAGATTCTACAACTTATTTAGATTTAGGTACATACATCATAAGTAATTCTCTTGACTTAGACTACTTCTGAGAGTGCAAGCCAGTTGCATTCAGCAGGAACTCTGGAACTTGTCCTTCAGATTGCTCACTGAAGAGAAGATATGTATTATATTTTAATCTTAGAGAACTGCATTATTCTGCAAAATCATCAACAGCATTTACTTGCTTGTTTCAGCCTTAAGAGGTGTGTTGCATGTCTTTGGAAGAGTTCTGTATTTTCTTGATCTGGGAAACCAAAATACCAGTTTTTGAGCCATTCAGAGCGTAATTTTCCCCTAATAATCAGCCTCCTAGTAGCTGAGTTCTTCAGGGATATTTGCCAATGGTTGCTTGAAATACCCAAGTGCTACATCTGCAAGTTTCAGAAATCTTATTATCTTATTATCAGAATTCTGTTCTGTTCTGTTTGCAGCTCTCTAATGTGTATGTGTAGTCGTAACAGGAGGAGGCTCTGAATGAAAACACAATGAACCTGTCAGTTTTCGAGTGTTTGAAAATGTTTTCTGTACTTACAGAGAAAACATCATGAGAGTTTTATGGATGACATAAGCAATCCACTGAGAAGTATTTCTGGATGCCATGAATAGTAAATGTAGAAGCAAAATACAACTGTTGTAATCCTACAAAAAATATAATTCTTAGTGAACACTAAGAAACAAGCTGCTTACAGACAACTAAAATATTTTGGTTTTGGTTTTTTTGCCATCTTCTGTAATTTGTCCAGGCATGCAGATGTCTGTATGGTAATAATGCTCATCATCACCTGTGTGTATCACGTTATAGAGGTTTCTCAGAGCAAAAATGATGAAGGGCTTTTTAGAGCTGAGGCAAGACCTCATAATGGGATAATGGGATAAACTTTTATATATATTATTTTTTGTGTGTGAAGAACGAATTAATCTCTGCATCCAGAAATGAAGCACAACAAGTGAAAATAAGCTCATTTCATGTTCTGCATACTGCCTTTAGTTCAGTCACTTACTTTGCAGGTTAGCTTTAATGGCTCTTGATAGGGCAAAACTTTCAAGCCTAAACGATCAATCTTTCAGAAACAAAGCAGTTAGTCAGGAAGTGTGGCTTTCTGCAGAATGCTCAGGTGAGCTCAAGTAGCTAAAAGCATGATGTGCTCTGTCAGTGTAGGTGGGACATAGAATAGCTGCAGTTGGACAAGGTTTAAGTTTACAAGACCTGTAATTCTTTGCAAGTTTAAATGTTTGCAGCTGCTAAGAGTACTAAATTTTATTTGCCTTCCATCAGAGATGAGGAGGTTTTTGTAATCTTCTAGGTTGTTAACAGAGAGGGAGCTATGGATTTTTGGCTTAGAACTTCTAGCTTTGACCTTTGCTTGCTACAACACTGTTTTAACCTTGGGAAAGGCTCTTCCTTGTGCACAGTGGGTAACAACATGCTGTGAGCTTTGTTCATGTAATTACTGCAAGGAGTCAGGCTAAGAAGGACGTGATCTCTTCAGGAGAAGCTGGTGGTAATGGATAAGTAATTTGGCTCTCTGCAGCTACTGCAGGGAAGACACTTAAATGGCACTGAGGGCTTTGTTTTGATGTTTTGGCTGTAATGGTGTCTTGCTTTGTGTCCATTAGATAAAATATGAAAAAGAAACAAACGAAAAAGCTCTCCTTAGTGATTATCACTGAAGTGCTTTTAAGCTTGTAATAAGGAAGGATGAATTTATTTTGTGAGGTTAACTCTTTATGCTGTACTGGAATCTTGATGTGAATCTTGACTTTCACTTGAAGGACACAGTGGTGCCAGGAAGTACCACTTACATAATTAAAGAAGCAAAATATGTAGAAGCATGTAGAATAGGGAAGTACTTAATTCTGTATCAGGTTGTTTATGGAAACAAAAACATTGTTATTGTGTTGTTTGTAGATGCATGGTAGACATTTTAAAGGTCACTGTTAGTAGTCCAAGCTTTATTTTGATCACATTGTTAGTTTAAACAAAGGTGAAGAGGATTTAATTACGTTACCAAGAAAAGTTTGACAATATTAGTATAAGATAGTGTACAAATCAAGAGTTTGCTGTAAAAAACCAATCAGGTAGAGATTTGTATTTATTACTTTTCCACCACGGACATGAATAAAAGTAAAGTTTCTGGATGCAAACCACCAACATTTCAAAGGAAATTCCCAGGATTGAAAAAAAAAAAAAAAAAAGGGATTGATGGGAAAAGCCAGTGCTTTAATAACCAGAACTACTCTTTCAGGAGATCGTGACCAGAGAAACCATTTCATGGAGCTGACACGTTTAAAAAATGCAATATATTAAAGTTAGACTGGCTAAAGCCTCTTTTCTGTTCAGTTTTCAAATTCAGATGTTTTCTCTACCTAGAAAAACTGCAGAGTGATTTTATGAAAGAACCATTTATTATTTCCCATTTATTTTTCCTTTCCGAAGAACAATTGTTCACTTCTTTTGAAATCTAAATACTGTTTGTTACTTATCAACTCCTGAAAGCTAAGAAAAAGATTTTATTTGAAAAGATGACGTCCCATTTAAAGAACATAAAGATTTACAAAACATACATTTGATGATATATTTCATTGGGAAGATATTCTGAGTCTAAAATAGCATAATTACTAAGTATGTTGACTTTTCCAGAAGAGCTACAGTATATGAAACTACAAAGAACCCTGCATGACCTGACAGTGCATGGCAGAAAGCAATCATTGCTCCTTTCACACATTTGGAGTTTTTAAAGAAAGTGAGGTTGACTCCATAAAACAGCAATTTGAACTAAAGTAGTTCTAGAACATATGTGCTGTACAGTATTTTATACATTGCACATTGTAGTTGTCAATTAAATATGTCTTCAGAGAGACCTTCAGTGTTTTGTATGCAGGTGTTATCAGTTAGCTGTGGTTGATTTTTTTTTTCTGATTTTTAACATTTAATTCCTACTCTGGGCACTGGTTTCAGACATTGCACAATAAATTCTCAAATCAGGAAAATTCTCTAAGCCATTATTATTGTTTGCTTATCTGTCCTTTTCCATTGCTTTTCCAATCCTGACATCATCCTGTATCCGATGTCTTTTCACTCTTACTGTTTAATTTAACCAGTAGTTTTTTTGCTCCAGTGTTGTTTTTAAAATTTCATGTGCTAAGTCTGCTGTGTGACATGCTGTGGAGAAAACTCACTATAACAACCTCTTGCCTTAGATATATGTGGCTTTATTGTGAAACTATGATGCTTAATCTTTTGTACAAATAATTTATTTCTGGCATACTTTACTTCATTTTAAGTTAAATTGTTGTGGTATTTGTTTGTAGTAGGCAGAGCTTCTGGAAGCCAGCTGATCAGGGAGTTCTGTCCATGCACATTTCTAGAACGTGTTTGGCTAGGAAGTTATTGAAGTGGCTACTGTGGACTCACATAGCACATGGTTTCTTACCCTACCTGCATTCTTACGTTATCCTTTGTGTTCTTTTATTTATTTATTTATTAAAATCAACTTTCTTGACAACTCTGGGACAACTCAACATTATGAAGGACAGTGCTTTAGGTGGGCTCTTGATTTCATATTTTCTTTCCAGGTAAATAGATGTCTTAAAGGAAGTGACTTTGAAAGCACTGTATGGAGGGTAGTCTGAAAGACATGTTGATGTTTTTAAGTTGCAGCATTGAGAGCTGAGAGTCAGCTGGCCTAGGTAGCTTCAGTGTTTCTCTACTTGCTGCTATGCATGATATTACAAAGAGATTTTCATGTTCATGTATACATAAAGCGTATTTTTTTTATTGAGGGAGAAACAAATAACTGAGTAAGAAATATGGAAAGTAAAGTCTGATTTTGACTGGGAGATTAATGATTAAACATTGTCTGCAGTTCTTAATTTCGTCAAAATGAGACACGGAAATATAAAAAACAGAAACCATTTAAATTAGTATATTTCAGTTTTTTAGAAGTATTCATGTTTGTTCAGGTCATAAGAAAGAAATTAGCGCCTTTCTTCCTTGAATGGACTTCCTCAAAGTGAATAGCATATTTGTCTTGTACATTTTTACCTACTCCAGGAATTGATTGGTGTGATGTGGCAAATCAAAATGTTGTGATTGGTTTAAATTCAACAGTTTGTCTTTATTGAAGGGATGCATGTAAAAACAAAATCAGACATCAAAATGAGCCTTGTTGTACTTATTATTTAAGAAAAAGAAGGACAAAAAGATGTCTTTCACATAATAGCAGCTCACTGAAAGACAGCTTAGTACAAGAAAAAACTTACTGGTTTTGCTGGTATTGCTTTCATTGGTATTGCTTATTATTGTACCTTTGTCCCTCAAAGATATTAGTCTTAAAATGATGTTTTAATACACAAGAAACCTTTGCGCGCTAATAGATCCTTCGGCGTATCAATACAGTACAGTATTGCAAAATAGGAATGCTGTTGGAATGCCAGCATAAGCAGTACGTGTAGTTGAGTGTGATACAATGACATACTCTTATCTAATAAATTCTGGTGCCTACTATATCCACAAACCATTATTGACAAACTTCTGGCTCACTAAATGCACACACTTTGCTAGTGACATTTCATGTACAGCTTTCCCTTCAAAAGGCCTTTAAAGTAATGATAATTCTGTGTCTGTCAATTCCATACTGATTGTACTGAACATAATTTTTAAAACTGTTGTCCTTTAGTATCATGATAAATTAAGCCACGTGACAAAGTATCATTGCAAATGAAGACCGGTTTTTATAATCTTTGGTCTTTTCTGACATCTATGCATAATTGTTTTTAAGGTGTTTTCAAATGTCTGGCTAGCCCTAAGCATTGCAGAAACACAGAACTGTACAAAAAGAACAGACTTTTTAACTAATATTACAGAACTAATAACATATGATTTAAAAAATGAGGATCTAGAGGGAAATCTGTTGAAAACCCTGGCATCATTTGAACTGATTAACCAGAGTTTAAGAAATTCTGCAGAACAGATAATTTTTTTTAATATCAACTTATCTGTGTTGTATTTAATAGGCCTTAATAAAGTCATTTACCCTCCTAAGGCAAAGAAAAACCATAGAATGTTTTGATATAGCATTACAGGTATTAAACGTGTAGAGGTACAGAGGGGAAGAATTAGGTAAGTGTTTTAGCAGTACGGAAGCAAAAGTGGTTATTCCTCTCTATTCATCAGGGTAAGGCGCATTGGGATAGAGCAAGATGCAATGAATACAAGTCATAATTCAGTATAATCTAATCAGATGTTCTTTTCATTGTGGAGATGGTCAGATGTTGGAAAACGTTGCCTTTGGGTGTTACGAATTCTCCATCATTGGAGATGCTTAAAACTAAAATAGATGGAAATTGGATCTAGAATTACTCTTTTTTTGTTGTTGCTCTTTTAAGATACTTAACAAAGGAGTCTATTAAATGACAAACTTTGAAATAATTCCTTTTCTAATCGAACTGACGTAAGAACAGAATAAAACTTGAACCTGAAATTCTTCATTGTGGTTAAATCTTAGATGACAACAACCAATATATTTCACTGGAGATGTGAAATAATTATAATTATCTCCTCTGAGGAGATCCCCCTGAACTTATTCTTGATTATGCAGTTTGTTTAAACATCAGTGAAGTCCTTTTCCTTTAGTTCATGTTGCTTAGGAATATGAAATGAAGTCTGAAGGTTTGATTACTGTCTTTACAAAGAATATGAGCATCACTGGGGAAAAAAACTTAAGAAGAAAACTTAAAATTCTTTTTCAGAAACAGTCTCTTCGTGTGTCTTTATTCAGTGATATAATTGAAATCAATTCTTCTGATTTGACACTCAATTAAATATTCTTTAGTTCTGTGATTTCGTAACAGTGTATTTTCAGTTATGTGCTTCCAAACCTCTTTCTGCTCTACTGTCTTCTGAAATATAAAAATTGTTTCACTTTAAGATATGTAAGGAAGTCAAATCCACCAGAAGCATTTTTTTTTCACCTTTTTTGTTTTCTTCCTTAACTCCTTTTTCTCGGGGAGTGGATGATCAAATGATGGCTTCTGAGGTGAAGCTGAAGCTGGATTTTGCTCTGCGTTATCCAGCCTTTTCAAAATCTGTTGAAATCTTCCTTCTTGTTGTCTGAAGTCATATTCTACGCTAGAAAAATGAAGAGATGTAAGCTAATAAGTGCATAATTCCCTTTTAAAATGCTTACTTCATTAGAACAGATTCTTACTTCAGTGGAACTTGTTTACTTTGAGGGTGACAGAAAAGTGGAACAAGCTGCCCAGAGAAGTTGTGGTTTCCTTCTCTGGAGATACTCAAAACCCTCCTGGATACTTCCCTCTGCAACCTGCTGTGGGGGACCTGTGTTAGCGGGGGGGTAGGGCTAGATGATCTCCAGAAGTCTCTTCCAACCCCTATGATTCTGTGGTTCTGTAATAATGTGGCATTCAATATCAGAGCCTGGTTAAAATGCAGTGTATTTTGCTGCCTTGAATATAAGATCATTTATTAATATTTTCTGAAGAAATCCTCTTTCTTTACATGAGATAAGAACTCCAATATTGTTGATCTTTCAGTGCATTTTATTAAATGTTCAGATTTCAATTCTGTTATCTATCTCAATCGTGTATCTGTTGTGAATTCAAAACATTCACATCTTAAATGCGAGAAGTTCATCACCAGTAAGGACCAAAATATGTATGAAATAAAATAAATACATAAGTCTTTGAGATAAGTGGTATGAATTAACAAGGCAATAGGAAGTAGAACTCTACTCACAATGTCTGTATTGAAGCCTGTAACTATTTTTGATGTAAAATGGGAGTGAAGATGACAAGAGCAAGTATGTGCACAGAAAGAAAAGTAAGGCTCAAAAGAATCAATGTGAAAAAGAGGATTTTGATGCAACCAGTATAATTAAACAAACCAACTAAAAAAAGGAGTCAGGTTTTCCTTTATTATCTCCACATTTTCTAGGAAGGGGAATGAGATTTGTATCAGCTCTATCTGCAATGTAGATGTTTGCTGGAGGAGTGGAAAGCAAGAAGGAACTGACCTTTCGTTTTATTTTCCATAATACAAGCATTTTTTGAGGAAAAAAATATTATCAGAGTAAAGCTGGGATGCTGCAGCAAGGCCCTGATCCTAATTTGGGTACTTAGTGCCAAAAATCTGTGAAGTGTGTAAACATGCATATTTTTAAAGCACACTTTTAACTGTAGGTGTGTGTATGTACATATAAATGCAGGAATAGTGCTGAACAATATGTTAAATTTAAGTAGAAGTTTGTCTCTCTTATGATTAATATCTTTTTTTTTTTTTAAGTTAAATGAAATAAAGTAACTCAACTGTCAAACAAAGCAACAGGATTATTCCAATTTAGCAGAACTGGAAAGGGAACTCTGGACAGGGAGTAATACATAATAAGTGAAAGGAGTAGGAGAATGTGTTGTCAACAACAAATTTGATGCATCTGTTCAATTTTATCAGCTTTGGGCTAAAATGTAGTACTATTCAGTAGTCACAAGTAAGAACACCAGAGAAAGAGATGTTACTTTTATTTGAAAAAATATATATGTGGAAAGCCTCTGTTTATGTTCCTTTTTTCTTCCCTGCTTCAAAGTTTCAGATTTGTATTTTGGAGAAACTGTCTCTAGAGGTGAGAGATCAATTAAGTCTCCATTTAATAATTCTTCTTGTGTTTTGAGGTAACTGCTTGTTTTCAGTCCCACCTGTGTTATTATAATAAAAACATTAGTGTGGTAGGATCTAGATTGGAAGTCCCACGTTACTTCACTTAACCCTGCCGATTAGGTAATAAAGGTAAACGTACAGTCTGGTCTAAATTTGCTTCTGCTGTAGGACTGGAAAGTTCTTCATTCCTTCAGTAACTGGTGTAATCAGCACTTTAACAGATACAGATTAGTATACTGACTGCCTCAGGCTGTGTATGATAAGGAAGATTCAGTGACACTAACACATCATTCTGCTGTGTTTGAATCGTTACTGACTTAGGTTGTTGAAGAGCAGAAGAGGGCACCAGATGAAACATTTAATTCTATATTCAAAGTCAACAGTCATGCTGCAAATAAAAAAAATACACACATGGATTTTTTTAGACTACACAAAACCCATTACGTGGATTTGTTTAGAATAAACCTGATCAACACAAATACTTCCTTCAGAATATAATGAACATCAAATATTAGTTACTCAGAAATCTTTTTTGTAACTGCTTCTTATGAGACATTTCTATAAGAACGGAAACGATTACATTTCCTTACTGTTTTATGTTTTGTCTCTTAGAACTAGTAATTATTCAAACAGGATCTGTGTTCTTGCTTGTGTTCTACTAACCGTTGCTCTGTAAGCCTCCAGGCAATCTTAGCATTAAGAAGTACCTGCTAAACCAAAAGACACATCAATGTTTAACTGTTTCTTCTGTTCTTTGCTTCATATGTTTGCGCTTCTTACTCAAGATCTTTCCTGCATTGCAACTGTGTAAACTGAAAAGGCAGCATAAGAAGCATAGTTTATTCTCCTGCAGAGAGAAGGTATCCTGTGGCAAAGGGTTATTTCTGTATTAATTCTACAGTTTCTATATAATATGTGTTCCTGCAAGGAACAAATCCAACAAAAAGGTGTATCTTCTGTCAGCTCAGAGGGTGTTCAAAGGCACCGAACAAATAAAGGAAGTCTTTATTGTTCTGATTATTCCTTTTTATACAGACTGAGTCCGTATTGTTGGATAATGCATGTAACTTCCTGGAATAACGCATACAGTGCAGAACACTGGAAATCTTTATCTCAGAAGAGTTGTGGTATTTAATTTGTGAAGTGTCAAGTACTTTGAGGAAAGTAAATATTAAATTCATTACCAAAGGTTTAAGGCTTCAGCACACAACTGAACTATATTTTGAGCAATAATTTCCAATGCTGCGTCCAATTCTGACTTTACGGAACATACATATTAAACTCTTTAATAAATAAAGCTCTTCAATACATTGGTTTACGTAGAAAATGTGGTGTGAAAAACACATTAATGTGGGTATAATTTATTGCTTATATCCATAAAAAAATTTAAGGCATAGTGCTTACAAGCTGGCAAAAGCTAAGGCCTGCAATATTCTTTGAAATAAACAGAAAGTCTCCTACCCTTTATTTTTCTAAATGGGAACAAGCAAATATGTAAAACCACTGGAACATAGTCGTATCTTTAAAGAGAAAGAAATGCTGGGAGATCTTCCAAATCAAGTTTGGTTATTAATTACGCTGTGTCTCGTATAACTTCAACTCTTGATCTTCATAATAAGTTTCTGGCAAGTTCTTTTTCCACTATTTTCTTTTTTTTTTAAAATGAATTTTAAAAACATCACAACATGTCATAATGTGATGTGTGTATCAAAGATTTTTTATTATTATTATGAAGGAGAAAAAAGAAGTAAAATTGGCATGTGTTTTCAGTAATCTGCCATTGTTTCATTAGCTGATCAGCTGCCACGTCCTTTAAAATGCCCCTTACACAACAAAAATAAATGCAAAATACAGGATTAAAATAGCGGCCCTGTAGTTTCTCCAGTAAATATGATTTGAATACATATTCACTGTCTTTTCATTTCAGGCCTAAAATATAATATGGTAAATTGTGACTGTACACACATCTTACTTTTCATTTTCTTAAGTCTACAAAGTATGTCAGTACTAGGAGGAGTCTGGAATGGTGAAACGTGGGCTCTGATTATGCTGCAGTTGTTCAGCATTCTTTGAAAAGCCCATGCAATATTATGGAATTAAATAACTTAATATTTGTATTCTGACTTATAATAGAGCTTGCACTGACTGGAGAGTGTAATAGTGTGTTTACCAATTGATCGAGGTCCTAGAAAATCCTAGAAATCCTAGAAAATTGCTGAGAAGACCAGCTACTTGTGCAGTATTACAAAGACTGTACTTTCTCGGTTTTTGCTAGTAGGTAGAAAACCAAACTCTCTTTGTGTTAATATGAACGTAACACCTGGAATTTGTATAGCTTCTAGAACACAGTATTATCAAGTTCATCAGACTTCAAATTCATACTGTAGTTTATGTTAAAGTAATTTAGACTCAAAGCAGTCTCTCAAAATAATAATAAATAAGCCTTTGCTGAAGTGAGAATGGGGGCACGTTCATTGTTCTGCTTTCCACGTAATCATGAACTGGTGCATAATGGTATTTGGAGAATGTTGTGCTTATCTTTTCCAATATCCAAATTTATGACAGAAATTTTATCTCAAAAAATCTAACGCACACAGGGAATTTCATAATCAGAAACAGCTTCAGAGGTTTTCGAAGCAGGATAATAATAGTAGTGCTGTGAAACATTGGTGGAAGTTTGTTTGAATTTTCAAAAGTACAGTATCTCCTTCTGATAGCACCAGTGCTAATTGTTCTTTACCTGGGGAGAAAAAAACAAAAGCTCCTTACGTGTTCCCCTTTGGCTTTTTTAAAAAACAGGATTAATGATAACAGACCTTATACAGCTGTGTGCAGGACATTGTATTGTACATTTGTGAGAGATATACAGTCAATAGGAAATTGTGCAAGGTGTGGTACCTGTAAATTATACACGCGGTGTTCTGACACGTGCTGCAGTTGTTGAGGTCTTGACCAGTGTGGTAGAAGTTGCGCCTGTAACAAACAGTTGTTCATGTAATGTGTATTTGTAAGCACATTGACATATTTCTATGATAAAATATTTCCAGGCAGCAAGAAATCTTCAAGCATTCTTTGAAAATAGCTTTTTTTCTTCTTCGTTTTCTTGTAAGAAAACTTTGACATAGTGATTGTCACCACAGTCAGTCATATCCTGCTAAGTTTTTGAACAGCCACACAAACCTGTTCTACCCACATGAAAATATGTGCAAAGACCTGGGTTGGAGTCAAGTGGGTAAGTCACTGTCGTGTTCTGTACTACTGTGTGCAATTGAACCTACACAAAAATCTCAAGGCAGCCTTTTTGTCATGTGGCAGACAAAAATAAGCTTATCAGGCGTACTCCTTCATTGTAGTCAGGAAATACTATTGACACACATGATACAGTGTTAATGTGAGGGATCCAGTTTTATGCACAAGCCAATGGTGCACAAATGATTTACCTTACGTGTCTAAGTGCTGCTGTTTTATGCAATACATGAGATGTTGTGGGAAAAGTTAACTCCATCCCATCCGGACCTAGTATACTAAGCCAGCTGCATCGTGTCTAAAAGTATGTGTGTGATAACCTAGACTTCACACTGTTTTATTTAAAAAGCAAACAAAATTCCTGTTTGCTTTTTTCTTTGAAAGATTTATTGGCTGTTTTTTTTTCCCCCAAAGATAAAAAGTCTTTGGAAATACTACATTATCATAAAAGACAACTTCAAAATATATCTAGGATGCATAAGTTGAAACTGTTGTTAATGGTTTGGGGAGCATTACTAATATATTTTTTATATCTAATTTGACCGTAGAAATATTTAATATTGTACTTTGTCATATGAATGTATCTGCTTCCTCAGTCTTCTGACATGAGTTGTGTGGGTAGTATGGTTATTATTTATAATACGTGAATATGTTACATAAATAATTGTTGTGGCTTTGGCTAATAGATAGGAGACTGTCCACTAAAACTAAATATGGATCATGCATTCTTACTGATATTGGAGAAAGCAGTCATTCTAAAATATGAGACTCTTAAGAGTCTTGCTACAACAATATTCCTATGCTCTGTGTTCATAGCTTCAGTGCATCTTAAGCACTGACCTTCACTTCCTGCAAAGATTTCTTGACAAATTGAAGATTAAATTAATTAAAAAAATTAATGTGGTCTTGTGTCCTTTTCTATTCTAAAGGCATTCCCCTTACGCAGATACGTTGTCTGAGATATAATGAAATATAACCATCAACATAGCCCCAGCAATGAAAGCCTGCAGATGTTGTGCACTGGCCACTAATTTTTTTGCTTGCTTGCAAAAGCAGAATTAATATTGAACAGAAGCATGGTTTTGCTGATACGAACTATTTCAGCAGTAGGTCTGTTTTGGCACCAAATGCATATCTGACCTTGACTGAGAAAGCTGGCTTGCCATAGATTTGTTATATTACTTAGTACATTAGACTGTTGGGTTTTGTTGTTCAGCTGCAGAGAGACTTGAGCTAGATGGAGACTGTCAGCTCTCTGTGTGTTGGCATTGTAACTGATAACATACATCTAAATAACAAAGAGAGTTAATAAACTATGTCTCTCGCTCAGTTTACTAAAGGCAGTGTTAATTAAAGCCAAGCTATAAAGAGACTTGCTTTTTTGTAAAGGCTCAAACTTCTCGAAAATTGAATGAGATTATTTTTGCAAACTCATCTTTGAGTATTTCACAGAAAAAAATATAGTAGCAAAGGTTAAAAGAGCGATAACATCTGCTTCAGGTTTTTGATGTATTAGTGATATTAAAATGCACCGTACCCTTCACTGAGGGCTCTGGATTTTTCAAGGTCTTGAATTACATTCAAAAGGACTTTAATCTTCTCCTGGTTTGACAGCAAGGATTCCTCTACAGACTGCAGCTTGCCTTGTAGAGCGCATAGTTCACCATGTGTCAAGTGAATTTGATTTATTTCACTAATCTCTTTGTTGATGTGTGGCTTTATTTCATTCCTTGGCAGATAAGACTTCGTGTGAAATCCTTCTAAACAGCCGTTACACTGGGAAACATCAGAGAGAGTAGAATTTTTCTCAGTTTCAGTACTAACTGAAGAAATAGATTTTGATGCATTACTGCTGGTCAATGACATTACTGTGTGATCATCATTTGTTACTGTCACACAGCTGGAATCTGTTTTATTCTCTGCTGTCTGTAGATAGTTTCTGAGGAAACAAGGAGATGAACTTTGATTTGATGGAAGTGATAATGGAGTAGTTTCTTTAGTGCTTGTATCTTTGCTGACTACAAGCAACTCAGAATCACTGTTAGCTGTTTCACAAGATTCAGAATGAGGATTACAATCATTGCCATTAGTGGAATCGCTTAGGCAAGGGTATATTTTTTCAGAATTAGATGACAGCATGCTGGTTTCATTGTTTCCATTACTGTTTGTGATAGTAGAAGAATTAGAAGAATGCCGTAAATTCATGGTCGTGTCTGATGCACCCATGGAAGTATCACCGATTTGTGGAAAATTCACATGAATGTATTCAGGCACCTGTGTAGAAGCAGTTGTCTTTTCTGTTACTGAGGAATCATCGGTTTGGATATGTCCATTTCTTTGTGCTTCCGGCAGTCTTTGACTTGACTGACCATCCACCTTACTATTCCTGAATCCATCTTCCAAATGGCTACTTATTCTTAAGTAACAGAAGTCTGAAGACATGTCTTGTTCAGAAAGACTGTCATTTACTGGAATGCAATCTGTAGGCTCACTTGGCATTTCTGTTAGTGATTTGCTTACCAACAGCTTTTTTCTTCTAAAAACAGGGAAGTGTTTCCTGAGGCTAGGAGATGTTTGTATGGCAATATTCTGAAGCCCCTTCTGAGCCTTTGGAAAAGATGGAGGTTGTAACAAAAAATTGTGATGTCGAGATATTTCTGTATTTTCAATCATTAATGCAATGTCTTGGGCAGGATTATTATCCAGTTCAGTGACATCCACTGTCTTTGTGTTGATACCATCATCCTTGAAACGAACTTGCTGAGATTTGCTTCTGCGGTGATGTGGCTGTCTCATAAAATCAAATGAATCCAGACTGTTTCTCTTCAGTAGCACCGGGCGCATTTTCATGTTTTGCTGGGCCATTGAATCACAATTCAAAGTCTGCAAGTAATGGGTCGCAAAGAAACGCATTACATTTGTCATTTGTCGTGTGAACTCTGATTGTATACCTTAGGTTCAAATGAGCACCTTGCTAATGAACGAGATAAGCATTTCATTCTTCTTGTTGTTCTTTTCAAATTTAATTGCTCGTTAGACCAAACGCTAAGGTAAAGATATTAAATATAAAATATAAGGAAAGATTTATTGTAGCTGGAAAATGCAGAAAGTCTTCTGTTCTGAAGCAAACATGATTCTTCATTTTACAAAATTGCAGTAGACAGCTATGCTTACAGTTAACTAATTTAAAGGTCACATTGTGTCTTATGGCTTTCCCGATGGCTCTTATTTGTCAGTCACCTCTCCATTAGTGATCCAGCTTTTTTTTATGACGGATCAGTCACACGTCTTACACACATCCTGACTAAACAGGCATTGTAACTTTTGGGGGCACTTTCATTTCTGATGCATAGCCTTACTGATGAAATTATATTAATTGATAACAAACTGAATTGCTTTCCTAAGAAAGTTTTGTTCTTCAGCCGTGTTTTTACTGTTGAAAGTTAAACTAACGTTTCAAAATAATATAACCACTTGTGACCAGATAAAAACATAGCATCGAGCAGGGTTCCCTAAGAGGCATTATTATGTGTAGTTGTTACTTCAGTTCATGCAAACAGGAGGCCAGCTGTATCCGAGGTACTGTGTCATTGGGGAAAGTCTTGTAAATACTTTGGCATCAGCAGAGTGGTCCAATCTGAATAACCAGCAAATGCAGAATAAGATGAAATATTTCCTGAAAGTAAAAAGACAACAGTTGTAGATGAACAAATTACCAGATGTGATCTTGTTCTACTGTCTCTAACAACTCAATCTCCTGTTGTTTTGTAACTTTGACAGTGAGATTGATAATACGAAAAAAGTGCTTTTAAAGTTTGGAGCACCTCATATGAAATGTCATAAAACAACCAAAAATGGATACGAAACACTGATGTTTCCTTCAGTTTAGTCAGTCATACTATAATACACCAATGATGCATGCTTCAGTGGCTGAAGGATGCAGAGTATTGTTACCTCCTTCCAAAAATATGAGCCCCTGTGTTAAGAGGAGCTGACTGATGTGTGGTGCATTATGGTATGAGAAATGCATGTAAAATGGCATTGCTAATGAATATGTGATGTATTAGTGCTGAAGTAAGAGAACATAAAGGCACCAACCATAAAAGCTGTCTTGCACTTTTCATCCCATGTGCAGACACTTTCACATATAACTGGCAATCATGTAGGCCATGAGTAGTCTTGTTACTTTAATATTTTTACCTATGTAAGTTATTTCGATAGAATTTTGCTGCAACCCTATGGTTACAAATGTAGACTCATGATGGCTCCCTGAATTAGAACATACAGGTGAGTGTACAACATATACTGTCTTGATCAAACTATGTATAGAATCATAGAATCATAGAATCACTAAGGTTGGAAAAGACCCACAGGATCATCCAGTCCAACCATTCACCCATCACCAATGGTTCTCACTAAACCATGTCCCTCAACGCAACATCCAAACGTTCCTTGAACACCCCCAGGGTCGGCGACCCCACTACCTCCCTGGGCAGCCCATTCCAGTGCCTGACCACCCTTTCAGAGTAGTAGTATTTCCTAACGTCCAGCCTGAACCTTCCCTGGCGTATATTTAAGTATATTTAAGTATATTTAAGTATATTTAACTTGTATGTTTTTAGTCAGCACTTTTTCACTCCAAGTGTTGCTGATTCTCACCAAAGTAATCTGTGCTATGGACTTACTCTCAAATGTGAGTTCTCCTCCACATTTTGGGCTGAAATTCAGAATATGCAACAAATAGTGCTGGACTGTTAAGCTAGATGCTGGAATAGAATAGAATTGGGCTAATAAAAGAAAATTGTGCAAAATATGGGAAATATACCACAGGATTTCTAATAGTCCAGTGAGATTTACTTCCATGATTACAGAGATGCTTAATATTGTGTCTAAATTCCCAGCATGAATTTATATTTGTGTTCAGCTGGTGGTTTAATTACCCATACTTTTATTGTCTTAGCATAATGTTTTCTTTAAGCATTGCACAAACTTTACCATCTTTAATTTAGGGACTTAATGAGGTGGATGTATTGGGAAAGGTATTTTACTACAGTGTATAACAAATTTATGTAGCCCCACATAACTTCAAGCAATATAATTTAAGCAAATTAATAATACAATACTATTCTATTATGAAGCTTTAGAAGAAAGTGAAAGTATCAGATGATTTCAGTGCAGAGACAAATGTCACATAAGATATCAGTAAACAAATATGTACATTAATACAAGTTATACTTTCATGATATACCAGCATCAAGTACCTTAAATTGTCATACTGCTTGTTCACTGTAAACAAGTTAACACAATAAAAACATCAAGCTGTTATTGCAAACAATGTTCTAGTGCCAAGTTCTGAATTCTCATATTGTTCACTAATTACTGGAGCCTTTTTACAGTTTTGTTTGAGCATCTATCCAAATATTGCAGTAACATTCCCTACATCCCACCACAGCTGCTCCAGGCAGACAGACTACTTTAATGTGATACTTCCCAGTTAAATTAATGAGTGCTAGGTTTTCATGACTGACCTTGCATCCAGCTCTCCTATTCCTTCCCTTCCTTAGGCAGCTACTCATCAGATCTCAGGAAATGCCTTGTGAATTGTTTGGTGTTTTTTTTTGTTTGGTGGTTTGTTTTTCCTGAACTAACAGTGGATTTCTTCCAGTCTCTTCATTCACTGGTTGCGATTTGAAGAAAAAGTTAAATATTTTATCTGGTTTTCAAATTCTTTCATTTATAGTTTGACACCTTGATTTTCCATTTCACTAGTCTTCTTTTTAAAAAATATTTTTTATTTCTTTTAATGACAGTGTGACAGTAGTATTCTACTTTATGTTTTTAATGCATGTGTTATATCTAGTGTTTCTTGGAAAAGGAATCTCAACAGACTTTCTTAGGCTAAAAGCATTTTGTGAGGGCAGGAAAGCAATTAGTATAATCACCTTCCTTCTGAGCATCAGCGCTTTAAACTTCCTTGTTCACTCTAGATTATTTTGCCACTTTGAGATGGCCTACCTACCAAAGATTAAACAACAGATGAATTTAAGCATTTCAGATACAGTGATACTTGACAGAGCTGTAGAGACTGAGTGACTTTGTCATATTTGTTTTTTTAGTCCTGTGCAAGACCTATTTTCTGTAATATGCCACTAGAGGAATATTTTTGTTTTAAAGATTCACCTTGATTATTTACTTTATTGTTTGTATTGTATAATAATCATGTTCCAAATGTTGCTAATCTTTCCTGCATTACCGTAATGTTTGCTGAACATGATGATGCTTCTGTTTGGCCAGTTATGATCAGTACACTGGATAGTAGCTGGATTAAACAGGACATTGAACTCATTTCATCTGCAGTTTTCTCATGTCTTTGAGATTTCTGAAAATAATGAAGGGCACAAAAGAGATCAGAAAGAATTCAGACAACTAATTTTACTGGTCATAATAAAACTTGTCCAAAATTTGTAATAATGCAGTATTTAATCAATTGAAGTTTTGAAAAAATAATCTAGCACTGCCCTTATTAGAGTTCTGTATCTTGGAAGAAAGCCACTCAGAGCATTTCTTTCTTTCTTTTCAAAAAGAAAAATCACTGTCTGAAGTGAAACCTTTTTTGTTAACCAGTACAAATTCATGATGGATGTCATGTTTGGAGGTCAGTCGTCTTCATTCTCAATTTCTACCTGTGTTGTGAACTTTGACAATAGATGTTGGCCAAGCTGTTTCCTTCAGCCATATTTCTATTATTACGCAATGAATGTTGGCCTTTTTCTCTAAAATCATGAGAGATGTTGAGGATGAGCTGGATAATGCTTCTGATCTCTCTGCAGACTAAGGTGAAACACATATCACTAGTTAGTAAGAGAAGACAGAAATGGACTTAAGACCATGGGAGCTGAATGCTGCTGAAACTTCTCTCCCCTGCTGCTCTTGATTGGTAGAGCTGAAGGGATTGTGACCAGTGGTGCAGAATCTAGCTGGAGGTCTATAACTAGCAGTGTTCCCAGGGATCGGTGTTTTGTCCCATCTTGTTCAACGTCTTCATCAGTGACTTGGATGATGAGATAGAGTTCACCCTTAGCAGGTTTGCTGATGATACAAAGCTGGGAGGAGTGGCTGACATACCAGAAGGCTGTGCTACCATTCAGCAACACCTGGACAGGCTGGAACCTGATGAGATTCAGTAACAGCAAGTGTAGAGTCTTGCATCTGAGGAGAACTAACTGTATGCATCAGTACAAGTTAGGGGCTGACCTGCTGGAGAGGAGCAATGCAGTGACCTGGTGGACAACAGATCAGCCACGAGCCAGCAGTGTGCCCATGTGCCAATAGTATCCAGGGCTGCATTAAACAAAGCATGACCAGCAGGGCAAGGGAGGTTCTCCTCACCCTCTATTGTGCCCTGGTGAGGCCCCAACTGGAGAACTATGTCCAGTTCTGGGCTCCTCAGTTAAAAGAAAAACAGGGATCTCCTAGAAGGAGTCCAGCAGAGAGCTACAAAGATGATTAGAGGCCTAAAGCATCTCCTGTATGAGGAAAGACTTAGAGAACTGGACTCTTCAGTTTGGAGAAGAGAAGACAGAGGGGATCTCATTACTGTTTATAAATATCTTCAGTGCAGCAGTCAAGTTGATGGGGGCAGATTCTTTTAGATGGTGAACAACAATAGAACAAAGGACAACGTGCAGAAAGTCGAACACATAAAGTTCCATAACAATGCAAGGATGAACATCTTTATGTCAGAGTGACAAAGCACTGGAACTGGCTGCCCAGAGACTTTGTGGAGTCTCCTTCGTTGGAGATATTCATGAAAAATGAAGAGATGTAAGCTAATAAGTGCATAATTCCCTTTTTAAATGCTTACTTCATTAGAACAGATTCTTACTTCATTGGAACTTGTTTACTTTGAGGGTGACAGAAAAGTGGAACAAGCTGCCCAGAGAAGTTGTGGTTTCCTTCTCTAGAGATACTCAAAACCCTCTTGGATACTTCCCTCTGCAACCTGCTGTGGGGGACCTGTGTTAGCGGGGGGGTAGGGCTAGATGATCTCCAGAAGTCTCTTCCAACCCCTATGATTCTGTGATTCCATGATGTACTATTAAGAACTGCATTGTTTTCCCTTTATCCCCTGGTCTAATTTTGAACAGTGGTGTGAAGCTGACTTTTTTTCTCCACTCCTTCCTCAGAGCTGTGTCATGTTTAGATGTTCTCTTTTTTCTCTCCTTTTCAGTGCAGTATAAGTTTTAAAGAACACCGGTTAGCAAAAAATATAACACAGTTTGCTTCATCGGTTTCTTACCTTAAAATTTAAGAGCTCGATGAAAAATACTGTATCCAAAGTGCAATTAAAATTTTCAATCTAAAAGTACAAAGTGCAAGGGCTGCTCTGAATGTAATGTCTCCTGTTTTATTATGTTGGTTGTACAGCAGTAGAGGTTGAACCCTCCTGCCAGTATTCCATTACATTGTGTTGCTGTGTGACAGAAGGCAGCAGAGGGGCAGTGTGACACAATGGCTCTGACATGGCAGTGCATATGAAGCAAAGGGATGGAACTGAATTCCTCCATGTGGAAAAAAATGGTACCCACTGGCACTGATCAACACTTGTTGAACATCTTGTGCAGACCAAGCAGTGGATGTGAGCACAGCGAGGAGGTGGTCAGTGTGTTTCAGCAGTGGCGACGGCAGCAGTGGTTCACCAGCACTGGTGCAGACTTTTATGAGCACTGCATGCAGGCTCTTGTTCATTGCTGGCAAAAATGCATAGCTAATGGTGGTGACTGTGTTGAAGAAGAGTGTTCTGTAGGTGAGAATTTTCTCTATCAATTAATGTTAGTGCTTTCCTTGTTGTATTTTCCATGGAAATAAATAGGACGCATTACTTTTGGAGCAGCGTATGAAAGTTAGTGGTTACTTAATTTTCCAAGTTCTTAATGTTGGTCTATTTTTTCTTTTTTTAGTATTCTTTCAAAGGTAACATCTAGAGCAACAGTTGTAGTAAGTCATTCTAGGATGAATTTTAATGAACAGATTTAATTTTTATTACATAAGAAATCCCAGTGGAGTTTATGGTCCTATTATTTTTTAGCATTTTTATGTTCAGTAAGGGCAGAGACAAATCCATCACAGTCCAGTGGGCTGCAGAATTATTTTTAATAGTTTCACCTCTAATTTAATGTCATTTTCATGTTTATAGCAGGCTCTTTTATAGTGGCATCAGGTTACCAGGAGATTTTGCAAGGCTAGAATAGAATAATAAAAGTCATTCTGTAAACATCTCTTAGCATTCTCTGGAAATTATACAAGAAAAAAAAGGCAACAAACACCTGTCAATTAATTTGAAAATAAATGCTGCCCTCAGATATTAGAGTGTACTTTTTTTCCCAGTTATGGGTGCTGCAACATTTAGTAGCCACAAAGAGCTGTCATTTCATGTATTGCAATGCCTGGTTCAAGCACTCAGGAATACTAATGCTCTTGTTATTCTTTTTATGTTCTCAGTGCCCCTTTTAGCACCACAGGCATTCCGGGAGTATAAGAAATGTGGTTCATCTTTTTCTTGATGTGTTACTTTTCATCCTCTTCCTGTCTGAATCTTACCATCTTTGAGAAGGAAATTTTCATAGGATTTTAGGAGATAGTGCTTTCTTGAGGCATTGATGTGCTAAGATGTGCAAAAGTTTTTGTGTACATTCAGCTGGAGATGTGACTTGCTCATGGCTTGGTGAAAGGACCTGTTGGCTCAGTTAAGTACCTCCCTGTCAGGTTTCCACTTAGACTTGCTCAGGGTTTAGAAAGAACTTCCCATGCAGTTGTTCCATGTAGAACTTGATTGGATCAGGCTTAGCATGTCATTAGTGTGTAACACCACATTTTGTGTAAAATGTACCCATCTGAATACTAAAACTTTTTTGAAAGAGTGTGAAGTCACAAAGGTGATGTTTTATATAGAGTGCTTTGTAGAATGTGTAAGAGACTTGTTAATTTTGATTGATCCTGTTACATTAGGATACTGGTGAAAACCTGCAGCTGCAAGTAGGTGACAATACTGATCTCCATTAGCAGTGCAGTGCTTTTCTTGGTGGATAAATATCTGAGAAAATAATATTTGTTTTCTGTATGACTGATTGCATCATACGTTTTACAGGATGGTGAAAATCAATTAGTGGATTTTGATATCTTAGGCAATAATTACCCTAATTATTTGCACACAATGCAAGTCATTAGGGTACAAACAGCATAAGGGAATGAACACTGGTTGGGACTTCTAACTACTAATAAATTAAACATATTAGTAATTTAAACTATTGCGATTATTTTTTTCTCCTATGTGTCTTTTCATGGACTTGGGTCAGCTTGAGTGCTGACCCAGGCTGAAATGTATCTCTTCAGCTGTTAGCCACCCAGCTACACAGGGTGCGGTTCAAGTCCAGTGTTACAATTCCGTTGGAAAGTTTACTCCAGAATTTGCTGGGAAGGTACTACGAGACAATTTCTGTCTCACCTGGGAGCATTTGTTAATAGTTAATAAAAAAAGTGACAAAGTACAGATAAAAATGTATAACTCTTCACAGTTACCTGTCATACGAGTTATATTCCTTAAATACATATAATTATTAGTTGAAATATATTTAATAGTAACTAAAGCTAACGGTGATAGTTAAATCTAATCCTGATTTAAGCTGTATTAATTTGTTATCATTGTACTTCAAATTTCTCAGCTAAGCCATTCCTTCCAGATAGGAGCATCTTTGGTTTGTTAACTTCATTATTTTGTTTGATCTTCTGATAGACTTTAGTGGTGCTTTCAGGTTGTTCAAGGATCTATTTGCTTTCTGTTGTTTAAGCAAAATGCTTGACTTGATCCTTTAACAGAGCAATTTGTTTGTGAAATTAGCTGGGGCAAAGAAAAAAGGCTTATACTGATTGGAATTTATTTCTCTTTGGTCAGAAGGAGAGAGGAAATGGTGGAACAAGCACTGTTGTCTCTAACATCAGTACAAACTGTGGGAGTTTCCTAGAGCTTTTTTAAAAACTATAAAGGAAGTATGAACGGGAATTTTAGTGAAAGCTGAAGAACGTTTTTGGCCTCCTTTTGTGTTGCTGTGCTTGAAAGCTTCACTTTTGGAAATCACGCGTGGAAAGCCAGAACATCAGCATTTTCAGAAAAGCCTCTGAACCCTGCAAATTACAGCCTAGGGCAACTTTAGTTTTGTTTATGTGGCCTCCCTAAATAAAGTGATTTTATGCTTCTGTAATGATTTTATTCACAATACATCAATTAATTTAATATTTTAAATATTTATTCTTAATTCCAAAATGGCAGAATTCTGAAATAACAACTTTTTAATGTTCAGGAGATTTTTAGTCTTACTTTAACCACTTAGATAGACACTCTGTAGTGACTTTCCCTGCCTTTCAAGCCTACAAAATAAGCAGTACCCAGTTCTTTCAACATATACTGAACAGTGGCAGTCACCACCTTTAAGCGCTGATGTTAACATGAAATATCCCTGTCTCATTATTCTCCAGTCTCCATTTTTCCTTCAAATTGCAAATGTCCAAAAGCTGCTGAGGATATTAGAGTCCCAAGTGAGACTTAATTTCCTTCTTTTATGGCGTTAATATTCAAAGACAGCATGTGGAAAACAAATATTTGTTACTTGCAAAAATTATGTATGACCAGGAAAGTCTGTCATGCAGTGAGTAACTTTGTATGCAAATCTTAATGCTTTCACAACATCTGCTTGCAGTATCTCATTGGTATCGAAACAAAAGTATTCTCTTGAAGTAATTGAAATTCTCTCCTGAAAAAGCCTTTAAGAATAGAAGTTTTAGCAAATATTTTACGTAGCTTCTTCCATAAGAGCATGGATGAAGATGTACTGAAAGTATAGACGAACTGCAAGCAGGCTTGTGAGGGAAATATTTTCAAATGAAAATGTATGAAGGGTTCAGAGCCTCCAAATTAAAAACAATTCCCCTACAGTACAGAATTGCCTACTGTAATGAAATACAGGAAAAAGCTGACAGAAAGAAGGGAACACGAAGCTGCTGAGAGCGATTTTTTAAATGACCTCTATGTGTACAGGGATGTTCATCAGTCACAGCAAGGAGTCTTATTTCTTTGAGTCCTGCAGAATAAAGCAAAATGCTGTTTATGAAGGTGAATACATTTGTTATTGCGAGAGATGAAATAATTTGTGTAGCGTAGTTCTATGTCTGGAGATTTCTCCAATGCGCGTATGTTATCCTGGGAAGTATTCTTTTATTATTTATTCTTTTTGATGCATACATAGAAAATCTAGTTCTGACTGTGAGCAAGGCCACAGATCTCTGTTTGTGTTCCTGTATGTGCTCAAAGGTGCAGTGGTTTCGGTAATGCTGAACAAACTTTACCTAAGCGCCGAAGACCGCAGTTTTATTTATTTATTCGAATCCTGCTCGTAGGTTTTGTGAACCACCTGAAGATGGGATTGGGGTGCATACAGAGAAGAATTTACTGTAGATCAGTAATACATGATGCAACTTTCTAACTTCAAAAAGAGAAGATTTTAGCAGTGGGAGAGATTATAGGATTTTGTCTCTGAGCGATAAAACAGCAAGATTTGAAGATTACTTCAGATTGGTGAGACAAGCTAGGGAAGATGCCATGGTATTTACCCTTGGGAAAAAAAAGTTCTTGGCTGAGCAAGTTTTAGGAATACAAATGGGCTGTGGCTTGGCTATACTTCGCTTGAGATGATGTGATGCCATTCTGCACGAAGTGTTGAAGATGCGGTGAAAAATAAAAACAGTGAGGATTTTTATTTATTTGTTAAGATAATTTTCAGAACTACATTACTTGAAATTCCATTATTTTGCTTAAACAAAAATAAGCATCGACTGCCTCCTTTGAATACATGAGATGATACAGCCCATTGGGTGTTTTGGAACAAGAGGTTTCATAGATTATAAAAAGCACAGATTTCATAGATTATAAAAGCTCTCTTGGAGCATATATTAGTGGTTGTTAATTCAAAATTTATTGTAGGGAGATAATCTAAACAAAGTTTTACTGATAATGAGTGAAGAAATTCAGTCCTACATAAACAGCTTAGAAGCCCTTTTTTTTTTTTTGGCAGTGTTTACAGAGGTAACTGTACTTAAAACTGGGAAATTTCTCTTGAAGAAATGCTTGAGTGCTTACAGGGAGATGGAAGTTATCCAATGTGACAGGTTGGTGAGTTGGAAAGTGCCCAAGTAGCTGGTTCATATCATAAAATTTCACTGCTTTTTCTTGTATAAATATGGTATTCTACTATTTTCTTGTTCATCGCAAAAATATTTGGAAGTACTTTCTGTTTGTGTAAAACTGTAGACATGCACATTACATCTTAAATTACTGTACATTTACATCCAGGCTTTATAAAACGCCAACATATGTAGACATAGATATATAGATAGCCTGTGTGTAGGTAGACATGCAGCTCAGAGATTATTGCTTTGCAGGCCTCAATACTTTGATTAGAGCCATTCTCATTAGTAACGTTCATCTTTTGACCTTTTTCTTCAGTTGGGTAGCTTTAAGAAGTAAGCCAGCAACTAAACTTAATGTATTTCCTGAGTAGCAATCTAAAACCTACATTTAAAGGGTTACAGTTTGCCTTCCTGCTACCACATTTCCTCTTAGTGTCTTTAAGACTGCTGTAGGAAAGGTATGAGTGCTGCTCCAAAGGAAACACCTTCTGTTTTATTCTGTTGGCTCACCATGTCAGAGACGGATATTAGTGGGATGGCAGTAGAGGCTGAACCTTCCCTCCAGTATTCCATCACATTTCGATGGTGTGCAACAGATGGAAGCAGAGGGGCAGCCTGACACAGTAGTGTCTGACATGGAAGTCCATATGAATCAAAGAGGTGAAATTGAATTCCTCCATGTGGAAAAAATGGTACCCACTGGCATTCATCAATGTTTGTTGAACATTTGTGGAGACCAAGCAGTAGATGTGAGCAGTGAGGTGGTGAGCAGTGTGTTTCAGCTGTTGCAACTGTGGTTCACCTCCAGAGGTGCAGATTTTATGAGTGCAACACGCAGGCTTTTGTTCAATCACTGGCAAAAACGCATAGCTGACAGTGGTGACTGTTGAAAAAGAGTGTTCTGTAGGGGAGAATGTTCTCTATCAATTAACGTTATTGCATTCCTTGTTGCATTTTCCATGGAAATAAATAGGAGACATTACTTTTGGTTTACTTTTGACCTATGTATACAATGTACTGAATATATGGGCTCTGGCACCTTTCTTCTGGTGTCCACTACCTTAATTGAAACTTCTGAGATCTAGTTGTTCTTTCAAATATTAGTTTCTCATGTATTACCAAATGATTCTTCTCTGTATCTCCTGTGGTTTTGGTAGTTTTTGATTTTCCTGCCTATGTTGTTTCAACTAGTGGAGTATCAAACAAAAGATAGCAACATCTTGCAAAGTCATGTGTTTATTGTTAGAATTTTTGAGCTTGTTTTATTCAAGTTTTATTTCTCTAAGGTTAACATTCCTTCATTTCTGTTCTGAACTTCTTCCTATGAAGTGTTTACAACACTTGTTTACTTAGTCTACAACTTTTCTAGACAGAGGAACAGTAAACCCAATCCATCTCAAGTGTCTTATGCTGGTTCTGTAACATAGTCCCTTCCCATCATTCCTCTGGATTTTTTTACTATCCTCAGAGCAACAAAAATTGATGAACTTTTTCTTACAATAGAGAGATAATTTCATTAAGAAATTCATCTTTCTTCAGAGTGCTTGTTCCATACTGATCTTTTCAGGGATTCATTGAACATGAGAATCTTGTGTTACACAGAGATCTGTATCATCATAGAATTGAGTTGGAAGTGACTCTTAACGCTATCTAGCCCAACTCCCCTGCAATGAACAGGGACACCTACAGCTTGAGCCAGTTTCTCAGAGCCCCGTCCAGCCTGACTTTGAATCCACCACACTTCTGGGCAGCCTGCTCCAGTGTCTCATCACCCTTATTGTAAAAAACGTCTTCCTTATATCCAGTCTAAATCTCTCCTCTTTCAGTTTGAAACCATTTCCCCTTATGCAAAGGATTATGCTAAAGAATCTGTCCTTTCTTACAGCCCGCCTTTAGATCTGCATGTTGGCTGTAGCATGCAGTGGTAACTTTTAAAATGGCTCAGTGTGTAGTCGGTAAGTGTTCACTGAAAGTCCAGCTGCATAGAGGGAGATAAACAAAAACTCAGGTTGTTGTTGCAAAGTATATCCATTCAGTTTAACTTTGGCAACATTTATTTAAATTTGAATTCCTCTTCTTTGCATACTGAGAGTGTCTTTTGGTTTCAGTCTTACTGATTTGGACAAACAGAAACCATTATTTCCTTAATGGGATTGTTTTTATCTTGACGTATGTAAAGCTCCTTTTACAAAAAGGAAACATGATCTCTGTCCCACTTGTATATACTGAATATGATTCTTCTGAATCATATTCATTTATGAGCTGCAGAGCCTTTAGGTAGGAATATATATGGTTCTCTAAAACTTAAATTCAAATTCAAACAGTGGGAAAATAGTATTGCATATTATGTTAAATTTCAGTTAATTAAAGGTTATGAGAGTGATTGTGTGCCCTTGAGAAAAGATATCCATGCAGAATGCAGTAAGGCAAAGGATGTAACAAAAAGGGAAAAAAACGCCTCCTTCTATGAAAACTCTGTGGAATTGTCATTGCTGTGCTTCAGGATTTTGAAAAGATCGTAAGGAACTGTATGTTTCTGCTATGTATACTGAACTACACGTATGTGGGATGCACGCACGAACTCTGAATTTGAGGAAAGACTATTTCTAACCTCAGTCATTTAAAAAGAGAAGGAAGTTGCTGGTCTTACTTCTGCACTTAATTGTTTCTATCATTACAGTATTTGCTTTCAGTGAACCATATGGAGGAGACAACTGTCACATACATATTAAACATCCTGCATATGTTGGGAGATGGTAAGAGAAAAAAAGCATGCAGGTTCTTGCTTAAATACATTCTCCCATGACTCTGGGTTTCCTATGGAAGAATGGAAACCTGTGCAGAAAGCTTGTGCCTTACCTCATCATGGTAACACATCTGGAGTTTAAAATCTGCACCTTGAGGCTTTTTTACTCTATTCATGCAGGCCACTGGGTGACATCAGAAATGCAAATGATAGTATGTTTTGCTCTCATTAGTTGCAGTTTTTAAGTACTAGGCTGAATATACCTTGCTGTAGATCTCTCTAACCTTCTGGTTCTAAAAAATATTTCAGTGTGAGGGAATTGAATTATGGCAGCTTAGAGACTGGATTACCCGAAATTGGCTGACAGTTACTGCTGGAGGTATGGAAATTATGCTGATCGACTTTGGCAGGTATATACAGAGAAGGGTATTTCCTGTTAGCCTCCCTGTTATTTGATGAGAAAAGTTGCAGGTGGAGAAAGACTCCTAAGAAAATCCGGTATCAATTATGATCATAGCTGCTTTTCAGTATCAGAAGAATCTCAAGTTTTATCCTTCTTAGTGCAGCCTAAGACAATCTAGTGAACTGGAATGCCTACTCTTTCAGTTTTTGTGACATGAATAAGTGATATAAGTGTTGATGTGATTGTTAGCTGAGATTCATGTAAAGCTTCTGTTTCACTCCTGAACTACCATAAGCCAGAATTATCCAATCTTGAGAGGGATTGGTGAGAACAGCAGAGCAAGAGGGAATCCTTTCCTTATTGTCTGTATCTGCTATGAGTTATTTTACCTCAAGATGCACCAGTGTGATGATGTTGGCATATATGATGATAGATTACAGTTAAATACATGAGGAATACATGATAGAAAACTCTTCGGTGTTACTTGTTTGCCCATTAGCAGCGCCCCTCCTTTGGTTTTGCATTTGCAGATTTTAATATCTATTTCATATGGTCCATAGTGTAGGCTTTCAGGAAAACTCTGAAAACAGATTTTTACAGTCATGCTTTCAGTTTTGTTCACCAGCTGGTATCTTCAGTTCTCCATGATTTTATTCTGTCATTTTATAGCCCACTTCTGTCCTTTTTATTTTAATGTCCTATATATGGTTCAACGTTGCTTGTGAGGTGCCCAGATTGTGCAGCACTAGTGCCTTTAAAAATAAATAGCAGTTATTGCCTGGCTATCTTTTCTGAAGGTAGAGGGAAGTTGTTTTCCAGATTACTTACTATTTGCTAGGAGGAGATTTGAAAATAAAGCACTACAGTTAATTATTTGCAGCCGGAAAGTACTGCAGTCTTGCAATTGCTCTGTATGCTTTCCAGCACACCCACTATTAAGAGCCCCAGGTGCTGCGAGTAAGCTGTGCTGCAACTCAGTTTGCTGGAGGTATGAATTCCAAGTGATAGCATTATTGCCATGTGCAGCATTATTTCAAAATATTTATGGCTAAGTATTGTTAATTCTTCAAAGCAGTAGGATGGCAGATCATTCAAATTCAGTCCCACTGGGGTGAGACAAGTGGATGATTTGTTTTTCACACTTTAATCAAATACTATTCTTTTATCCTTTGATTATTGCTGACTCAGGTAATGAGAGTTTTGAATTTTGTCAGTACTAACAATTTCTAAGTGTACAGAAATAACTACTTTGCCCCGTGATATTTAGGAATAAAATATGCTTATTTTTACTGACAGCTTTTTTATTTGTGAATCCAGTAAGTTGAAAAAGTCACGAGTTGAACAGGGCCTGGGCATTGGTCTGGAGCCCAAAGGCTCTTAATGACTGAAGTGCAGAGGGTGACGAGTTGAGAAACATATACGACAAAGCTGGATTTATAGTCTGTGTGTCTGCTGTGTACCTCTGCTTGTGAACGAAGTGCTGTGATGTGTTCAGCTCTGAATCTTGACAGTTTTTGCAAAATCTCTTAATATTAGTTTTAGAATGCTGACATAAATAAAAGGAGACTGCAGTTAGAGGATCTTACTGAGGTACCAGAGAACTCTAAAGCTGGGGCAGAGTCAGTAACTGTGGATCTTTCATAGCATGCTATGTACTATGCATATAGAAACAAGATGCAGAAAAGGTACAGCTGCATGCTTTAGGATAAAGTGCAGTAAGACCATGAGTTGTTTCTGGTGCATTTAACAAGATGATAAATTCCATGAGATAATTAAGAAGACAGTACAATGGCAGGAAAAAGGCAAGGTGATACTTCAATATGTGTTTTTTGAAGGCGGCTAGAATCAAGCAGGCCTGGTGCCTAGTCTGAATTCGAGCCCTTTAAGAGAGGAGAGCTGTAATCTGATTTAAAAAAAATCCCAAAAGCATAGATGAGCATTTTACTGTCTTCTTGATAATGCATTTCTGAGGTGATAGAACACAGAGGATATCGATCACACTTTTATAATCTACTGATGTGGTCACTAAAGGAGACATTAAAACCTATAAACACAGCAAGGTCTCTGAACCTAGCTGAAGAAATTAATGTGTAATTTCTCCGAGCAACATAAGCAAATGTCCCAGTTATGTCAAGGGCAAAAAACCCACCCCAAACCCCCACAACTTCTTTGCCTTATATCAGATAGCTTATATCTGCTTTTATAACTGGTATGAATGCAAATTTTGCTTTAGCTAACAAAGTTATTTTTAGAGAAGTTAATTACTGATAATTATTTCTGCAGTAAATCTGCACATTCCTGAGTTGTGGGGCACTTGTTTGTCTTTCAGTGTTGTTTGTTTTGAAACTCTGTCTTTTATGAGGCTCACATTTTGAAGGTGTCTGGGAGTTGCAAAGATTGAAACATGCACACTCAAAAACTGCGCGCAAATAAGAGTTCTCAAAAATACCTTGTAGTCAGAAGGGAGTTTTCCACATGGGAAGGCAGTAAACTTCGAAGGAGACAGGAAGACAGCATATACTTAGTAAAGTCTACAAATAAACTGAGAATCATGTTCCTCACAGGATGTCAAATCCCTAAGAAGTAGTCTGTAAGTTAATCACTTTTAGTAATTGTCTTAAAATCTTTCTCTGTGCTTTCCAAGACTCCTCTAAAAACAGTACAGAACAGCCCATGCAATGGGTATTTCACGTGATTGTGGCATTGTTATTGAGTCTGAAAAGAAAAGAGCAGTCTGCATATTAAGTGACAGCACTGTATGGAATATGGCCAGCCCTACTTTGGTGTTTCAGGAATGAAGAACACCTTTATTGTGTTTCGTATCTCTGAGATGTCCTCCTGGGGGCTGTCATAGCATTGCCAGTAATTTTATAGCAGTTATCTCCTTTACTCTTTATGCCTTACAAGCAGTACATCACATTAGTGACTCTGCAACGAGGTTGTATTCACAAAATTGTAGCCTTTTTTTTTAATTTAAAATTATTACTTTAAAAGAGCTCCTCAGAAATAGCTTCAGGTGTAACTTGTATATCCTATATACCATGACCTAATAAGTTTTTATGACAAATTTCAGTAGTTTAGTTCTGAAACTGATACTGGAGTTGATAGTATTAATTTGGGATTGTGTTTAGCGGAGGTGTAGATTGCAGTAGTTCAAATCATAGTCCTGCTTTTGTATGTTTTGTCAGATATATACTGATGTCTCCACACATTGTTTATTGCAGCAACCAACCATAAAAAAAATACCCTTGTAAAACTGTTCAGGAGACACATGCAGATAATATCAGAGGCATAACAAATGTGGAGATAAAGACAAATGTTCCTTCTTTAACAAAAACGATAAACACGATAGTATTAAACCTCTTTCAATTTCTAACCTGGTTTTATTGCTCATTTTACGAAGTTAAGCTGGTTACCAGAGTACCAGTTCAATGTTCTTAATTTGAAAAGGGACAAATGACAATTAGAGCTGCCAAATTGAAAGCACTTTGATAGTAGCATACATATAAATATCAGAAACTAGCACCAGGCTGCTCACATACAGCAGTTTGACTTTATCTGGGTGTTTCAGCTGCTAAAACAAACAAACAAAGTAGTGTGGATTTTTTTTGCTAGCTTAGCTATACCTAATGACAAAATAGCACTAGACTTTACAAAGGCAAAAGAATTAATCGAAGCAGGGAAGGCAGTGCTGTTTTTAATCCCAGCCTAATAGATACCTAAATATTGATGACTGCTAATGTTTCATTACCGGTTTGTGTGCACCTTGGGAAAACAAAGGTTTTCTTCAGCAGTAATGTATGTTGTTATACAGACTTCAAGACTCTTTCCAATGATGGCTTCAGGATTTGGTGAGATTCTCATGGACTTTTGATAAAAATTGTTGCATTTGGGAAGCTCAGGTACAGCTGTACCTTTACCAAAATAGAAATGGTTAAAAAAACCCACCTTATTTAATTGACAGTAATATGTATTAGTGCATTTCTTAGAAATCTGCTGTTCATTAATCGTGATTATATGCAAGTTTGCAGATTTGTAAATATAATGGATAGGAGTTGTTGGAGAGCTATTTTCATTGAACCTGATTAGATAAGATTAAGATTAATTTTGTAAGATTATTTTAAAGCAAGAGGCAAGTTTTTGAAGCTTCTATCAATGTTAAGGGTAACTTTTCTGACAAATCCTTCCTTGGGCCATTCAGAAGTACACTGTATTAGCATCATCTGTGATTGCGCAGTTGAGCTTTTAAACTGCATTTTTCTGTTCTTGTGTTATGTGTAGTTCAGCTGAAAAGGAACAAAATGAATTAAAGGGTGGCTGAGTTCTGGGAATAGATGAGCTGGCTCTATTCTTTGTTAAAGAAGTGAATCACCAGTTGAAGACATCTGTCTTCTCAAAATGTGTAGATTTAAAGAACGTAGTTTAGATGCTACTGCTTTTCCTTTGATTAACGTTTTGTACGTGCAACAATGAATTGCTTAATTCAAGCCATTTCTTCTAGGCCTAGCTGTCAATCTCTATTGCAGACTGTGTGTTTTACTTTGTAGTACTATACAAGTGGAAATACCCTGTTATTGTTTGTTTTTTCTGCTGTTACACTTCTAGAGGACTAGATCCTGCACGTCCCAGGCGTAGTTTTATTTGTTTCAGTTCTTTTTAACGGCAAGAGGCCAACCAAACTTTGGTATAATAAATTTTTTTTTGACTGGGAAAAAAAACTTAATACTTCTCATCTTATTCTTTGACAGCTTGTATTTTGTGTGTTTTAGATGTTTTTGTGGAATACTGTCTGGGAAAAGCAGTACATTTTACAACCCTGTTTCGATTCAGACTTACTCATAGGATCAATCAGTTACAGTCTTTATCCTAGCTATGGACTGGAGAAATTCTGGGGTGGATTTACAGAAACAAATTGCAGCTGCAGTAAAAGTATTGTATGGGATTAATTTTATTTTTGAATATTGTTGGGAAATCAAGTAAGTATTTTTAAAAAAGAGTAAAAGACAAATGCCAAAGGATGCATGTGCTGAAAACATCGTGCTGCTGTCATGCCATAAAACTTTGTCTCAGTGTTCTTAGACGTGTCTGAGAAAGTCTGAGATAATTTCAGAGCTGCCTTCATTGTCTAACTTATTTTTAAATCTTACAGAGCAGCTGCTATTACCATTTCATTGTGTTACAAAATTTTCCTGCTCTTTTCAATCTGATAACCTACTACTTATATAGTTGCTTGTCCTCTTGGCTACGTTATATGAATGAAGAAATAACTGAACAAAGAAAATACGATGTAAGCAAAATGAACACTTAAAGCATCAAGCTTCTGTTAAAAAGCAGGTGTAAATATAACTGCAATGTCTTTGGCCATCAAAAGTGCTTGAATTTTTAGAGATAATCCATGTTTACATTTTATTTGCTTTTTAATGATGTGCACAGGGTTATGTCTTTACACTGTGGCTCTGTGTTGGTAAATCTCTCTGTTAATGAGGGTTAATATGACTTCAGTAAGTGAACTAACTGTCTTCCTTCGTCATTCCAGAAGTCCACCTCACAAAATCGCCACTGAAATTCTTTTACATTAGTACTGAAGTGGAGCTTCATTCTACCATGTTTCTGTTGCTGTTTGTTTTCCTGGTGCATTTGCTGTATTTATTCTTGTGGTGCTGGCGTTATCTGAAGTTACTACGGCAACCTGTCACCATTTGCTATTATAAAGTATGCTGGGATTTAGTTGCTAGGAAGTTTGTTGTCTTATTCATCTGACCCTAATATTTTTCTGATGCTGCTTCTGTGGATGTGGTATCCACAGCTAATATTCACATATTCACCTTAACAACCAATTTCTTTTACTTCAGATAAACTTTTCCAGTGCTTAAAGGAAGCCAGCATTATAATTGATTAAAATCTGATGAATCTGATATAATAATGCTGCTTCTTTTTTTTTTTTTTTTTTTTTTTTTTTTCCAGTGGACAGGAAATGTGATTATTTCCTGAGACATTTTCTCCTGTGTCTTATTGTCATTTGACTTCCCATTTACTTTGTATTCCTACTCTGGCTGGAAATGCTATCAATTTCCTGATCTATTTCTTTACTCGTATTTTTTCTTTAATCACTTTTTGAAAGCATATCAACCCATTTATTAGTTCCAAAATGGAATTCAGTGCTGCTTCTGTTCCTGGATTCTTTTATATCCAAATGTGTATGAATGTTTTAAAATTGGAAAACATCCTCCTTGTTGTATCTCTTTGAAGAAGTACAATATATTCCAGTGTTATTTGTGATAGTTTTTCTTATTATTCATAGTATTCTCTCATCAACTGAGTGTTTACTTGGTACTTCTTTTTTTACACATTTGACCTAGTTTTAAGCAGCCTCTCTGCTTTAATTCCTGGGATAAATCCTAAACACAGCTGAAACGACTTTTTAGGCTTCTGCTTGAACTTCATCTTGTTTTGTGAAACCATTTTTTACACTATTCAATCCTTACACATAATACTTGATTGAACGAAATAAACTTTTAAATCCTCAGCATTAGACTATTGTTTTTGTAGGCTGTGCTTGATTCCGCATTTCTTCTGTCTAGTGAGCATGCAGTCTTCATTCAAAGTGTATTAGGTAGTTACTGTGCAGAACTGAAAATAGCTTTTTTCATGCATCTCATGTTCTTTGCATATTTTAGTAGCAGGTACTTAAACAGCATGGGAGAATTTAAGAGCATAGAGATCTGCAGATTTGATCACAGCTCTCTATTCCTAAATGAGGCTGTTTTAATGGTGAAGCTGAGGGAGCACGAATACTTGAATAATCTGAGGCTGCATCTGAGAAGGGAATGTTTATTGCTGGTGTTTCAGTTTTAGAAGGGGAGGGGCAAGCATTTAACCTATGAAGGAGCAAGCAATTAATTTCTAATAGCTGAGATCTTGGGCAAGAAAATTATTAGAGATTAAATTGTATTGGTATATTTTCCTGCTTTACAGATGTCTGGAAGTGATGGAGTAAGTTTTAGTTGCAAACCAGCTGTCACCTTTCTATTTGTAATGTAGCACTGTCACCCTAATATGAATTTGATAGGTGTGGTGCAAAGTACCTGTATAGTAATGTGTGATCTTTGTTTCTGGCTTTTTTTTAGTAATCAAAGCATATGATCTATTAATTATAAAGTGACAACACATGATGATTAAGATTAGGCATTCATGCTGTATCATAATAACAGATATAGCTAGACACATTTTAGAAGTTGGTTACAAGAGGAACAAAAAATAACATTCTTCATGTCTTTATGCCTTTAAGCAACATAATAGATCTGTTCAAGGCTCGTAAAGAAATCCGACTTATTTCAAGAAATGATTAGTTAATATGAGTATAGAAAGGCATTTTGTGGCATAAGGTTAATAAAAATAAAGGTTGATTTAAATGTACAATATTCTCTAACTTCTGTCAGGTTTTTTTTTTCCAAAATCAAGACATCAGAAAGAAAAAAATAACAGTTTAATTACTGCATCCTTCCCAATTCATTATTACTTCCTCTTATAAATTGAACATCACAGAAAGCATTTTTCTGATTCACAACTGTTAAAGTGAACTTCTACGGCAGGAAAATCAGCATTTCTTTTTAAAAAAGCATCAGTACCCGAGAACACACGATACCTTACCTGAAAGCTTTGAGTCTACCCACAGGAGATGTCTTCTTAGTCTTACAAAGTAGGTAAGCCTCTCACTAGTTCTAATGTTACTCCAAAATAAGGTATAATAGGTCTTTTATATTGTAATTGTCACTGTTTATATGCAAGAAGTGTACTAGATCTGCTCACGCAGATAAATAAATAAAAAATAGGCAGTACAAACTGAACAGCAGCTAACATATGAAAGTAAAAGACCTCTAGTGGCCATAACCTGAAGTTAAAGGAGGCTTCCCTTCTTTAGTGGTAGACAAAATGGTCGGGGACAACAGTCTGCATGTTCGATACTTTGGTAAGGTATGTATTTGTTGACTTTCTGACACAGCAGAAGTGTAAAGCAAAGCAGAGTTAAACAGAGAAACTGATCCGAAGGAGAAATTAACTTCTGATCAGAGGGACTGTGGGGAGTCACTACTGTCACTTCTAAGCCAGCATGATGAAAAGAATCAAAGTCAAATCAATCTAGAAGAATATTTTGCATGCTCACCTCCTTCAGATTCTCTTATTTTAATAGAATCAAAGCAGATTCACTCCTAAAACAGTAATTAAGAAAATTAAAAGGTATCAGTAAGGAGGATTCTTCGCTGTCTTAAAGGAAAACTAACAATAATTAAGCATGCTATTAGTGAGAGATAAGAAATATCTTTGTCAGCCTCAGTCAGTGGCAGCGAAAACCTATGCTTATGAATCATTTTATATATTGCATCATTTCAGCTTTAGAACTAGAGGGAAATAAAACATTTACTTTTGAGGAAGTTTGAGAGAAGTTATGAGAGAGAAAAGTGTTCTACCAAAGATTGAGAGTTCTGTAATGGTTATTTCAGTGCCTATAAAATTCATCCTTTCTTGCAGTATTTCTTCCTGTACAATACCAGAGCCTGTGTTTCTACAATGATGAGAAATTTTTGATCGCAGTATTTTTTTCTTCCTCCAAATTCATAATGGTAGAAACCTAGGAAATATCACCTGCTTTTCAGGAGTCTTTAGGTAATATTTAGTTGCACTTTATATATAAAGTACAGCACAGAATACCTGCTTCTATGTACTTTTTCATGAATTATGCCACTTGTTTTTCTCCAGAGATGGCCTATTGCCAGGGTGGTTTTTGAACTCTGATTTCACAGTATGTTTCTTTCACCTGAGCTTGCGAATGTTTGCATTTGATTTTATTTTAACATCCATAAAAAGATTTATTAGGCATTTGGAATAGTTCAGATTTAGAAAGACTACAATCCAATATCTAAAGCAATCTAGATGTTACCTTTCTATTGATCTCTTTCTATTTTCTTTCAGAGTCATTTTGTTGCATGCATGACAGCCATCTTAAACCAGATGAATGATCAGCATTACTCAGTTTACATTGAAACTTTTCAGACGAGTTCTGAACTAGTGGTGAGTATAAAATAAACATGGATGTGATAAATATTTTTAAGTATTTTATTAGCTAGGAATCATCTGTAGTGTTGTTTAGTATTTTGCTTGATTCTTCCTAGCATGAAGTCTGTTTCTGCAAATTTTTTTACCTCTAGGTCATTTTATTGCCTCCCTCTTCTGCTGGTGTCCTTGGACAATACTGTGATCTGAAACCTGGAAAGATATTAAGATCACCTAACTTTTAGGTGATAATTTAGAAATCAAGAAAGGATCTTTGTTATGTACTGTTTTGAGGAGAAACAAATTGAAATACATCAACAAAACAGAAAATCAGCAACAACAAAACAACCCTTAACTAATCAAACCTTTCATTCCCATTTTGCACATGGTGATCAGTTTCCACCTTTCGCTGTTGGTCAACATAATGTTACACACTAACTGCAGTTAATTGCCTTATTCTTCTGATGCAACGTATTATGTCAGTTGTTCCTGGCATAAATGAAGAATATTTGCCATATTTTTCTCATCACTGGTTTTGTCACAAGTTATGTACTTGTGACATAACTCCAAAATAATCTGTGTATAGGATAAGGTTTCCATTACACAATCTACAGTTTCTACATGGAAGTAATATTTTTACTTGGCACGGTTTGTCTGCTTTCCTTTCTTTAGTATAGTCAGTGCTATAACTGAAATGCTAACAGATCAAATCATGGGTAGATTTTGCAGTTCTTCATGTGCTTGAGTTTACTCGAAAACATACGAGTATTTTCAAAATAATTTCAGCTTCCAAGCAATTTGGATACTTGGTCCTAGATAATAATAGAAGACAACAGAAGTTTCAGTGAAAACTATCAAGTGCAGTAATAATTCATCTGCTTGAACAGTTCTTCAGAGCAAATTTAAACAAAAACAACAAAAACATGGTTGGGGTTTTTTTTCTGTTTATAGAGGCATTGGTTTGTTGACTTGTCATTTTTTCCGGAGCACAAGTCTATGTCTGAAGATGATAAAGGCTTGTTCTCAACACTGTGGAGAGCTATTGTTCACTTCTTTCTCTTTCAGTAATTTGACAAAGTACAATCCTTTCAGAGAGCTACTTGCTAGATTTTGGTAATAAATGATGACATTTCAGCTTGCTAGCCTCGTACACTCTTAGCTGACTTGCTTAGAAATTCAAGGTTAAAACTGCATGTGTGCACTATACATGAAATACCAGGTGCACTTAAACTTTGTGTTAAGTCAGTTTTATTGTGTTGTGTTGTTCCAGGACTTCTTGATGGAAACATTCATAATGTTTAAAGATCTCATTGGAAAGAATGTTTACCCTTCAGACTGGATGGCTATGAGCATGGTGCAGAACAGGTAAAAAGGAGCTGTAGGACTGGTGCTCGTGTTCAGTGTGCTTGTGAAAAGGGAACTTGTTTCATACCTTACTAAAAAGTGAACTTTTGCCCTTCCAGCTAAAATGACAATATAATTCCAATTTGGTCAATGCCAAAAAAGTCAACATTTAAAATAATTTACTGACAATTCATTAAATAGCTATCTGCTTGTGCTGTAAGTCCATTTATAAAAGAAAGGGGAAAAAGTAACCCTAAAGTGGAACTATATAGTTAGTCTGTATGTTGACAGTGAAAAGAAGCAAAACTGTAAAAGTCTTGTTAAATCTTAACAGCACAGTTTCTACACAGATTTAGAACATCCTCTGTGAGTTCACTGTGATGCAAGTTAGCAAATGCCATTTTCTTTCTGAGCTGAAAAATGATAAAGGAAAACCCTGAGTACATCTCTATATTTGTAGGAGAGGGCTGAGTACAAGTTGTTTACTATAGCTCATGTACTTGAGGAAGTGTATTGCTATAGTATGCATCATCTGTTCTTGATTGATTAGTTGAGACAGGTTCGTTGCCTCTGCAGATCAAGACAGTGTCTAACCAAAAGCTCATACATTCACATTTATCATACTTGCTATTATTTACTCTGAGAGCTTGCTATTAATAAAAAAAAATCTTTGAGTACTCCTATATGATTAAACTGACTAAAGGAAATACCTTGTGGACTTAGACTGTGCAAACTGTACACCTTAACCCACACCTATAATCTGTCAGAATAAATGATGATGGGATAAACAAGATGTTGGTGAATATTTGTTAAGCCATAGGAAGACTGTGATCTTGATAGTAGGATTTCACATTGTGCAAGTGAAATGTCACATCACATAGATTTTGATACCACATGAATTCTTTTCAATTTGCAGCTTGTTTTCCACGTGATATGGAATAGGAGAGAAGAAAAGTTATCTTTGTGTACCTGCACATTGATAGCAGGTCTGGAGAATTAGTTTGGTTTGAGGTATCACACGTGAATCTCCTCAGAGTATCCTTGAAATAGTGCTTGTTTGAAGAAGAAAGGAATATTTTTCCCTTGAGTTGTGAGCTTTGTTGTTTATTATGGGCATCAGTTACAAATGAAAGTTTTTGGCAACAAGGAAAGTCTAGTATATAAGCATGCAGGGTGGACTATGTGAGGATTTATTTTCTAATGCTTTTTTTTAGCCATTCTGAGATACTCTTTAAGTGTCAGTCTAAGGACTGCAAAGTAAAATATGTGATTGCTTATTGCACTGTTGGTTCTTGTGTCTGACTACAGAACATGCAGGTGAGGAAGAGATTCCTCAAAATTTGAGCATTAGAGGCATCAGGACTCTGCATTTGTAGGTGACATTGAACAAAAATGGAGCTGTGAACATGTGACCATCTTATCTCATGGGTTTTGCTATTTGCTGGATTTCCTCCCTTTCACACAATTTAGTTGAAGCTGTTGCTATGAATCTCACTAACATGGGATCTGGATTTTGGGAAAAATGTCTCTTTGCAACAAACACATTAAGCTCTACGTTAGGTTGAATTAAGAATTATGAAGTGTACTTGCTTTGTTTTTTTCCCCAGCAAGAGTTCTTTTGGAGAGCTAGATTCTGATCACATGCACTGTCATTGTTTTATTTTGTAGAAAAGAAAATAACCTTTCATTTTCTAGAAATCATAGGGACTGTAGTAACAACTAACTCTCAAAGTTCCAATTAACTCACGTGTCAGTAGATGATGTTAATTTGAAATATTCCACAATTAAGTAATTTTCATCCTCTAAGTATTGGATTGCAAGAAGAGAACAAATACGTAATGAAGCTGATAATCACCTTTGAGTTGTTAGTCTTAAGGAAAAGATTTGTTAGAAAATTTGCAGCACTGTGATATCAAATTATACTGTTTTGATGTTGGATGTATTTTGTTTTTTGTTGATTTGAATGGAACAACATTAACAAAAAGATTTTTTTGTGTGTTCCATGATTCAAAGTTAGGATTATTGCTCTGGTGGGTAGTGATAATGGCAGTGAGGCCTCAAATGCCTAAATGCCTAACCGTCGCTTTGTGTCACTTGTGGACACTAATTTTATAGGGATCTCTAATCCTTCTTGTGAGGGGGACAGGAGCGTATATACTGGTTGATGCATTCAAAGTAACGTTTCATGTAATGTTGTGTGAATGATAGCAGTTTCATCCCGGTTCCCCCATCTGAGCCAGTCTTTGGCCTAGAAAGCCAAAATCTAATTCAGTGTAGGTTGTTATGCTGCTGTTGAAATTTGCAAGGTTTTTTAATGTACTGATGATGATTCTTAAAAACAAAAAAAAAAAAACAAAAAAAAAACACAAACAAACAAAAAAACCCACCACGTTTAGCAGTAAAGTAACTTAACAGTCTTCTGTTCTATATGTAAACATACCAAACCTCTTACATATGTATATGTCTGTGTAAATAATAATTTCAAAATCTATCAAGTCCTGTTAACAGTTGTTTTATTCACAAGTAGAGGACTTTTAACTATGAAGAGTGGGAAAGAAACATCAATCCTCATTCAGAAAAGATGACTTATGGGTTTGGGGGTTTACCCAGCAGTATCTAGCATTAAGAAAATGATTCTAAGTGATTTAATAGCGATATGTAAACACACTGGTTACCTAAATTGACTTGGCACTGTTACTCTTCCCAAGGTTAAATAAGTAAGATGAGTTATGAGTCTTACTTTAATGCCTTCATTTTATGTTATATCAATATCAGGGAGAGGAGGGATTTTTATTATTAGTCATTATGGAATATTTTTTTTGAGGGGTCGTGTGTTCTCTGAATTAAATTAGACTAAATTAGATTTTTAGATGTCTTATTAACATGCTTTACTTCAAACCAGGAAAGTAACAAAGTCAGAAGAGATCAGACTGGAGTTTCCTCTATAGGAGAAAAAAAATATACAAAAAAAATTGTTAGCACAGCTAAAGTTTTACATTTTTAATTTCCCTTCTTCTGAGCAGGTTTATATGCAGGCCCTCTTTAAGCCCTGAGGGTCATGTTTTACCTTAAGAGTCTCCCCTTTTTGAATTTGCAGAAACACAGGAAGCAAGCTGTAAGGCATCTCCGTAGTGTAAGGCATCAGTGGCAGGATGTGGCTGTAGGGCATCTCCGTAGAGTAACCAAGCCAGTGGCAGGATGTGGCTGGCACTTCTTCCACATGGGCATTCAACAAAGCCTCACCATCTCCCTCAGAGGCTCTCCTGCATTTTGTACCTAGCAGGGAAGTGACATGGGATGAATTTCACTGTAGGATATATTGCACTACAGAAAATAAAACTGGAGTGCAGATAGAGGCAGAAGGAAGTGAATAGAATAACCAGTACCACAAATTCAGTCCTGTTTGTTGGCATTAGGTGTTCCTGATGAGCAGGACGCAATAACTGCTCTTCTACATAAACAGATGGTCAGAGTTACGATGTGAGGGTTATTCTGACTAAACAATACATGTCTGGTGCAGATAAAGGGAAAATAGCGGATGAGAAGAACTTAAAAGGTCCTGGAAAATTTTAAGAGGAAAACATTTTTTAAGAGCTTTATCTGGGAAAGGAGAAGCCATTGGCCAAAGGAAGGGAGAAAGGACACATTCTGCTAATGCAGAGAATGTGAAAAGTTGTAAGGTAATGCAATTCAAATTATGCCCAGAGTAAGCCATGGTGTTAAATCTTGTTACGTGATGGCTGGACTTGTGATCTTATGGGTTTTTTTCCTAACCTAAGCAATTCTGTGATTCTATGCCCAGTTGAAACTCTTGCAAGAAAGTTCATAGAGTGGGAGTAGAAATTTAATTGACTAAACTTGGTCAGACTTTACCTATATCAGGATGGAACAGCCCAGCTCAAATGTTTTAAATCACTATTAAAGTTGATGTGTTACATGCTCTCAAAGCATGTTCTTACTTCCAAAGCTTATCAGAATGTGAAGGAGGCAGAGCTGAACTGAGAGCGTTCCATTAGCAACTGAGAATCAAAAGCAGAAACAGAGTTTTTTTGTTTTTATTTATTTTTTCTCCTTTCTTCTACTAGCAGCAACGTGAGAAATAGTAAAACCCTTACTGAGGTCATGAGGATATAATATCTGAGTTAGTTTTGTGATCCTTCATAGGAGATTTAATTAACTTCTGATGAGAGTTGCTTACTGCACACTTCTTACCAGTTCCTACTGCTTGTGTGTGCACTTTATTCCATTTGTGGTACGTAGATTATTGGGTATTAGCTTATTAAAAGCAGTAATTTCTAGGTGTATGGCATTTGTAGGGAAATGATTTTCAGGTTTAGCTAATACCACATAGCCTGTTTGTCTTTTTTATTCATATCTTTAATTTAGAGACACATAATTCCTCACAGGAGATTACCATACCTCAATGTCATCATGAACTGCACAGGGACTGAGATTCACTGAGTTAAAGAAAGGGCTAGGGTGGTTAGCAACTGAAGGGAAGCATTCATATCTCTTACTGTTGTTCCTCTGAGTTTGGAAATGGTAATTACTCAGATTGAGATGGATAATTTCTTTGATTTTTATCAAGATTTTGTCAGTTTATGGCTTCAAATCACTGCCACCCTTGTAATGTTACCATTTATCAGCCTACCAGGAACTATGGGTTTTGTTGGTATCATTTGGTCCTGGGCAACCAGTAAAACAAGGCAGAACAGGTTCCAATCCATCATCCAGCACAGGACAACGCCTAAAGAAACGGAATGTGGGGATTTCAGACTTGTGGTTTGTATTTTGTTTGATCACTGGTGAATGGCTGTACAGAATGTGACATCTGAAAGAAATGAAATTCTATAGCGTCCATATATCTGATCAGCAGTAGCTTTGAGTATAAAAAGTCTTCTCGGAGTAAGTAGCTGTTTATAGTGTTGTCCTGCAAATGACAAAAAAATGTTGCTTTCTGCTTTATGGGGAGATGGCATTTGTGAAGTTGCATGCACAATTGTTAAGTAACAAGCACAGGCAACAAATTTGGTGGCTGTTGGACTGCATTTTCTTTTAAACTTACTGAAGAAAAATAATTGAAGGCTTGGTAAACACAATTTAAGCATATTATTCAAGAATGACATTTATACTAGGAAGGATACTGAACAGAGTTGCAGGAAGTATGGCAGCATCCCTTTTTCAAGCAAGTTTGAGTATTTATGGCAGAGATGCTACAAATTGTTTGTTGCTACTATGAAATCAGTAGGTTTCATTTAAAAGAAAAATTCACAAGTTAATTAAAATAAAGAACAGTGGATGTTTCTATTCATAGGAAGTAGTGAAACTGACTCTACTCAAGGTGCACAGATTCAGTTGGTAAGAGTATGTTTGGTCCTTTACTCCAGCTGGTACTGTAGTTGGGATTCAGTCTCTGATAATTGTGATGGGATTTTTTAGATTAAGAATATCATTGTATGTATCAAAATAGGAAAAAAAAAAGTCTTTAATTTTACTTTCTTGATTATTGATTCCTGCTCTCATAGGAAGTATAGAGGAAGACTCCGGTTTATGCTGTCCAGGTAGAATAAACATTGCCTGACTCACTGTTTGTCTCACAGAAAATAATAGTTTGGGGGAAAAAAAAAGGGAAAAAGGGCATTTATTTATTTATTCTTGAGAGGAAAAAAAATGCAAGCAGTTTAGCAGCTTAGGTTAGCTTTTGCTCTTTTCAGATATATTAGGTGTTAAGTTTAATTTATGTAACTAAAGATGGATGGCAGTGTTGCAGTTTACCTTAAACAAATAAGACAATTTGGAAGGTTAATCTGTTGTATGAGTAATTTTTTCTCATTTTCCTCTGGAAACCTCTGGCCTAAGCAGGCTTGATAGAAATGTGATTGTTTTTCTCAAGTGCTTGAATTTTCAAGATGTCAGGAACCAATTACACACTTGTTCATGGCATATTGCTGAACTTATTTAATTGAATTTGTGGATAAATAATTCTAAGAATAAGTATAAATGTCTAATGAAAATATCCCGTTATGCATACGTACACAGAAAGGTAAATGGAATATAACAAGTTCAAACAGGCATAATAACAAGATGTGTTCTTAGATGGTATGTTTTTCTATAAGACTAAAAATGTCCTTGTTTAAATGCAATTCCCCATGGGTGTGTGTATATGTATGTATAACATATACATAATATATAAAGAAGATCCTTCCAGAGATGAAGAACATATTTTTAATTAATTTATTTTTCTTCTTGGTGGGTTACTTGGTGCACAGTGTCACAAGGTTCACAAATTTGCACATTCTTTCCATTAAATCTAGGCATATCTTTCCTAGTTGGCTTTCCAAGTTCTCACAGAAGTGAGTACTTGTTGTAGGGCAAATAGAGTAAGGTTTATCTGGGAAAAAAGGATAAGGTAAATAAAGACAAGGGTCAGTTGTTTCACTGTGGGTTTTACACTTATTTCCATAGAAAGTTACACTTCCAGCTGCAGCTGATGTGGCCAACTCAGCCTTTGCATAGAATGGCTTGGGTTGGAAGGGACCTCCAAGATTATAAAGTTCCAACCCCCCTGCCACAGACAGGGTTGCCAACCACTAGATAGGCTGCTCAGGACCCCATCCAGCCCCGCTGTGAACACCTCCAGGGATGGGGCATCCACAGCCTCTCTGGGCAGCCTGTGCCAGGACCTCATTACCCTCTCAGTGAAAAATATCCCCCTGGCATGTAATCTCTGTCTCCCCTGTTTTAGTTTAAAATCATTCCACCTTGTGCTATCACTATCTACACATGTAAAAAATTGATTTACCTCCTGTTTATAAGCTCCCTTTAACAATTGGAAGGCCACTATCAGGTCTCCCCAAAGCCTTCTCTTCTCTAGGACAAACAAGCCAAGCTGCCTCAGCCTGTCTTCATAGGATAGGTGCTCCAGCCTTCTGATCATCTTGGCCCTCCTCTGTACCTGCTCCAACAGCTCAACATCTTTCTTGTGCTGGGGGCCCCAGACCTGAACACAGTTCTCCCAATGGGGCCTCATGAGACAGAGTAGAGAGGTACAATTACCTCCCTCTCCCTGATGGCCACCCCTCTTTTGATGCAGCCCAGGATACTTGTTGGCCTCAAGAGCATACTGCTGGCTCATGTTAAGTTTTATTTCTACCAGAACTGCCAAGCCCTTCTTTGCAGGGCTGCTCTCAACAGGTTATTCTCCCAGTCAGTATACATATCCAGGACTGCCCTGACCCGAGTGCAACACCTTGCACTTGCCTTGTTGAACCTCAGTAGATTCACATGGGACCAACTTTTGAGCTTGTTCCAGTCAATCACTCACATCTTCCTACTTACTAACACTGCAGTATGTTTGCTTGTACTGTCTCTGTATGTTGCCTATTGTTAACCATGTCATGGAATTACCTGCTTATTTTCAGAAGAGCTTGGCATAAATGTATACCTAATATTCAATTTCAAGAATGTATTTTGTATCTTAGGTGAGAGGTAGGCAGTCTTTAGAACATGCTGTGAGTGGATGCTGGATGAAAAGCTGCAGATAAACAGGCTGCTAGCAAAATCAAGAGATACGGAATGGAATTATTATTTTTTGCCATTTTATAGCAGCAAAGCAATTACTATTTCATGTCTTTCTCTGGGTGTTGCTTTTGTATTACTGTCAAATTACCTCTGGTATATATACATGGTAGCACGTACCTTTTTTGTACGCTTGGCATAGCTATTCAAGGTCAATTTTCAAATAATAAGCACTCTACTAATGAAATTAATTGTACAAAACTATTTATAATTGAGATAGGAAAACCTGAATAACAGTTACTTTAAAGCAGTTGTTTTCTGACCATGCTGTTTGCATAGTCTTGTTATACATTAAAAAAGAGTTCAGGAAAATGAAAATTGCTATATTTTTAGAATTTAGTCTGAATGGAACAAAAGAAGCTTCAGTCTGTAGTGATAGTGAGCTGAGACAAAGAGAAATATGATTAAATTATACTACTTTCCTTGCACCACTAGTTGTATTTTTCCAGTTACCATGGAAGTGAATTGCTTCCTAAGTGTTGCCATAATTATGTTCTTAAGAAGAAGGTTTCACATGGCTACAGTATTTTTAAATGGGGTTTCCATTTGCATTGCCCTTCATTTCTAAATCAGTGATAGTTTGCCTCTTTATTAGCAGATATTTCTACTGTTAATTTGTGAAGATTTCATGTTTTTATCTCTTCACTTGTTTTCTTAGGCTTTCTCCTGCTGCTGTTTTGGTCACTGAAAGAGTAGATGTGTGTTTTTAATCTCTCCTGTCATGCTGATTGCTTATCTGATTTCTCTTCTATATATATTACATCTTCCAGCTGCAGTTTATAATTGCTGGCTGTTGTTTCAGTCATTGACAATGATCAGCATTTGGCATTGGATCTGACCCACTTAGCACTTGACCCACTTGATCTCATATGCCAGTTCATACGCTCTGCACACATGAAGGAGGAGGAAAGATTATGTAGGCCCACGAATGAATCAGTTGACTTTAGTAGCTGCTTCTCCTTTGTGCTTGCTTCGTGTTAAAAAATAATCAGGTATCTTCTGCAGAGTGTTTCTATGAGGATGCTTCTGTCAAATAGTCATAAACTAAGTTGGATCATTATTTTGGTTCTGTTATCTCCAACCCAAGTTTTCATGCAATTGTATGCTAGCAAGACTATGGCTGTCAGAACTCAGAACAGATTGATGCATCTCCTACGCTTTGAAATAATTCCTCTCATGTTCCTCATCTGCTCCAGTAGAGGGTTCACTAATGAAAGTGCTGATTGTCCAACCCTTGTGGATTACAGAAACAAACCCACCAAGATGAAGTTAGTGCAGCTCCTCCTGACTTTAATTTGTGGGCCAAATTCTCTGAAGGAAAAGCACTTAGGATTTTTGGGAAGAAGTACTGAATTTTAAGTCTCTTCAAGTCTTCATTGTGTTTCAGATATGGTACTAAAAATCCAGCTTTTTAATATTTTCTTGGATTAAGAGCTTTGGCAGCATAGGAGCTAATGTTTTCAAGCTTGTTTTTCCTTATTTTTTATTTTCTGTCTGATTATCCAGTTGTCTGTAATTGATTAATTCTTTGCAGATGTTACTGTCTTTGCAGTGTAATCACAGCTTTAGAAGTCTCAGCAAACATGAGTTTGAGTTCATGCTCATAGATACCTAAGTGAAAGCATTGAACTTCACCTCAGAGTTGAAATGTAAACCCCCAAATTTTACACAGTATTATGAACTTGAAAAGACTCTGAAGAGGATCTCCTTGCTGTTGGACCATTGATTTAGAAGAATTTGTGTGTGAGTCAGAAGGAACGTGCACTCATGCTTATGGTTTATAACTCTCCACTTGATTTAGACATCTTACAAAAAAAATTGTGTTTCCAGATTTATTTTTATTTTAGGTTAGGTACTCAAAACACTGTATGTGCAGGGCTCAGTTCAGTGAAGAACCTAGTTTAAAATGTGAAGGAGAGCTACTGAGTGCTCAGCTTTTTTTGCAAATTGAAGCCCTTTTATCTATTCATGTTTAAATAAAAAAGGCATTAGACTACTGTTTGCAGTTGTCTTGGCTGCAGTGTTCTATGTCTGAAATTAGGTGCAGGGAAAGACGAGCTTTTGCAAAGCCACAGAAGAACAGACAATGCCAATTTAAGCTGATAGATTGCAGATGGCAGCCATTATTTAAGAATAATATTTTAATGCAGAGTTTCCTGTGGCTTCACCTCCATGCACAAAGTCAGCTAAAGTCCGCCTTATTATATTTTAAGGTAATTATCTCTTTGTTTTATGGTGCAAGGAGCTCATGCACTAGTTCTAACTTGTTTGCTAAAAATAACTTGGAGTTGGAGATCTATATTTTAGGTTTATCACCTATTTGCACTTCAAAAGCAAGGGCAATGTGCAGACCTGTGGTTATTTAACTTGAACAGGGAGTCGCCATCTTCTAAAGAATAGCCTTGAAATCTTACTCTGATTAATGTAATTAATTAATAGCATCAGCTAATGAATACACCTTCTCTCCAGCTCAGCCTCTCTGTTTTAATTTACCTGCCAAACAGTTTGAAATCAGATCTTTATCTTAGCCTGAAATAAGTTTTCAACTTTTTTTTGCATTAGATCATTTGTATATTTATACCGTTCTAACCTTAAAATATACAAGTACTTGCTTTTCAGTTGTGTAGGATTATGTTCTTTGGGTTTTAATATAAATAATTTTTATTAATATGCAGGTGACAAACTGGAAGCAATTTCTTTGTTAGTACAATAAAGGAAAGCAAGAGCAGTTCCACATTGAGAAGGGTAAAGGAAATAGCAGGAGATGAACCATGACAATCCTTTCGCTGTTCTAAGCCTAAACTTTGCCTTTCTGTACTCAAATTAAGCCCAGTGACTTTGGCCTTCAATATTATCTGTAACTCTTCAGGCCCAAGAGTTTGGTAAATCAGAAGAATCAGTGGCTATAAACTCAAAAAATATCATGGAAGTTATTGTAGGGAGAGGAATAAAGTCAGAAAATACCATGGAAATTATTCTGGGGAGAGAAACTTAATCAATTTTAGATCAAAATGATTTCAACCAATATGAAACTAGATTCCATATTACTCAGGTAATTCTAGTGGAGTTCTCGTAATTGAACACCTAAAACAGAATATTTATTGCCCTGTGTAATTTTTAAAGTTAAGTGAAAATATGACAAGAGAAATTCAGTTGGAAAAAGACAGTTGTGCAATAGCATTATCTGTATGAAAAACCAAGATCCTGTCCTTAGATCAGCCTAGATCAGTCTTGACTTGCAAAACAGAACTGAGCATATCTCCCGAAGGTCCATGAAAAGGTAAACTCCAATGATCAGCTATGGAAGTAAGGGGAAAATATCTTATGCTGTGACAAGCTATTTCAGTAATTTTTCTAAATAACTTCTTATGCAGTGGGGAAGTACATACTGCATTCTTCAGAACCATTCTGGAGTCCAGTATTTTTACTGTCTCTTTTCTATCTATATCTTCTCCATTAAGTTTGTTATAGTAACTAACTTACACTACGAATAATCATGTAATCAGAATGATTTCTGCACTCAAGAAACTTCAAGTTTCTCCTCTTAGAGCAATATTTATTTCTTAGGATTATTTTGTCAGCAGTCATTAATATTACGCTTCATATTGTTTTCATCAAAATCTCAGTGTATTTATAGGCACCTGTAATGCTTCATACGTGTGGCTAGCTAATATGCCCTTCTTCTGAAGGAGAAAACTGAAGCATATAGATATGAAGTCACTGAGGTAGGACAGCATGGCATTGACAGGCGCCAGGAATAGAATTCAAGCCTACTGCCTGAGTGACTTACAGACTTGACAGAAATAGTTACATCCTCTAGGCAAAATACAAGTGCATGGAAATACTTGGAACTTGACAGTCAGGAAGTATTGCATTCGTCTTGAAAATGTGTCATTCCAGTATGTCAGATAAAAATATCTGTGGGAATGAAAGAGATACTCACACAAGACACTAGGGCTGCTACAAAATTAATGCCTACTATTTTATTATGCTGGCCCACGATGTCAGAGGCAGATGTTGGTATAGAGGTGCAAAGGCAACAGAAGTTGAACCTCCCCACCAGTAATCTCTTACATTTTGTTGCCCTGTGACAGATGTCAGTAAGGGGCAGTCAGACAAAATGACTTCTGACATGGAAGTGTGTATGTAGCAAAGTGGTGGGATTGAGTTCCTCCATGCAGAAAAAATTGCACCCACTGACATTCATTGACACTTGCTGAACATTTATGGAGACCAAGCAGTAAATGTGAGCACAGTGAGGGCTGGGTGGTGCGTTTCAGTAGTGGTGACAGTGACATGAAAGACAAGCCACGTTCTGGATGGCTACGCACAGCTCTCAACACCAGGAAGTGAAGAGTGTTTCAATCAGCTCATCCACGTGAATAGATGGGTTATGACCAGGAAACCGTTTATGGAGCTGAATGTTGGCTTCCATGTGTTGGAAGCGATGGTGGCAATGTTGGAATATGTTTGCGCAAGCTGAGTTCCAAAAATGCTCACCCAGAAAGTGAAAGAACACCGTATGCAAGTTTGTCAGGGCATAGTTCAAGATGTAGCCCTCTGTGGGTAAAGTGCAATGTATTTTGGAATATAGGAAAGGGGTGATCCTTCTGGATCCTTAGGATTAAGTTTTATAGAATTTTATGGATTTTTTTTCACTCATTTCTTGCAACTATTAGATCTTTTTCCTGATTGGTAACAGCTGTGCTTGAGTATTTAGGATTGCTTTCTCCTTGTTTTACCAGTAGCAGCTAGTGAGTGTACCTGAGCATTTAGGGTTGTTTTGTAACTTGTGTTCATGTCTTCGAGATTGCAATAATATTTGTCCACAAGGTATTTCAACCTAAAACTTCATTATTTTTACCTACAAAGTAGATGAATATGGATGATTTATTTTCTGGATAGTAAATGCAATGAAACTAAAATATTTAATAAACTTTATAAATGTGCAGAAATACCACTGACTTTAGTTTTGCAAATGTACATTGTTGCAAAGATAGACAAAGAAATCTGATTTATAAATGTCATTTAATCTTGCTGCTTTTGTAATGAGCATTAATATACACTGCTTTTCAAGCTAAAGGCATCATGTTTACACTCTTCTACTTGGAATAAGTAACTGTATTAATTCAGCTTTGAGTGCATTTTAATAATCCACATGAGGTGTCAGAGATGTCATCTTCATCCTCAGCCACCTGTGAGAAAACTAAAAAGCTTTCTTTTAATTGGGAAAATGAAGTGGCAGCTTCTAACTAGTAAGCGCAGGAATTTTCAGCTGCCAAACCCATGAGGAGGAGGCAGTAACATACTTGTAAATGAACCACTTTGTCACACAGAAGGTAAAATTGTGTTTAAAAACACAGTATGTTTTTTCAAGAATATAATGTAATGTGCAGCGGAGGAAAAAAAACACATTGTGTGAATTTTCAGTGAAGATCAGGACATTGACAGTTATGCTTAAAATTGGTGATGCATAAGTAACATGAACAATGTGTGAACGTGGATTCTTCTAGCATGCCCAGTGTTTAAATGTGTTTTCAATACCACACAAAGTTGGAATAGGATCCCAAAGAATACATCCATTAATCTGCATTGCTTTTTTTTTGCTTTTTTTTTCCAGAGTATTCTTGAGAGCCATCAACAAATTTGCAGAGACAATGAACCAAAAATTTCTGGAGAATATGAATTTTGAAGTACAAGTAAGTATTAAGCTTTTGAGTTGAATAAAGAGCTCATGCATTCTGGTCTGCCGTTCTGGACTGCCAAAGCCCCTTCTGATACTTTATCAGTAGTAAAAGTACTACTGATTTGAGTTTTGCAGGATTAGGCTATTTTCAGTTTTTCATATTTACATTTTTTGAAAAAATAAATACACATAGATTAATTGTATTGCAACTACCCAGTCTGTGAAGACTAAGTGGACCTTCTTCATTTTCAGTGGACCAACTTTTTCCAAAAGGTTTCTAACAAAAAATATGCCTCACTATTCAAAAGCTTTGATGTCGTCTTTCTGAAAGGCATCATATTATCTTTAAAATTACAAAATCTTCTTAAAATGCTTTAAAGCGTTAAGGCACAATGAATAGGGACAAAGAGTAGGAGTACTAAGGAGTGCAAAGAGAAGTATTTTCTTTCTTCTTTCTGATAAGGAACCCTTTTTCTTCATGCCATGTCTTGAGTCTTCCTGCTCTGCTGTGTGAGTCCATGTCTCCTATTTCTGACTGCCGGAATTTTCCTCTTTGGGGTGGAACTTCTCATGTGGATTGCACACACTTATAGCATAGATAGATAGCACGGATACTAAAGATACAAAGATGCTGTAGTTATTTGCCACGATTAAAAAAAAAATCTCATTATTCTTAGGAAATTAGCTAATGCAAGAAAAAAAGAGTACTTTTCAAACTTTTTAATATCAGTATGTCTTGGCTGTAAGCAAGCATGAGCAGTGACTAACTCAAAGTAAATGGGATACTTCCACAATTCATAAAGCTGTTAATATTTTTAGATTTAGTATTTGGTTTTCCTCTGTTGTTTTGGAGTATTCTAGTTAACAAACAAGCAATCCTGTGTAGCTGTTTCAGTGCTCGTATATTTTTATTTTAGCTATGAAGGTACGAATAGATGAGTGTCAGGGAGCTTTTGTTTTAGTTGCTGTTTTGCAAATTCTTAATCAAGCTTTCTTTTGTTATTATTTAACCATTACCTCTTTTCAGACTTTCATGACTGCATAGTTGTGAAATGAGTAAAAATTTGAAGTGAAAGAGTGAAACTCTTTGGGATATCTTTGAGGTGTCCATATTTCAAATAAATTTAGGAATTTTAGAGAAACATTTGCTTTGAGAAATTAAGCAGTGCATTTATGTATTCATGATTTATACTCTGCATCAAACTTCTGAAAGAAGCTGAATGCCTGTATTGCATTAGTGACTACTACAGAGGTAGAACTTCATTAAATTTTTGTGTACACAGTTCATGTGAAACAAATGGTTTCTCCTTAAAAAAAGATGACCAAAAAAAGCCCAAAACATAGGCTTTATTCAAGGGTCAGTGACTCGTTATGCAGCAGCCTTCGGGCTAAATATTCTCATGTTACGGATATATGTAGTAGTGATTTCTAGTTTCAAAGAACAAGGGATGTTTACAGGTCAGATCCTTATGGAGAATATGCATTGATAACAATGTCTGATGAATGTAGAAGCTAAAGCAAAGGCAACTGTTTTAATATTTCTGAGAAAGGGTATTTTAAAACATAGAAATAGAGTACACTGGGATGGGAAAAATAGAGATGCACATTGTTAAAGATTGAAAAATATATAATGTTACATCCTTAAGTTCTTAGTAAATGAGTGAATGATTTATACTGCTTATAGGGTTGTATTTTCTTATGCACAGAATCTGACTACTATCTTTTACTATCTTTTGAAGATAAATATTACTTTAGAAGTAGTAGTTAAAGTCATTTAAATCAAATAGAAGTGTATCTGAGTGTTTTTCACTTGGCAGAGTGATGACATGACTGTGTAGCAGACAACCTAACCAAACAAAACAAGTAGACTGTGAAGTAATTGAGCAAATAATAAATAATACATCTAGAGCAAAAGCAGTGTAGTAATTTTTGCTAGTCTGTTGAAGCTTTTTAAATGGAGGATAAGAGGTTCCTAGCCTTTTTCTTCCTTCTGAAGCGGAATTGCTTTTCTACCCATTATGTGATTTAGGCAGAAAGGGAATAATAGGTATCATTTAGGACCCATGAAAGGATGTGATATATCTGAAGAACAGTAGTTGCGATCTTTAAAACTGTTCTTAAATGTAAAACCTTACGTTCAGTGGTAAAGCTGTTACATACCTTAGAGACACATACCAAAACTGTACAGCACAGCAGTGATGTGCTGTTCAACATAAATGTTCTGCCTTATTCTGTAACAAGTTGAGTCCTTGGGGTCCGTTTATGTTGAAAGCCCTTTTTAAAATTTCAGTGCTTTCACACCTACAGTAGGTCTGAATATTGTGACTGTGATTGGCAATGGTAAGGCAGGAAATGCCAGAGCTGTTGTTTGGTTTGAGAATCATCATATAAGGCTCCTAGAGGTAACTGAAAAAGGCATGTGCTGTCTGAGATTGCAGGCCTGCATGGGGAGCTGGTGATTTGGTTTGTTTTTGAGTTTTGGTTACAGAGTTTGTGCTGGATGTATTCAAAAGTATTTCAAGCATTCCCAGTAAAAGAATCAAAAGTAGAGGCTGCATACGAGAGATGTTGTTCCATTTCATAATGAACATAACTTAGAACAATAAAGGAAGAAATACCTAAGAGGAGTTTGTTACAGAATATTTACTGCTGTGCTGTTATTTAATTAAATAATTAAAATTTGGTTACCCGCTGCTATCTGTACTTATTTAGATCATTGATAGCTCAAAAATTTAATGAATTCTTAACAATCTTTAAATCTTCTTTGTATGTACATTTTTGAAAAGAAAAGCCAACAAAAAACCAACTGTGGTGCGCAAAGAAGAGTGTCTCTTAGGTTAGATAGCTTTCATCAGGGATTACTTACTTGTAGGTTAGGCTGAATTTAAACTAAACAAAATTACTGCTAATTTCTCATTTTTCTGTCATGTATTATTTTAGAATGTACATTTCAATGGACTAGAAGATGTAAATATTCATTTTAACCTGTGTAATAACTCTTGGATAATGTACTTCATGCTTATGTTCTTCAGTGTAAAGCTACTGACTGCAGACTTCCTACAGAGTAAATTGGTTTGTTATATAAAACCAGTAAATGCTTTGTCAGAGTTCAGTACTCTCTGGCCAGGTTTTTAGATACTCCACATGCAGAGGGTGTAACATTTAATATCAAATTTACTTATTTGAAGATTGACAGTGTTACATGAGGTTTTTCACTTTGCACAGTGAAACTGGAAACACAGTAAAGATGTACATTTTACTTAGCAAAACATAGCAATTGCTGTTAAATTACAACACCAACGTGATTGCCAGTACCATTTTCTGTAATGCAGTCACGAAGCTGGGAGTTCCCAGCTGGTTGTCTTCAGGAAGGAATCTGCGGGATGAAAGCTCAGGTCTGTTACTCTTTTCTCAAAATTCTTTTCTTAATGGTTTAGTTTTTATACTCGACTTTGAGCTGAGCCATGTTTGTAGGCCCTACGCTGCTCTGGCATTCTCAGGTAGACATTCACATTCTTTTCATGAACATGTAAAACATGTACACCACCAGCTGATACAGTCAGCTGTCCCATTCATCTGACAGTTATTTATCCCAAGCAAATGCTGTGCTCTGGTCCCCTTTGTGGTAAGATAAAGTCAGCTTCCTTCATGATAGTTCTGCTCAGTTATCCTTGGTATCCCCTGCACTTCATGGGCAGACTGTGCTTGCCTATCTCCTGTGAGCTTTCTTCTGTGTTGGAGATGTGTTGGTCAGTCAGAGGCATACAAAGCCAAATAAGAAATTAAACAATGCTAGCTCAAGTATAGATTTTTCTGATCCTTTTCTCAAAGTGAATCTTTTGTGAATAATGATCCGTTTTGTCTTTTGCAAAATGAAATTATATAGCATGTCTTGTCTAAAAGAGCAGTGGAACATACAGTGACAGTGAGAGGCAGACAGCAGTGGAAGTTGAAATACTTCTGAAACACAGCTTTGTTTCCATTTGTTTGATTCTGTTGCTGCATCACCCATCGCTTTCAGTCTCTGGACTCTGTCTCTTCAATGGAGAATACTGCCTAAAATCTCACTTCTTTTAAATACATTTCTGAAATGAACTCTTTTATCATTCTTTTATTTTTTAATCTCCAGTGTGACTACTGAGGTGTAAATTTAAGATAGTTTGGTGACAAATAAATATATCCTCTGCAAACTACATATCCATTGATTTTAGATTGCCTCTCTGTACATCCTTTCTTTGGACTATATATGTAAAACATAAATTCAGAATAACGTGCAAATTACTACCTAGATTAAGTGTCCTCTCATGTTTCCAGTTCTGCCGTTGGACTTCTCACTAGGAGGAAAGTTTATAAGGAGTAGTAATTCTGACTGCAGGACAGCTGTGGTTTAGAGCACGGCACCAGGGCACTGCAGTGTAAGCAAAAGAGGGGATGAGGAAAAGAAATGTTAAGACACCAGGGTAACTTTCTTTCCTAAAGGTGAATACCTTGTAAGTTGTCATATTTCCTGCAGCTCAGAGGGAGCTGTTTTCAGTAGAGTTGAAAAATGCCTCCATATTCATAAGGATTTTCTTAATAGAATGCAGAACTGTCTCATGAGCCAACCATCTTGCCATATTTGTGCTCACCATTTGATGTACTTGTGACTTGCGTCTCTTTTCTTTTGTGGGCGGGGGATCGCTCGTTTTCATTTCGATAACCAGCTTTGACTAGAAAAGACAATTTCTCTTTGGAAAGACAGCCACTGCAGGTGTTTTCCATTGAGTATTAACTTTTTAAGGACTTGCCCAATAAAATGTGGTGATTAGACAGCCTGTACACATCACTGTTTCACAGCTGGACTTTTGCAGGCATAAGAACAGATAGACCGCTTTCCTTTCTGTAGTATTGTGTATGCATTGGATTTAGGATAGATATTGATGAGCGCTTCAGAAGAAATTTAATGAAGAAAAACATTACGGAACATATTTTGAAAAGGCAGCCTGGTTTCTTAAATTGAATTGTAGCAAAAATTGTGTATGGTTCTGTAGTTATGCAAAATATATATTTATGATACCCTTAAAATGTGTCTGGAATGTTTATTTCAGTTGTGTAAATGGGAGAATATGGGAGTGTTTTCAATACACTTCTCTTGTACATTCTGTGTAACTATGCAATCTTAATTAAAACTTGCTTGATTGAAAACCTCTGTGTTTCAAAACTAGGTATTACATGCCTATCTCAAGGGTAACGCCCAGGGTTTTCAAGTCTCTGAATAATAAGGGAATAAGATGACTTTCCACAAGCAGTCTAAATGCCTTTACCAAAGAAGAAGTGTAACAGTTTTTGTTTTATAGCAATTAACATGCAGCTAGTTAGATTTGACAGTTATGGTTCACAATGATTTTAAAGAAAGCAAATATTTGGAAGTAGTTCAGAACTGATGCAAAACATTATCTGTCCATACAGGTATAGAGATGCAGGTATAGAACAAAATTAAGTTCAATGCAAATTAACATTTTTTGTTGTTGTTCCTAATAGAAATAAAATAATTAAATGACATTCCTAGTTATCAGACATATCTTAACTGTCAGCAGTTTACTCGTTTTTATGACTGAAGAACAAGGGAAAAAAGGGATGTATTTTTGTATTGTTTTGTTTACTTCAGCAGAAATTCCTTTTCACTTTGTGAGTCATGTTTTTTTTCATTCTTCACTTGATTTAGTTTAGATAAAACATAAGCCAGTCTTCCAGTAACAGTAAAATGAAGATAACAATAATTATTTCCAATGGTTCCCTTCAAACTTTCAGTTAAATTTTATCCATCAGCTTTTATTATAGGAGAAGACGTGGTCAGCATCCACTGCCACAATCAATGCCACTTAATTCCATGAAGTGATGGTTTTGTCCAACATGGCTTTTGTAATGTTTCCATCTGGAAATGTCAGCTTCTGACATATTAGGGGCAGGGAAGATTAAACACATAGAAAATGCTTTGTTGTGGTATACTCAGGCATAGCTACCCTAAGTTCTGTTTTGCGGAATATTGGTTTCAATTCCTTCCTATCCTTCCCCTCTGTTAATGGTATCTTTTAATGGGGCTTTAGAAAGGATTATATTGCTAAATCTGTACTGTTACAGCAGTTATAATTTCATATTACTCATCTGTATTCTTACCACAGAATTTTATTGCAAAAGACATAGTCCCCACAGTGTTCTAATGTCTGTCTGACTTAAAAGAAAGCTAATCTTTTCATTTTTCCCTGTCTTTCTTTAGTATACTAAGCACCATTATCAACTCAGCATTAGTGAAATGTGTTTTAGCATCACTAATGAAATTCCGTGCTTATTCTTTTTTATCTTTAAATACTCAGTTAGAAACTCCAAAATCAAAAGCTTCACTGCATTACAAATATACAGGAATAAATGCACATTGTATTGTGCAAAAATATACGTAATATAGTTATAGACATTGCAGAAGACCCTGAAAGATGTTTGATACTAGAGTAAATAGAGGATAAAAGGAACTAATGCTTCATTTTAGTAACTGTTAAGAAAGTTCTCTATCTCTATTCACTATGCCTGCTATATTTATATTAATTTCATATTAATTTATTAATTAAATATTGGTTATATTATCATATTCTTCCTCTTTGATCCGTCTTCCATTTGAGGCTGATGAGACTCTGGAACAGGTTGCCCAGAGAAGTTGTGAGTGCCCCCACCCTGAAGGTGTTCAGGGCCAGGCTGGATGGGGCTGTGAGCCACCTGCTCTGGAGGGAGGTGTCCGTGCTTATAGCAGGGTCGTTGGAACTAAATGATCTGAAAGGTCCCTTCCAACCCAGACCTTTCTATGATTCTATGATATTGCTTTGTATTAGTGTAGTGACCAATGCTAAGCTATTGATGTATTTATGTTTTTACATTCACCTACAAATTGTTTTGGGCATTGAACTCATTGCTCAGGACTGAAAGAAATATACAGAAAATAAGTTTTCAAATATGTGGCATAAATAAACTTCATGTTTTCTAGTTTTGAGGGTGCTTATTTCAAAAGTTTGGCATGTTTTCTAATGCAGGAATTTTAGATGCTTGGACTAGAAACCATGTGCAAGTATTTTACATAAATTACATCATTTTACAAGCATATGACAAAAGAATGGAATGAAATAATGATGTGAAAATCTTTAAGCATTAAAAATGAATAATATTCGTTATAGACACACTTTGTTTCATCAAAGCTTCTTTAAACTTATTTTCACTAACCTGAAAATGTTCTACTTTTGTTCTGTCCTTTTGTAATACATCATCATTGCAAAGAATAGTTGGCAGAGGCCCCAAAAGATTTTCAGTATTTTTTACCTAGAATTACATAATATTCCCTTCTTCACCTCAGAAGAAGCGCAGTACCTTTTATGAACCAGCCTGCTTACCGTAGGAATAAGCCCTTACTAATTGTACCTGCAACTTAGAGAATTCATGAATGAGTTGTAAGTCTAAAGCTACTATTTTTTGAGACTTTACTTGAACAGAAGAGAATGCTTGCTTTACCCAGTTCTTAATGCTTATCAGTTGGTGAGTCATTCTGAATTTTAGCTTTCACATTCTCCTTAGGCCACTGCTCATCAAGTTTGTTAGTGTGATATTCTACAATAAGTGCAGAATAATTTTCATGAATGGAGCCTTAGATTTTTGTGCAGCTTGATGTCCTCCTTAACTTATTTTAGGGAAGATTAATGAAAAATTACTCATATTTCCCTTCCCGATCAAATATACTCCTCCTTTTTCCATAGTGAATTCTTAATTTTCTTTGAATTTTTTTTGCATATAATTCTAAACAAAATATGGAATCCTGTCTTACCGTATCTCCTTGGGACAAGTCACTGAATGTTAGTATCTGTGGTTGATCCAGTTGAGCTGTTTGTTTAAAACACGCACACAGTTTGCTGCTCACGTGTTTAAAACTGCCGGTACTCACATGACTCACAAAAATAGTCAAAATAGCTGTTTGTTCTAAATGAATTAGTTTTTAATTATGAAGAAATGTGTTTTAATATGTGAAAAGGAATGGTTCTGGGATGAAATTATCTCATTTTTGTAATATCACGTATCCTGAAAGTAAGTTAAACATTTCTTATAAATATTAATTTAAAATTGTAGAAGCTTATTTTTAGCTAACTTAGCACAACTTAGCTGTGACAACTACATGTAATTTGCAATTATGCACATATGCAGAAAGCTTTCAAGTGCAGTTTCTCTACAAAGTCAAAGAAATGAAGCCAGTGTCTATCTACAATGTATTGTGTCTCCTGGTCTCAAGGGGCTGGGCTTGCTTTTGTCATAATATTCTACGTGAAAAAAAATAGAACAAACTGCAGTCTTATCTGTTGAACTTTCAGAAATGTTGGAAAACATTTTATGTGTCATAATTTATCAGAAATTCATCTTCCAAAGACGTGATGCTCCTGGTGTATTATGAAAAAAAAAAAGTCCATAGAGAAAGCAGTGGCTAAAAGGTAGACATCAGTGAAAAAGAGTCATTGATTCCAAAGGCGTGCATGCAGGAAGAGGCACCAGTGTTTAGTTTACTTCTGGTAGCTGCCCTGAGAAGATCATCCAGATCTCCTTCTTGTGAAATCCTTAGAAATCTCTTGCTAAGTGAATGCCACGTTTTCCAGTATGGCAGCTATCACATCTTCTACGGGTAAGGCACACCGTGTTTTCAGAAAAAAACTGAATGAGAAATCTTTTAAGTTCACTTAGCTTCTTAGACCTTATATACACAAGGGTGTTGTTGCCTCTGAAGCCCTCTCAGTGTGTGCAGTTAATGCTATGCTCAGCCAATTCAGTTGCCATAATTTGCGGTGTTAAAATACACCAACTTGGTTTATACTGTTACAGTCACATGCTGCTTGTCAGTATGAATTTGCAATCAGTAATAGATGACTAATTATGGAGAAGGGTCACTTCTCAGCTCTAGCTTTGCCTCCAAGCAGCTGTCTCTTGCCAGCAGCTCATCACTGAAGTTCATGTCAACAGGAAGCAGCAAAGCATGAGCGTTCCTGCTCAGCACAGGAGCTCTGATCCTCTTCTCTATCTGTGCTTCTTCAGCCCTGCCACCTACTAGATAACTTGGTGTTCAAATACAAAACATCTTGGAATGCTGTGTGTTTAAAAGAAATTAAAACTTGTCGTACAGATAACTTTTTGCATTCATTTTTAATCTATACATGTGTGTCATTTATATTATTGAGCCACTACTTGCCCCACAGGGTTTTAATGTTAGTTTTGTTATTTGAAAGTTTGTGTGTCCCGATACACTGTCATGATTTGAGGGTCATAATTTTTCAGCAATCATAAAGTATTCTGTGAAGAAAGGAAATTTATTTCATAAATAAGGATTAATTCTTTAGGTTACATTTCAGACAAAGGTAGCATTGAGCTTGGAATTTTTATGTGAATAAACAGACCATTAACTACATTAATAAGGCTTCATTTTTTTCTCCATAGTGAGGAGTGATTTGAGAAGTTTTCCATTTTGCAGGTGTAACTGACATATGCAAACCGATGGACTCTAAATGGATCAAATTTATCCTTAATAATCTTTGGCAAAGGGAAGTAGAGACTTCTCAGTGCATAAATAACATTTATCCTGGGGAAAAATACTATGACTTTGCACGTGCTATTAGCATACTATCAAATATTAGACATAAATATAACTTAAATATTTGTACTAAGGGGGAAAAAAGCTACTGCCTTACAAGTGCTAATATTCAAGCCTAATTTCTAATAAGGCTGTGATTGGTTTGGATGAATTCAGACCATCTTTAAATTGTACAAAATACAACAAATTAATAAACATCTCCAGTGAAATTCCATTTGAGTCTGTGCATAGAATCATAGAATCACTCAGGTTGGAAAAGACCTTAAAGATCATCAAGCCCAACCACGACCTAACCATGCTACCCTAACTCTAACTACCCTCCACTAAATCATGTCCCTGAGCACCACATCCAAGCAGATTTTAAACACATCCAGGGATGGTGACTCAGCTACCTCCGTGGGGAGCCTATTCCAGTGCTTAACAACCCTTTCAGTAAAGAAGTTCTTCCTGATATCCAACCTAAACTTACCCTGGCGCAACTTGAGGCCCTTTCCCCACATACCCCAGCTCTCTGAAATTCAGCTCTGTGGACCACAAATACTTAAAGGCAGCAACAGCCCTCCTAAGGGCTTTTGGATAAGCAGGTTTGCTAGGGAGAGCTTTAGGTGGCCCCTAAGTGAGGAATAAACTTAATGCAGGATACTTGACATTAAGCAGGATATTTGAGATTTTTATTTATTAGAGGAACCACCTGTGGTTTTGTGTGTATTTTTGTGTGTTGGTATCCATTCTGTATGGTTACTTGTGCACAAGAGGATTTTCTGGAGTCTAAAGAACAGGGATCTCTTAAGTTTTTGAGAAAACATTAGATTTTAAGAGGACTGTATTTCACCATGCAAAATTAATCAAAATCTCTGTAATCATTTTTTACAGATTTTTAAATAACGTTTTATTTCTGTCCTTTAAACTACTGTTGAATATCTCTACTGTTTCCTTTCTACTGTCTCACTGATACCATTTACACATTTTTAGTTGTAAATATGTTTTTAAAGAAGTATCTGTAACTACTGCTAACTGTTAAGAAGCTCCCTAAGGTAGTATTTCCTTCCTTGAATTTGTTTCCTACTGTGTTTTCTTTTTTCCCTCCCATCTCTAGAATGAGAGAAGTATTTCATTTTGATCACCTAGAGGACAAGCAATCTGCTTTCAGAAGGCAGGGCTGTGAGCTGGAAATAAAAGGCTTATTCTCTCAGTTTTAGTGCATGACTCAGTAATAATAGTAGTTATTTAGGGCAGTATTTTGTCCTTTTTTAATGTAGACGGCTCTTAACAAAATACACTGGAATTTCACACAAATTGTTGTAGAATTAGAACTTATAAGGCAGTAGATACTTTTTGAAGTATATGTCAAATAAAATGCAATTACATCGGGTGCCTCTAGCTCCAAGTTGTTAAGATTAACTGGCTTGTAATGTATTCCACTTGTCCTGCTATGGTTCATGATTTAATGTTGTAAGCTAATGAATTTCATATAAATCTATCTTAGTAATATTTATTCAACTGCTGCATTATTAAGAGCAAATGTGTAGTAGTGGTTATTAAAATTCATCTTCCTTGCTTTTCTCCTAATTGCATAATGCTAATGATATACAACATAGCATAATATAAAAATCTCAAATTGCTTGCATCATTTGGTTTCATAAATAATTCAGTATTATGCATGGTTTAGTACTACTCCAGCTTTGCTCAAAACCATTATAATTTCCTTATTTTCAATTTACAGCTGTGGAACAACTATTTTCATTTGGCCGTGGCTTTTATTACCCAAGATTCACTACAACTAGAAAATTTTTCCCATGCAAAGTACAACAAGATCCAGAACAAGTAAGCAAAAACATATACTTTAGCTTGTCTTTAATTTTTTAACAAAACGTGGGAAAACATAATGATTAGAAGTACCTTAACTTTATTTTTTTTAACTAGGTATGGAGATATGAGACGCTTAATTGGCTTTGCTATCCGTGACATGTGGTACAAACTTGGTAAGTAGGAAAATGAACTTAATTACAACTGAATGCATCGCACACTGTGTGTTTCACTGGGAAATACCTGATACGAATGCAAGATTTAATGTGATTGGCTGGATGTGAAGGTAAAGGCAAAATATTTATCCCAGAGTGCCACAGTGCAGTTCTTCATGTTCTGCTTATTACTCGATTTATTGAACGTAAGCATCTGCTAGGCAGATACTGCATACAATTGAAACAGGTTTTTACGTGGCAATCATTTTGTATGTGAGTTGATTGAGGAAGTTTCTCTTTACATTTTTAGGCAGAAATGTAAAAAGTTTTCATTTTAATTATATCAATGGAGCAATAGGTATTTATATCATTTAGCTGAAAGTATCTCTTATTTTTTTACTTGTATACGAGCCTTCTGTGGGAGAATGAACATTTTTAGAGGTGAAAAAATATTTACATAGTACATTAATTTCTTTGGTTTTTTTTTTTAAATTTCAGACCTTTAGGGTCTTGTGCCTGTAGATAATGGAAATGGTTCAGTCACTGTGAGGTTCTTTTCAGTCTTATTGATGTTACTGATATTTCTAGGATTAGTAATATTTTTTATCAAAACGACTGGAAGAAGAAGTAATGTTGCATAAAACTACTGAAGTCATTGTTCAGTTATGCTTAAAGTTACAACGTTATGGCAGCCGTATGAGGGGAAAAACAGAATCAGATTACTTTTATTTATAAAACAAGTCTAGTCATATTTGTTTTTGATAATATTTTAATCTCCTTACAAGCTACTAGCAATGTTGACATTCTGAGGCAGATCGTTGGACTTGGATGGTAGTCTGACCCACATGTCAAACTTCTTTTCTTTTCACTCAGAAACAAGCAGTATTTGAAGAATATCTCAAACCTGGTTGAAGTTTTTTGCAGACTTGAAGGTTCTTTTGCAGGTGCACAGCTGTTGTGCTACGAGATAATATTGTGTGGTTTTAGGAGTGGAGTTGCACAGAGTGTTTCTATTACTGGTTGCCATGTTTGATGCACTGGTTGGTTTGATTTATTGGTTGCAATCTTTGATGTTATTCACAGTTGAAAGCAAGTAATGTGTTTCTCCTTTAAAATCTAGAAAGCATCCCATGTGGCACTGTTCTACTGAGAGAATTTGGGGGATTATTAGTGTTTTTGATTGCTTTCTTCTCAGAGTATTTAAGAGGAGATGTCTAAAGCTGTAAAACTGAAATATTGACTGAAAATGTTAACTCAGCTGATATGCATTCTTATTTCTGGCACTGAATGCTGGCCTCTTGATATGAGAGCATATTTATTAACATTCTTCCAGGTTTTGAGAAGGAGTAGGGAAAAATGACTGAATTCTAAGACTGTTACCAGCATAGGTAGTTAAAATGCTGCTTTGAAATACTGCCTGCTCTAAATGTTTCTCTAACAATTTTTTTTCTCTCTTCTGAAGTATCTAATTTGCCATTCTGTTTTAGGCCAGAATAAAATCTGCTTTATACCGGGGATGGTTGGACCCATCTTGGAAATGACTCTCATTCCAGAGGTTGAACTACGGAAAGCTACAATTCCAATATTTTTTGACATGATACTGTGCGAATACCAAAGGACAGGGGAATTCAAAAAGGTAATTAAAAATACTGTTGGAAAATTCATTAAAATGTCATGTAGCCAGTTTATTTTTGGTAAACGTTTGTTGTGTGGATTTTTGTGCTTACAGAAAGTAAAATCCAAAAGGATAAGAACAAAATGAAGAGCTCTTGTGCAGGAGAGTGTAGGCTTTCCAAAGTGTTTCAGTTGGATTTGAGGAAAACATCCTTCACAATGACAGCTATAAGGCACTGGAACAGGGGCCCAGAGAGGATAGACAGTCTTTATGAATATTTTTAGAATCTTACTGAACAAAGTCCTGAACATAAGACATGACATTGAAGTCAACCCTGCTAAGTAGGGGAAGAATTAGATGACTTCTAAGGGTCTCTTCTAATACTAATCTTTCACGAAACCCTTATATGATATAGATCTTTATACATTAAAAGTTTTAACCTTTAATACATACTATCCAACAGAAGTTTCAGTTAATAGTTTGAAATTAATTGCGCGTTATTAGATTTTTCAGGAAACTTTTCTAAATATTTGCTTCGTGAAAAATAATCTTTATGAAGAGCTGGCATTCAAAAAGGTTTTCTATAGGATTTTTTGCAAACAAAATGGATTTTTAAATCAGAAGCATTTCATAGCCTTGACAGAAAAGAAATAGGATAGGATACTTGGGAGTGTGATTTAAAGTAGATCTCCTGCCGCTGCTTGCTGTGTGTAGTCAAACAGTTGGCATCTGTCAGTTTCTCTCCTACCTGACTTTTCTCTGCAGGCTCTTTTGGGCAGTTTTGTCTTATTCTGTGTTTGCACACTGCCTTGCCTTTCACAGTAGATTTTAACTTGGAGCTTCAGGCTCTGTAATTGCACAAGTAATTAATTCCAAACCATCTGTGTAACAGTAAGTGACAAAAAAAAAGTCATAATTTAGACATTCATGGAAAAGTAAATACAAATCTGTCACTCAAACTCAGCTATGTTTAATACTTTAAATCATATGGGGCATTTCTGCATCAACTAAGCGTGGAACAAACTAGCAGATGGAATTTTGGTTTTGATCTGCATTCCAGAATATAAAGCTTTTGGTTCAAGGCCAGGATTAAAAACCACTTGCTTCTCTGCATCTGGGCCTTATGAATTCTAGTAGTTCTACATTTGCCTTCTTAAAAATATTTTTCTGTTCTTGGCTTACACTGCATCTCTTGGGAGGATGCAGAGCTCTGTACAGACCAAAAATCCTGGAACCTCGTCAGTCAAACCGACTGATTGAACAAGAACAGCAGCTTAAGTGCCTCAACGATGCTAGATACTTAGCTGACCCTTAAATCACTCACTGCGCTAATACAGATTAGTTTCAGGTTATAAATTCTCAGTGCTGAGGATCAGGGGCATTCATTTTATTACAGTGTAAGAATTTATTAATTCTTAATTTTTATCAGATGGCATTTAAACATTTTCATAATTTAACAGCTGAGTGTCATTAGATTATAATATTCTGTTCTGGACTGTTTCCAGTCAAGAACTCAGATATTTATTCTCTCACCCCTCTGGATGAGGTAATTCAGATAAATTTCTTAAATTGCTTCTCTGTGTCTAGCAATTCTGGTAAGGTTTGTTTAAAGTCATGTTACTTAAAATTGTTACCGTGTTATTTAGAAAAGGCAAAGAATTAATATGAATGGAATGTTGATGTAAATGTAAAGTCTACATTTTGCTTGCTGACATTTCTGATATTCAAATTGGCATTTTGTATTATGAGAAATATTTTTATAAAGCTTTAGCATCAATTTTTCAAAATGATTATGTTCAGTTCAGCATTGCCTTACTCAGGAGCCTGGACTGATGCTGATGTTCAGTTGGAAACATAATTGTGATGAATTGTGATCACTTCTGATGAGAGAAAGGGAAAGAAGCACAGAGACAGCTTTATTACTAGTCTGCACTGGCAGTGGAACTAGAGCTTGTGCGGTGCTTGCTAAATCAATTAATAAGCTTTCCCCAAGTTACTGATTTCATTAGCTTGATGTGGTGCTGTGCTGAGATATGTGATAGCACTCCCTTTTTGTGTGTACCTATGTGTTAGGTTGTCTCAAGAGACTGTGTTCTGCATTACATCTACAGTATATGTGCTTTTATTCATCTCACTCTTTTCAAAATGTTTACACCAAATGAGGAAAAAATATGAAGTTATTCAAGTTTATTAATCAGGGGTTTTATTTTATTTTTGCTATTTCTAGGAAATCATCTAGCCCCAGAGAAAACAAAATTCCACCTCTGGTTATCTCAAAACTACCATTCTTCTACACACTATTTAATAGGCAGCAATAAATATGTAGGCGTATGGCATACTGAGGAATTTTCTTTTTGATTCTTCTTTTTACTTTGCACATATAAGTTCCATTCATGCAGGAGAAGTGTTGTATAAGCTTGCAATTTTAGGCATCAGGGCTTTGTCTAGCATTAGATCAGGGGATCTGATTTCTGGGAAAGGCTATTTGTCCAACTTACATTAGGTGTCTGTGGATAGATTTGGGCCTTCAGATATATCCCCTTCTCCTTCATCTACAGAGAGAAGCTAGTTGTGTATCTGCTGGGCACATGAAGTTAAAAGAATCTCTTCCTCCAAGTATTGATCACCCATTTTTCCTTGAAATATTAGGTTGTGCATCTTATCAGGACTTCCCAAAGCAATGCACATCATCAAGCAAAGTACAATTGCTTGCCCTGATTGAAAATTTGAGGCAAAATGTTAGAAAAGGCTAACTTAAAAAAAAAATAGTTAAAGACTAGCTCTTTTAAGAGTAAATAAAATAGTATTTAATTAAACATGGATTCATGTTCTGTTAAGGATTTTAGCTTGGATTAGGAAAGATTAATTCATCTTTGTTTAAATTTCTTTAGAAATAAATAATTCTATTCGTGTTTGATTTTGAAGTGAAAATACCTCTCTTTAGTTTTACCAATTGCTGCAGCCATCTGGGGAGGTATTCTGTAATTACTCTCCCTCCTGACCTTTGTTGAAAAGAGCAAACAGCACTGACTGATTGTGTTCTTGTGCTTTCGCAGGTTTTGATAAGTTTAGAGGATAAATGTTTATTCGACGTGGACCTGTTAGAGTCATGAAGCTTTCTGAGCTAACAGCTGTAAAAGGCTACTAAATGAGTGAATGGAAGTGTTCTCAGCAAGCCCCTCCGGCACATATGCTTAATAATTGTTGTCATATCACTATTTCTTCCTTGAAATTTTGAAAATTCATTATGTTCAAGGATTTCAGATGCATGTGGAATGCTTCCACGGGCAGGAATCAGCTTTAGATGGCTTAGTGCTTCAGACAAATCCATGCAGAAAAAATTGAGTGTGTGTTTGGTATTGACATTTTTTCCAAGTTATGAGGATTTATTTAGTCTACTAGATAGATAAGCAAGTGATTTTAAAGCAAAATTAATACTAATTACAATTAGGCACATTGTTTAAATTAGATGAGAAATATGCCTACTATGGCTGAATTTTGTCACAGACACATTACAACTTTCTTCCACATTTCTGCCAGCCTTTTAATTTCTGCTGGTTCATGCAATCAGCTGCAGTTGACAAACTGCAGAGAAAAAAAAGCACAGAAAGGGGTTTTTGTTCAGGTCCAGAATCTGTGAGATTATTACCTTCTAGAGAAGTCATCAATTCCCTGCCTGCTGAATAAGTACTAAGGAAAGATTTAAGAGGTGAATGATTTTTAACTGGTGCTTTAGTTGTGCTATATTTACAGGTTTCTGTGTTGCTGCCCTAAGTCCAGTCTTCGGCTCTACAGAATGTCTGGAGTGGATGATTCTGAGCCTTGTCCTGACATTGCTGTGTACCTGTGTTACCTATATTAATACACATACGGACACTAATACATGTAATACTTATAAATGAATTCTGATCCCTTCAAACTTCTTCAGCGAGCCTGGATGAGCCAAAGTTGGGTTTTTGGTGGTTTTATTTTGGTTTGGTTTTTTGTGCTTTCCCTGTACCAAGGATATATTCAGTGATAGCTCTTTATTCTCTAGTATCGGTGTGGTATGTGCTGTTCCACTGACAATCTTTAATTTGGATTCTTCTTCCAGAAAAAGAGCTACTATGAGAGTAGCAAAACCTACTAGTAACAGAGAGGTCAAATAATTGTTTCTGGATCACAACGTATTGGTACTCCCAGCAAACCAAATCTCTCTTCCTGTTTTCTATGAGAACCTTAGGGCAAGTAACTCTTAAATGGAGCCTCTGAGATCTGAGGTCATTAATTATTTGGGGAAGCAGTGTAGCCTTTTCAGTACGCTGTAGAGATTAAATATGGACTCCAATTTGTGTTGTGACACTGGATGGCTATATGCTGCTCATTTCTCCTGGAGCTAGTTCTGGGCTACTATTAATGTTTCTCATACAGATACTATGCATGTTTGTGAATTCATATCCAGCAGTGACCTTTTATATGTAAACATCTCACTGACAATACATAGCAACATATTTTCTCAGTTTTACCTTTTCTTTGCTGCCTTCATCCAGATTAACTATGTCACATAGAAGTGCAACTTAGTGTTATTCAAGTTCTCATGAACATTACATTTCTACTCAGTCATCTCAAAATATGCTATCTCTGGTGCTGAGCTGGTGATGTTGCCTGTTTATGGCATCGTGTAGTTTGTATGCAGTATGTACCCAAGCTCCTGCGGATCACATCAACTCCTGAAGTGTTTAAATATTTCTGTTTAAAGCGTGTCTGTCAGATGCTGCATTAGATACCATAATTACGGTTTCACGTATTTATAACTGTGGTTTTGTTGGCTTCCCTTTGTCTGTTATGAAGCATTTGAATTCCTCCTTCCCCTACTGCCTTCTCAAAGAAAAGAGGCGTACATTTGTGTTGCCTAATTTTCTGTACTTAGTTTTTTGCACGATTAATGTAGAAGACAGGCCACTCAATACATTGTTTCACAGCTCCTTGAGAGAAGCAACAGCACACTTCAATCTTATGTCCCCAGAGTCTGCAGAATCAAACCAGCTGATCTATGGCTGGCTGCGTGGCTTCCTGCTGTCGTTTTGATGAATACTGCTTGAGTAATCCTGCTGTTTCTACTGTCTCAGTAGAAATGGGATTGTACTTGTTGCTGTGGGGAAGCGAAACCAGTAAAATTCCACAGTAAGAAGGTAGTGAGCATGTAACATTTTTACATTAGCTTAAAACTCTAAATTTAAATAGGAAGTTGATTTTCTGATGTCCTCAAGGGCAGTTCTAAGGATGTTCAAATAGAGATTTGTATCTATTATGTAGTTTGATAAGCCTGTTTCCTTTCTAAGAAGTTGTTTTAACATAATTGTATGTCTTCATTTTTACAGACAAAGATTGGCTTATATTCTGGAATGACTTTGATTTTTGCCATTAACTGGTCCTGTTTAGCTGAATCTCAGGAGGAAAAAAGGAGGGATATTTAATATTCTGGAAAAAAAAATGGGGCCTTTTTTGAAATTTGATTTCAAAAAATTTCAAATTTGCTGAAAAATACTGAGCAGTTTTTCTTGGTTAATTGTGACCAACTTGAAGATGTAGAGCTTCCAGATCTGTGCAGAGGCAGTCGGGATCCCAGTCTGCCAAAGCTCTCACACAGAAACACTTCAGGGAGAAAACAGGGTAAATAAATACTGAAAATTGTGTTCTTAAATGATGTGCTGTATCAGTGCAGTAGTGAATTCTGTCACTTTTTTACAAATTTTTAAAGTTCATTTCATCAGTGTAAAAACCCAGAGATTTATTTCCATTTAGTCCTTGTTTTGTAACGTGTTTTTCTTACTGTGCCTTGTGGTAGGTTAATGGCCTGCGTAGATCCTTGTGATAGATCTTTCCCAAATTTTTCTTGACAATATTATGTGAAGGCACACCAAAGATTTCTTAGATGTGAAACTAAATTTCACTAGGACACAGAGATTTCCTTAGCGCATGGACAGGACTTTTTGTAGGTGGGTTTCCTGCTCCAGCCACGTTCGTTGCTTTTCTCAAATGTCTTCTAATCTGAACTCTTCTGTGTCCTCACCTCACTCTTGTCTATCCTGTGCTGTGATTGGAAGAAATTTCTCATCTGAGCATGTGCACCCACTGTCAGCATAAACCACCTTTCATGTTTTATATCCCTAGTTGGCTCACAGGGCAGTAGAACAGACAATGTAAATGAGCAGTATTCCTTTCTGTTAGCTCACCAACCCTGTATGCACAACAGGAAACAGAAGATATTAAAAACAACAGAATGAATTTTTGCCAGACCTGATAATTTATTCACATGATTTTCAAAAACGTTAGGAAAAATCTGGTGAGGGGACTGAAAGAAGTGACTCTAAACAGGACATTTACACCCATATTAGAAAAGTTTTTTACAAGCATTATAAGCTTGTAATTCTCTAGCAGATTCTTTATAAATTTATATTAGGTTGTTTTCTCACATGGTACCTGAACACAATGCAGTTAGTTGGGTGAGAACAAAGAATGATGATAGAAGAGCTAATATTCATGTCTCACACCTCCTTTCAGAGGGCATACACAAATGGAGTAGAAGCTTAGTGAGAGGGTGTGTGGAGGCTTTCAGCTAAAAGCTCAGACTATTAATCATGGCAGTGAATCTTGGAATGCTTTTATAAGTTCTAAGGTTTTAATATAACAAGCCAAAACAATGTCAAAGAATGAAGAATCAAAGCAAAGTCATGAAAGACTCTTAGTAGGAAGGAACACACAAAACCAGGTCAAACCAACTTTGGTAATCAGAGATTATAAAAAGTATTCCCTTTGTAGTTAAAGCTAGTTAGAAACTGCTTAATAAAGGAAGGGTTCTCCCTTGAAGGAGATTTCCTTTGGCTGCACGCTTATATTTGTGCAAACTTTTCAGCCTACGGTGCAAAAAGGTACCTGTTTCTTCACAATATTGAGGCCTGGGAAAAGTTATACAAATATACTGGCTGTCTTTTAGTGATTTTTTAATAAATAACTGAAAACCTTGTAGCATTTTAATATTATAATATCTTTTTGCTAAGCTTACTGAATTATCTTCTGCCATGTAGAATTATATATTACATTAATTATAATCAGTCTTCTGTTTTCCCAGCTTCATATGTCAGTAAAGTTATTTTAACCTCCTCAGCATTTTGGAGCACTTCATCTTTTTGTGAATTGTTTTAGATCGTGTCTGAAGGACCTCAGTGGGCCACTGCACTCAGCAGTTTTGTACAAGACACCAGAGTCTACACTGAACTGTATTAACAGTGGGACATTTTTCTTGAAACACTCTCCCAGCATGTTGCCACACTCAAGTTACTTTAAAGAAATAATAAATCCACCAGTATTCTTCATTTTCCCAAACATACACAGAGAAGAAAGTCTTATATTTGGCATCTCTGTTGCAAGTGTGACACATAAATATAAACTTCTGAGGATATTTTTTGAACATGTAAATCTTAGTATTTTAATATGCTTGGAGAAGAGGAATAAAACCAATTAAGTCATATGCATGTATCATATGCATTGAATGCAATATTATGCAATATATGGCGAAGGCCTGAAAAAATAATTCCAAATTCTCATATAAAGATGAGTTAGAAGGATTAACCCTTTCAAAATCATAAGGCAGTTTCCTGTGTATAATCTATTGCAACGACTGTGAAATGACAATTCACAATTATATATTCATATTGAAACAGTACAGTGGCATTTTAAAGAGGCTTTGTGTAATTAAAGTATGACCCAGCAAAGTGCTGGGTTAAAATATAATCTGATTCTTTAAGAGACAACGGTATACTGCTGATTTAGAAATTCTCCAGAGACTTTGTTGGAGTCAGTGGTACTTTAGAGTTGGCAAGCCATAGCAATGACAATTTGAGTACAGATTTGTAACAACGCATTTGCAAGTTATCACTAGTTTTCCAGATATAATTTTATTTACCTGTGTGAAGACGTGTGAAAGTACATTTTTCATCTTTTTTTTTTAATGTCGTGAGAGATAATGATCCTTTGCTTAATTATGCAAAGCTTGCTGATGAATATATGTGAGATTTTAGAGGGTGTAAGAGGAAAGAGGAGTAAACAATGTAGGTAACAGCTTCAGGTATCCAGCTTCAGTGAATTTATTTTAGGAATGCCTGAGCCTAGTAGTTAGCTCGAAGTTAGAATGTTGGCTGTGCAGACTTGGATGGAGTACTTCTTTGAAAGCTGTTTGAGATAGAAGGAAACGTAGAACACTTGGAGTTTTGAGAGCGGGCTGATGAGTGACAGAAAACAAGGTGTAACCAGCAGAGAAATATTAACAGTTTTTTTCTCTTTTTTACACGTGTAGATTTTTTCAAGTCAGAGAGCTGAAAAAGGTACTTTTGACTTTACAGGCAAAGAAATGAGGCTGCTGGCAGGTCCAAATGAAAGTGCCATAACTGTAAATTGAAACTGAAGAAATGGTTCAAGAGGGGAAGGAACTGGGCTTAGCTACAGAAATCCCTAGTTTGCTATCTTTGATAGTTTCTATGTCACTGCTTCCTAATTAGGGCATAGCTAGACGTAACAAACAGCAGTTAGATGAGGCGCAGCATGTTCATTCATATTTTGTGTGGGTGAAGGTAGTTTGATTTCATTCTGATGTCCCACATTTCACATCTGAGGTGTTCTATGAAAACTCAATACAGAGACTGTAAGCCTGTTTCTTCAGATTATTTCATCAGTTTGTTCATTAAGGTATCTGCAGATAGTCTTTACGTTATTCAAACATTTAACTTTTGGGTGTTTGTGTTATAGCCATGCAAATATATCTTTCTGATGCCAATTTGAACTGTTTGACCTCTAGATATCTTCTCAGTGTTTAGGTTTTTTTCCTTTCTTAGTTTGAAAATGAAATCATTTTGAAGTTGGACCATGAAGTGGAAGGAGGACGTGGAGATGAACACTACATGCAGTTGTTTGAGTCAATGTAAGTAGTGCATGAGGATAAATGCCTTCAGGATGTGTTTTTATCTTATTGTTCCTGCTTCTCAAATTGCTGAATTTATTTTAAAATACAGTCAAATTGAAGCAGCTTTTTTTCATCAAGGGATTGGAAATAGCATGCTGTTTCATTAAATCTGGTTTGAATTGTAGTTATGCCCATTGAAAGTATTTGCATGGCTGCTTTTCTCTTTGTATTCCATCTGCATTATGAAGAAATTATACTTAACTTGCTTTTCGCTACCCAACTTCAAAGGAAAGATAATCCAACCTTTTTCTTTTCCCCATTTTTCATTGTAACCTTTCTTGGTTTTGTGTGTTACACTAATAAGAATAAAAGCATTTTCAACAGTTTGTCTTGCTTTTCTCAGTGTCTAGTCTGGACTCCAGATTATTTTATAACTCACTTATAAGGTGACTATCCTGCAAAGCTCTGACAATATTGTGAAGTGCTACAATTTAAGAAAAATATTTTAAAGAATTCATAAAATAGAACATCTTCCTCTTGGCCAGCCATGTTGTTCTTTTTTCTTCTCAGATATAAGAGCTGTGTATCTTCATTAGGAGCTGTGAGCTGATGGGCTGTGGTGGTGCCCTTGTGCCTGCTTCTGAGCCTTACCTCATAGCCTTGTGATTACAGAGTGTAACAGTGGGAAAGGCTCTCGAAGCCTGCTAATTCCTAATTGTATTTTTGTGTAGTGGCAAAGTAGTCTTCACAAATTCACATCCCTCTTCAGTGGTACATTAAATTCTTGTGTACACCACAGCAGAAGAAATCTGTATTCAGTATTCTAAGGAATACTGTGTTATTTAAGCAAATAAAATGTCAATATTAAACAATAGTTAATTATAATCTAATTTGATGGAATCCTCATTTAAACAAAATATCATTTGGACATTTATATTAGTTTAGTTTCTCTACTATGAAGAGAAAGATAAACTGTGGATAGGCGGACTTAAAAGCAGTGCTAACACTTTTTAGGCAATATAGAACTACACTGAAATATGTGCTGACAAGGAAGGATGTTTTTAAAATGTCACTTTCACTTCCTAACATACAATGTCTGTGTAAACAGAAAGCCATAAATTATTGGTTGAGTGTGAATGGTTACTCTTTGGCTGCTAGTCTTAGGAGATACTCAGGCTAGCTCTTGGTATGACCAAGAACAGGTCTGCAAGTAGATAGTTTTCTCAAGCACAGTGCTGCAAAAGCTGAACTGTGCTGCCTTTCTAAACTGTTGCTACAATTCATCATCTCTAATACTGGGGATTCAGCAGACACAGGGGACATTTATTGCAGTGCTTAACTTTCTTTGCTGCTAGTAAGCTTTCTTCCAAATATCTCTACTAAATCTTCCTTGCCTCAGTCTAAGCTGGTTATTTCTTGTTTTAGCCACAGGGGACATAAAGAACCATTTATTCTGTTTCTCTTTGTAGAAGATTTTAGAAGAATTGAAGGTTGATGCCAAGTTTCCTTCAGTCTTCTCTTAGGTTTAACAGCCCCCATATTTCAGTTTATCATATGCCATGTTTTCTGGACATTCCTAAAATGTCTGCAGCTGTTTTAAGATACTACACTGCCTTAAAGCTGGACAGAGTACTCAAACTGAGGCATTAGAAATACTGAGAGAAAAATATTTCTTCATGTCTCATTTGTAAGGCTTTGACAAATATTTACTTTTTCTGAGCCATGTAAAATTGTTTTTAATGTTTGCACTTTGCTCTTGCTTTCAAATATTTTTCTAGAGAGCTGGTACCTGTCCAGTTACACTCATTTTTCCAGCAATGGAGTTGATAAGTCTCATCAGACATGTACTACATAACATTTGATCTTCCTGCTTTTCCAGATTACCTTTCTTTCTTTTTGACCCACCATTTAAAGAATTTTCTGTTTGTTTTTTTTTTTCCACTTTACTCTCTCACACTCTATAATACTTTCAGATGCTTAAAGATTTCTAAATCTCTACAGATGTCACTTCATACTGTCTTCAGTCTTTATATTCCACCTTTGAAGTTTTCTAATGATGCTTCTTGAGAGACAGTTGAAGCAGAGGTTTATGACCTATCTGTGGTGGGACCCTGTTCTCTCCTTATATTTTACTTTTCCTGTCTTCACTTCTGCTTCAACCCTCTGTCCCCAACTTCCTGTTCCCACTGGATAGAAATCTAGTTAATTTGTGCTCCATATGTTCCTTTGGTCTTTTTCTTGTCAGATAATTTCCTCGTAACTATTCTAGTTGTCACCCAAAAGGCACGTTTTCAGCAGAACCCAGTTGCTTTTTTTGGAACTTGCAGAAAGTTTCTTTGCTTTTACTTATTTCTAAAGGGAAAACTGCTCTGGTGAGGTCTTGTTAGTGAATTTCCTTTTTGACTTAAAATCTGAATTTGTTGTTCTGAACATCCTACTGGCAGTAACAGTACAAAGAGAAGGAAATAATCATGTTTTATCTTCCATGGTAATAGAGGAAAGTGAATTCTACGTTTATTGAAACAGCATGGCACTAAAGAGATTTGAGTTCATGCCGTATCACAGATGTACTTCTACCTGATTCGGAAGTTCTGGGTATTCCCTTGTATTTGCAATAATTGTTGGGCAGGAAAAGTAACGTGTGTGTATGTATGTATATATTTGATTTATATCTCATCTTTTTTCTGTCTGCCAAGATTGCCAACCCACAAAGATAAGTTACAATTCATTCTGTAGTTACTTCAGCTCTAATGTAATTTTTGCCTTAGGTCCTAACAGAACTTCAGCTGATGGGACACTGATTTTGATAGTACTGTAAAATCTATTTGTTTTGTTTGCAGTCTTACAGAGTGTGCAAGTCAGTATCCTGCCATTTTTAACTTGGTTGAAAGCTTTGTCAGCCTAGTTAAAGGTCTCTTGGAGAAGCTGCTGGATTACCGAACTGTAATGAATGATGAAAGCAAGGACAATCGCATGAGCTGCACTGTGAACTTACTGGTATGTTCTGTCTTGTAGTTCTTGTGTGAGAATTTCACTTACCAAAAATGAAGGGACTGGTCTGCAAAGCTTGAAAAATAATTCAGAGCCTGAGGCAATAGATTTTTGCATCCATTTGCGTGGATATATGCATAAAGCTGAAAGCAACATCCACTCAGTTCTTTGGTTTTATTTGTATGTTTGATCCAGTTTGATTCTGTGGATAAATTATGTAGTCCACTACTCATACAGTGTATGTTTTGGTAGGCTTAGTGTAACAGTTGGCTTTTAGAGAATGAAGTTTTCCTCAAGGAACAAACCCACCTGCTGCTTTACCAACTCTGCAGTTCTGGTTTTTAAATCTGGAAAAGAAGCATACAAGATACAAGTAGGCTGCTAAAAATTTTTAAGTCTGTGATTTGATTTTAAGCCACTCTATCTTTTTTCTATTACTATTTTGTTATGAGGAATAACACATAGAGAGATCAAAGATATTTTACCACCAGGAAATTTCCTGTGAGCAGCAGATGAACCTTTATGAACTTTAAGAGTGGAAAAGAAAGCATGATGAATATCTACATGCACATATTCTCTGTTCCTCAGTAATCACTGTGCAATGTTGTATAGATTTTTGCGACTCTTAAGGAGGCAGTTCTTGAGGCATGCTTTGCACAGCCTAGCACCTCGTATACATGCTAAAGCCTCACAGTGAGAAAAACGGATTTAATTCCTGTATTGAGCCCCTTTAGAATAACAGCTGCATGTATCAAAATCATTAAATAACAGATTCCTCTCTGGGCACCACATGTTGACAGAATATGTAGTTCATGTTAATGCATTTGGATATCCACATTTTCCTCTTCCCCTACAGAAAAAAAAAAAAAAATCACAAATGACTTCATTAATGAACTAAGAGTGTATATATATTATGTATGTGTAGTAAAAACACTAATAACTAATTAAAATATTAATTAAAGCAGCAGTAGGGTCAAGTTTAAACTTAAGGTATGTAGGTTGCTCAGCTACAAAACACTATTTTTCAACATAGTCACCACCATTAGGTATGCATTTTTTCCAGCCAAGACCAATAGCCTGCATATGCTGCACTCATAAAAATCTGCACCAGTGCAGTTGACACATTTCACCACTGTTGAAACAAACCACCCAGCACCTCACTGTACTCACAGCCACTGCTTGGTCCCCATGAATACTCAGCAAGCATTGTTGAATGTCAGTTTTTCCCACATAAAGAAATTCAATTCCACCTTTACTCCATATGCACTTCATGTCAAACCCCATTTTGTCAGTCTACACCTCTGCTGCCGTCTGTCTCACAGAAATGAAATGTAATGGAATATTGGCAGCAAGCTTCAATACTGCCATCCCACCAACATCTGACTCTGATGTCATGGACCAACATAATAGGACATATTGTTATGGACCAACATATAGGAGACATTACTTTTGGAGCAGCCATCATTGTTTGTTAGATATTTCTTGTACTGCCCAACACACAAGAAAAGCAGTATCTCAGCATATATATTTTTAAGCTGTGTTTTACTGAAAGAAATTAGAAAATAACTTATAAATGTTTGTGTCCCTAGAACTTCTACAAGGACATTAACCGTGAAGGAATGTATATCAGGTATGGCAGATGCTCTGTTGAATGTGTTTTGGAGAGGACAAGAATGCTTTTTAAAAAAATCTGCTTTCATCATTGTACTTGAATTTCTGTTGCTTAATGGTAGTTTACCATCCTCAATGACTCTGTTGTCGTCCTGGCCTCGTTTATATTCACAATCCACTTTTCGCTTAGTTTTCAGCAATTTTGAGTTTATCATATGCATTTATAAGCTGCATTTTCTTCCCAGTCATCAACTTCTAGCTGATTAAATCACTCAACACTGTTTATTTTTCAAAATAAAGAAAATGTAGCTAGACTTGAGGTTTGGTGGGAGTTGCGTCATGCATTTAGAATGGCATGAAAAAGCAAGTTATCTAGAATTGTGCAGTCTGCCAAGTCTCTTTAAATATGCAACACTACATGCAATGCAGAATTACTAGTAAAGCATTCTTCTCTAAGAGCTATAGCTATCCTGGTAAATTCTTTCTTGTTTGACATGGCCTCTTACTGTCTCTAAGGATTTTGCACATGGGCTATAGCAAATCTTCTGTTCAAGAATTAACTATTTCCTGCCTCTCTTACCATTCTGCAAAAACTGTAGAGCCACCTTCACCTTAGCTACTACAGTGCAAAGACCAGCATGTCAGCTGAGCTGAGCACTGAAGGTGCTTTGCTGCTAAGTGTGGAGCTGTGCGCTAAAGTGGATGGGGACAAACAATGCTTTCTCTGAAAGGTATTGCTGGGGAGTCACATTTTAACTAGGATTAAGATCTGGGAATAGTAACAGCTTGAAATGCTTCAGCAGGGTATGTCACAGTTCTCTGTCAAAAATCCCTGTTGAATGTAAGGGGTTGGAATGCCTTTTTCTCTCTGACTGGTGGAAGAGATGTGACTTAAGTCATGTGGTGGGCAGTGACAGGGATGATAACAGCAATGTTGTTATAGGGATAAGGAGAACACTGGCAACATAAAACAGCTCTTCCTCCCTTACCACCTTGTCAAGACCTCCTTTGTCTTTCTAGGCCACTGTTACTCTTTTCTCCTTTGCCTTAAATAAATTCTTCATGTCCATTCTAAACTTCCCTTCATGCAACTTGAGGCCATTTCCTCATGTCCTATCATTTTTCACTTGAGAAAAGAGACTGACACCCTTCTTGCTACAACTTCCTTCTTCATACTTGTAGCGAGTGATGAGGTCTCTCCTCATTCTCCTTTTCTCCAGACTAAACAAACCCAGATCCTGCAGGCACTCCTTGTATATCTCATTTCTAGTTCTTTCCACATCTTTGTTGCTCTTATCTGCATATGCTTAAGCACCTCAATATCCTTGTAGTGAGGGGCACAAAACTGACAGTAACAGTCAGAAATAATGGATTCAGTGGTCTGACTTAGACCTCAAGTTGGAGTAGTAGCTCTTGCTCCTCCTAGAAGTGGAGTTAACAGCAGTTCACAGAAGTAGGTTAGGTCTTTCTCCTCCTTTTATGAACAATGTTCCAATATACAAAGAATATACAGAAAAAGTCTTATTAAATGTACAGTGCTTTAACCTCACTCAGTGTCCTTGAAGAGACTTTTAGTAGTGACTGCATTACATCTTTCAACTTTCCATTATCTAGAGTTTATCTAGAATGTTTTTAACACAGAATTCAAGTCATTTCAGCATCTAGAGTAACTTTTGTTCTCTGTTCTAACAGATATCTGTATAAACTGCGAGATCTTCATTTAGACTGTGAGAATTACACAGAAGCTGCCTACACCCTTCTACTCCATACTTGGCTCTTGAAGGTTAGATTTTCCTAACTTTAATAAATAAGTAAGCTTTGCAGCATTCAAATTTTTAAATAAAAAGTGATAGTCTTAATCTCCAATTTACTGCATATTAGTTATTTTCCTTAGGGATATTCAAGTTTATACTTGCAATTACCGTGGTAGGTCATATAAAATTAACACTAAATGTGGAATTTTTTTTCCAATAAATGATTCAATGTCACATGCTGGTAAAACTCAAAATACTGTTGCAAAAATAGTTTTACTTTATAGGGAGAAGCCATTCAGCTTCCTTGTGTTTTTCCTTACACTACTTTCTTCTCATTTCAAATATAAATAATTATCAAAATTTCCATCAAACTTTCCATTTTAAGTAGTATGTATCACACTCCAAATTATGCTTCCTTTCTTTCATATTTGGTAGTTGTTTTCACTACAACTAATGTTTCTCACTGTAACTGACAGTAGCAGTAGAAATGGCCAGTAACATGCTTTTCCATTTCAAGGCAAAATTCAAAATTTAAAAGCTTTTGAGCAAAAATGTGCAATTTCTTGTGGAATTGCTTTTTTTGTGTGTGTGTAGAACCCTCTAAACTGTGCCATTTATGTTGTTGTTTTAATTAAACTTCCTTTTGACTTTTCTGGTCATGCAAAATTTCAAGGTATTTTTTATGTTTGCATAGACAAAAATAATTTTGTATGCATATATTTAAATACAAAAATCAAGAACGTATCAGTCAAGATGACACCACTGAAATAAAATCAACCTATTTGCTCCCTTAGATTTTTTTCTATAGCCTCTTGGGGTGAGGAGCAGGGAGGAAGATGGTTTTAAAAATGTTACGTCTGTTCCTGTTTATCACATGAAGTACGGCATTGTTTGAGTGCTGCTGAAAATGTTCCCAGTGCCTTTACTGTTATCGCTATGGAAGGCTGAAAAAGAGTGGGGGGAAAAAACAACCTGGAATAGCCCAGATTTTTGGGGAGCTGAGGAGCGAGATGTTGAACTCCAAAATCAGGGCTTATTTTAATGTGCTTTTATCCTCAGTGGTCAGATGAGCAGTGTGCACCCCAGGTCATGTCAACAGAGTTCCAGTGTTCACAGACCTACCGACACTTGAAAGAGAATCTGTATGAGAAAATCATAGAATACTTTGACAAAGGAAAGGTAGAGTTGTGGAGTTCTCTCTGTCAAAAAATCTCTTACTGTGTTATTTTGTATAGTAATATTTAATGAATATTCTCTGTAGAAAATGTTTGTTTCATTATTGTGTGGGAAATCCTTCTTGAAATGTAGGTCAAGTAAAAATAGTGTCCTGAAGGCTTGTTCACAGGGTACATCTGTTGTGTATGAACATGTTCTTTCAATAACCACATTTGCAAAGAAAGGGGTCAGTAATTACAAGTATCTGTCAGGCAGTAATAAAATAAATGTTGAATGTTCTTTCTCTTGCTAGGAAAAGAATAGGGACAGCACAGATTGCATTTCTAGACTATTCAGTCATTATCTCCCCCCAAAAACAGAGAGATCATACTGGACACATTTTTACAGAGAAGTCTTAGAATCACATCCTAAAATTAAAAATGTAGTAGTTTGATGTTCAACACCTGGATCTAGTTCAGTTTCTTTGAAATCTGTGCAGGAAAGGTGGTGTCATTTAACATAAGGTCTTGTTTAATTAATTTGCATTGGAAATAACTATGATATAGCAGTTACCCCCCAGAGTATAAGAATAACTAAATCCTCATGATTTCTATTATACCTAACATTCTGGTTCTCCTCACATGCAGCAGAGAAGGTTTGCAGGCAGCTGAGTGCCCCTCTCAGGTTTAGAGCTACTTAGCCTAGGGGTACGTAGCTCTGTAAAAATGATGATAATGCATATGACCACTAGTAACCTTACATCAGTAGAGAGTTAGGCTCAGAAAAACTATTTTGTCTCCTTTATTCTGAATAGACACAAGACTTGTAGAATTTGAGAAATATCCTCAGGAGTGGGAATTTCTATTTGCTTTAGGACCACTCTTGTGCTGCATACCAGAAAATGCCTTTAGCAGACTAGAAAAGTAGTCCTAGTCTTCCAATGGAGTTTTGTAATTCCTTACAGTAATTTGTTAGGTAGTGTGGAAAGAAACCAGCTGTGTTTCTGAGCAAGGAGTAATTTAAGTCTAAGCCTTGTAAGTTTTTAGCTAACTAGGAAAGCTGTCAATGCCAGGATGTCTGTGAAAATGTATGTTTTTGAATTTTTTATAAATTGAAATGTTTGTTTCATATGCCTCATATGCTGCTCCTGTGCTTAGAGTGTATTCTAGATGTTATCTAACTTGATGATTTACTAGTGATTATTTTATCTGAAATTTTAGGTGATTTTTGGCAATATTATTGTAAGAAAAAAGTAGATGTGTTCATTCCCTTGGTGAATCATAAAACATTTTTATTTTCCATGTTAATCTGTTTTCTTAAAGTTTATGGTTGCTGGGCTATTTCATTCTAAATATGCGGTTAATAAATGACTGCAATTTAAAGATGGCATAGTCAGTGCAACTGCAGTTAAACAGTAATGTGTTAAAGACGTGTTTGTTAGATTGGATTTACTTTTTGAATGTGTGGGTACGTTGCAGATGTGGGAAGAAGCTATATCTTTATGCAAAGAACTTGCAGAGCAGTATGAAAAGGAAGTTTTCGACTATGAGCTTCTAAGTCAAAATCTGGTAAGGTTATATACAAATCTTCAAATTATTTTCATCACAGAATTTAGCAGTTTAGAGCTATCAAAAATATAGAGCTGCTTATGAGCTTGTAGTCCACAATTGGTTTTTTTTTAATTTGTCAAAGAGTTGCTTTGCTGTATTACAAAATTCCAGTGCTAGAGATTCATAAATAACTATTTCATAAAGTGACATGGACATTTACTTACTACAGTATTTTGAAACTATAGATGAGATAAGCATGTTCCTATTTTGTGCAACAAAAAGGTGATACATAAATCAATAGCTATAGTACTACTGCAGAAGGTAGTAAGGGAGAAAAACCCAAAAACCTGAAGTAATTATTGTGTCTGGTTTTGCCTTTAGGTTCAACAAGCAAAGTTCTATGAAAACATCATGAAAATTCTGAGGCCTAAACCAGATTATTTTGCTGTTGGATATTATGGCCAAGGATTCCCTACATTTCTAAGGGTAAACCTATTTAAATCTTTAATTTTTTTAATCTGTTTTCATGTGCTTCTAAAATTGTGCTGTATTTTAATGCAAACAAGTCACTGGGGATATCTAACTGGATTTTAATTCCGCTGGTATGCAGGATCGTTGTTCAACCTCTGCTGCCACCCCTCCAACATCTGCTTCTGACATCATGGGCTAACGTAATAAAATAGGAGGCATTACTTTTGTAGCAACCGTCGTATATCACAGATGTACATTTTGCATCATACCAATGCTCTCAGTGACCCAACATTATGTCTTTAAGAGTAAGAAATAATAGAAAGCTAGGGTAAGAGAGAGTAAAATATATACAGTGCATGTATAGTGCTATTGATCTGGTATATATTCCCTATTTAGCTGATAAAGGGTTTCCTGGACTGGAGGTTATACTTTTGTTTATTAGAACACGATGAATTACTCTGCAGTTAATGTTTCCAGTTTTTCTTCTGAATGGATGTCCTCCAAAACATACTGTGATCATTAAAACAGCGTGTTGGATATTTACTGCTGTCTTTTTCTTATCACCTGGTAATTTCTGTGCACTAGTTCTTGCTTTCTGAGAGAGACTGAACAGTTGTTCTTTCATCACTTTCTTCGTCCCATTCAAGATGTATTGTTCTTTTAAAAATTGGGTTCATTTAAATATTATTTCCACAGGAACCCTTCCTTATTTTTGTACATTGTGGTTCCCTTGCTGTAAATTTTCTAGTTCCTGGTACAACGGAACGAGAGCATACCTAGTATTTGAATGTGGATTCACTATGAGTTTGATACTGATGTTTCTTGTTTGTTTTCTTGTTTTACTCAATTCTTGAATTTCAGTTCTCTAATATTCAGTGAGCCGAAACGTTCATCCCAACCGTCTTCTATTACACTGGTGTTTTTCCTGAACAGTAGCATCTACTTACATATCCTAGAACTCAAGTTCATATAGTTTCCACTGAACAGACCTCAAGCTGTTGAACCTGCTTTCTCTTTTATTTTTCTCCATTTTTGACTACCATGTGAGAAAATCAAGAACTCAAAGGGCCTCTTTTTTTTTTTTTTAAGAAAATTGCCAAACTTAAGAAGTCAAGCACAATTTGATTTTACTTCAACATTTAAAAACGTAATAAATTATTGCTTTAACTCCAGTAGTGACTGTCTTCAAAAAGGAAAATTAACTCAAATATTTGATATTTCCTCTAGGAAAATGAAACAGCTTTCATACTGAATACAGTGACTGTGGTAGCTTTCTTAGTGCTTGAGGAAATGAAAGAAATGGAAGACTCCTCTTCCCTGGTCTTGGAGGCCAAAGTTCCTTGAAAGAATTGGAAAAAACAGTGAAAACATGCTAACGTTGCAATTTTTTCTTCTGCTTTTATATAACTATCCTGTTAAATGAAGTAAAATGAACCACAAAGAAGCACATTTGGGGATAAACTCTATTGTAAATTAGGGCATTGAATAACACCAAGAAGAAGGAGCAAGCACAGCAGAACTATATACTATTATTAGAAAGCTGTGAAATTTGGACCCAGACCGTGTTTGAAAGAAAATCCTTTTACTTGAGAGACAAGAAGAAAAGGAATTTCAGTGCTTTACTTAGCCATCCATTCTGATTTTATTACACTCTACCAGGAGCATCCTCAGTGATGATGCCAGTTTATCTTCATTCTGTCTCTCAAAAGTATCGCTCTGGAGAGTCAGCGAAGTACTTCAGGACCTGGACAAAGTCAGGTGTTCTCTATAGTTATTAGTATTCAGGTATCAGCAACACTCGGTTAAAAATTCTGTGACCTTATGGTATCTTCATACTGATAAACACCCACACCTGCAATTTCTGCCTCAGCATCATGCAGCTCAAGGAATCTGGTGTTTATTCCTTGCAGAACAAGGTATTTATCTATCGTGGGAAGGAATACGAGAGGAGAGAGGATTTTCAGGCACAGCTGATGAGTCAGTTTCCCAGTGCGGAGAAGATGAACACCACCTCAGCACCTGGAGAGGATGTGAAAAACTCTCCTGGTCAGTGTATCCTTGAACACTGAGGAGGTCGCAGAATGAAAGTGGTTTGGGGAAACCTGTTTCTAGCAAGAGTTGAACTGTGTGGAACAACCATTTCCTAAAGCTTATTGTAGCGGCAGTTCAGTTTGCAGTTTTATTATATGCTGAATGTTTCTAATGGACAATTCCTAACATGTTTGCTCCTGTTTCTTAAACAATTCTAAGATGTTTGTCTCTTTCACCGTTTGTTCAGGTTCATGCATGATTTACCCCTACTGTCTCTGAGTGGCAAAATCAGGGATGAACATGTGAATTTGCTGAGGCTAAAGCAGTAACTTGTCTATTACTTTTCATTCCTAGTTTTTGTGACTTTAATTGTGATACTAATTTCTTCCTTGAACATTGTTTTGTCTGGCACTGTACTTTGTTATCACCTGTATTTCTTTACAACATGAATATGGATTATTTTCTTAGAAATCTTCCTAGGAAAATTGAAACATCCACACCTTCTAGGATGCCCTAAATTATTACATCTTTTTCTTCATATTCTGGCTCAAATTATGACTGGCTGAGCAGATATGAGATCACTTCATTGTATCAGAACTTTTTTCAATTGTTGTTCTTCCTTAATTAATTTTCAAGGAAATTTTGTAATGCTTTGTATGCTCTCTTGAGTTTGTTTTCATGCAAGTGTAGGAGAAGAGAAGGAATGCTGCTTGCTTTTCACACTTGAGGGGCTGAAGCAGAAAGCATCACAAGCTTGTCCAAAATTGACATTATGTTTGAGAGTCACGTTTTCATAAATTTCTTTGTGTCTTAAAGCATTTTAATTTTTGAGGATCATATGTTTCAGTCCTTTCTGTAAGTAGAATCTTCTGAAGTCTATTTGCTAGTAGCAATAATGTATTATCTGAGAACAAAATTACAGAATCTAACTGGAGCTCATGAGATTTAAATATATGGAAATAAGTAAGAATGTGATACGTTTATTTACAAACCCACGCCAGACTAAATCGTAACACTTCAGTAGAAAAAGAAAGTATCAGGTAGATGGGCTGCCCAGTGAGATTTCTAAAAGAGAGTGCTAAACATCGTGGCATTACTCATGCTTAAAGGTGAATAGTAAAATTGTTTACATCAGAAGTTGTTGGTGTTATTTATGTAAGTTGCCTTTAAGATTTTAATTAATGAGTCAGTGTGATAAATTACGTTATTAATTTTTAAGCTCAGCAAATAATAAAAATGCCCAGTTCAAAATTAATGTATTTTTGCTAGTTAGTACTCTAGTAGGTTTTTTTGTTTTGTTTTGTTTTGTTTTTGCCAAGAAAGCTCCATAAATGAAACTCCAAACCCTGCAGATTTTTCATCAAGATATGTCTTTCTTCTTTCACAGCATAAACTATTTCATACTGATTGTTAATATGACCTTGACATTCACAATTTCAGACATACAGTGTTTTACAGTGCAGCCAGTCTTGGAGGAGCAGCCTAGATTCAAAAATAAAGCAGTACCTGATCAAATTATAAAGTAAGTGAATTTCTGTAATAATCTAATGGAATTCAGTCCATACTCCTAAAGTGACAACAATTATTTTCTCAGCTCAGCCATTTGCCAAGATTTAGAGCTTCTATTGTGTTTATTGACTGATGTATTTCTTAGGCTGTTCATGAAAGAACACCTATTGCTAAAGGAATGGCATGTGGTTACAAGGCATGAGGGAATCCATGTATCCATAGTATAAAATAAATGATATAAAAAATAAAATAAATTCTGTGGTCCCAATTTCAACTGGAACTCACTTTAAAATCATAATCTCACAAAACTTGCTGTGTTTGACTTGACTTCACTGTAGTGCCAGCTATATTTTGAATTTATAGTAGATATTTTTAGTGAAGCACTCCACATGAAGTACAATCTTCCGTCATATGGGAGATTTTGTAATTGCTTGTCTCAGCTGCAGAATTCTGCCAAGCTGTTAATTTAATCTGGCCTTAGAGGTAAGATTTATTTTTACAAGTGCACTTAATTAGGCATTTAATTGTTAGTTACATAAGTTGATGGCAGTGCATTTATTCTATCAAAAAGCTTTAAAATATCTTTCCTTTCAGATGGGATGGTATAAAGTGATCGAGCTAGGTACAGCAGTATTCTCCTCCTTCATTACTTTATTGGATGAAAATAGTCTTACTAGTTTGGATGTCTCGACTGTTTGGGGTCTCTATTGGTCTGTTTCCTTAGGCTTCCAAAACATGGCTTTCAGAGGCATGTTTTGCTCTGCAAAATTACCTTTTGTTTTATATTGCTTGAAATTGATCATAATACTAGAAACCAGAGAGATTATTTTCAAGTAGAACACTTAGCCAAAACTGTAGAGAGCGCTAAAGGGCGACTGGTTATGTGTTGATGGGAATGCATGGGCGCAGTGATTGAGATGATTCATTAACTAAGTAAAATAGACCACAGTATGAATTTGCAAGATTTCTTTATATTAATGTCTGCTTCTAAAAGTGCTTATATACATTTTCTTATCTGTCACAATAAATTATTAGTTATGGCCTCAGATATTTAGTTTATTGAATAACTGTTGTTCTGTATTGTAAGTAGAACTTTTAGATTAAATGGATTAAAATGATTGTGGATATGGATTAAAATGATTGTGGATATGTGGATGAAAAAGCACATGTATTTCAGTCCAGGCAAATATATTCTCTCTGTCCACTCAATTGTTTTTTAAAAAGTACACTCCTTTTAGAAGAAAAGCTGAGAGTACATCATGGTAACAGAACAGGAAAGTAACAGACTTTTCTAAACCCTCTTCTAGAGGCTCTGACATTAATCTGGAAGTTGTAGAAGTTGTAGAGCTTTCGTACCTCAGAAGTGCACCCAGTCCCACACTGAAGCAGCCTCTTTGCAAAACACTCCATGTTAACCATAATTTATACATAAAGGAGCTGTCTCCTGAATTTTCAGTTCTGGAGTTTTTTTCTTCCCATTAAATTTCTTTTTAATTAGAAGTAACTCAAGCTGTAATAATTCACTGTGATAAGAAGATAAATATATGAACCCTGTATTTTACAAAATTCTTTTTAAAATCTTTCAGCTTTTATAAGTCCAACAATGTCCATCGGTTCCACTATTCAAGACCTGTTAGAAAAGGATCTGTTGACCCTGAAAATGAATTTGCTGTAAGTAAACAAATGACAGAGTGATGCAGTTCTGGTAGATATGACTGACAGAATTCTGATGCTTTCTTAGTCTGAGACTAGACATTACTTGCAAAAATATACAAAAAAAATCTGTTATGTGCATGCTGATGATCAGTAGTGTCAATTGTTTCACATAAGGAGCTTCTTATCTACTGTTAAATAATTCAGATGCTGATCTACCCTGACATCCCAGTTATGTGCTGTATTGTCAATGTTAGTGATGTGCATCGGCCTCCTTTGCAAGCTGGAGAGTTCTGAAACTACTTATACACATTCCTTTAAATTGTTTTACAAATAACTGAATGGTTAATGTCTTCATTCTTGATAACAACGGACAGTATCCATGCTCACTTCAGATATTTGGAAATCAGTGTGGTTGGAGTGCATTTTTATTGCAGTCATTGTTACATTTCTCACTGGTGGCAGGTTATTTAAGCTGATATTGCTAAAATAAGGAGTAGTAGAGTAAATGCAGTAGAGGCATTTTAAAGTACCAACAGCTATTCTTGTTCAGAAGGGATGGGGGGAAGTAAGGATGCTGGCATATTATTTTAGGGCTATTACTGCTTTTAATTGCAGAAACGTATTTTGAAAGTAGAGGTCATTTAGTCACAGTCATTCGATCTGTAATGGCAAAGGAAGGAATAGATGCTAAAAGACCAAAGGATAATTTTCTTTTTCCTGTGCTTTGTGCAGGCCTAATGTTTGAAGATGACCTAATTTGAAATAAGAAAATAGTTTGCTTAAATAGCAGTGATGGATTCATTTTGCAGTGTCTTTTCATGCAAAAAAGAAAAATGCATATGTTTTTCAATCTGACATTCCAGAAGACAGAAAAGATTGAAGTTTAAATCCTGAAGTATCATTTTCTCCCTTATATCTTTTTTTAATAGTCTATGTGGATTGAGAGAACATCATTCGTCACAGCATACAAGCTTCCTGGAATTTTACGGTGGTTTGAAGTTGTCTCCATGTCACAGGTGTGTATTAACATGCTAAGAAACTGTATCGTATTTATTAATGTGAGTGGTCATGTACAGAATAGCTTGCAAATTTGTCACTTATTTTTACATGTACAAGCTGGTAGTGTTTGTTTTATTTTTTTACAACTGTGATAGTTATATAGTGATCAATATAGCTTTCATCTGATTTATACTTTTAGGATCAAGTCCTAAAAGATTTGAAAAAATCTATAGTTCTACTGATATCTAACACATCTAAATGTGCAATCCCATTTATTTATCTGGAATAAAGTTAGAATTAATCTATGTCAAGATTTACAATATATTTTTCATCTTTTATTTCTTTATAGACTACAATTAGTCCTTTAGAGAACGCTATTGAGACTATGTCCATGACAAATGAAAAAATTCTGATGATGATTAACCAATACCAGAGTGATGAAAACCTTCCTATTAATCCGCTTTCGATGCTTCTGAACGGAATTGTTGATCCAGCTGTTATGGGTGGCTTTGCTAAATACGAGAAGGTAGGAGAGATCATTTTTAGATGTACTGTATTCTAGTCCTACTTGATGGTGATACACTTTCTTCACAAGTGGCAGTGAAGACTCAGCTGGGAATACGAAGGCCACAACTCCATCAGTTAGAAGATTCGCGTACGCTGGTCACCTCTGATCAGGAGTCGTTCAAAGCAGAAAGTAGCATAGGTCCAAAATAGATAATGGGAGAGTAACAAGCTCAATATTAATAGCAATTAAAAGAGTAATATACTTACATATTTCATGTATGTGTGTACATTTTCTACAAAATGTAATGAAAAAGGCTTTCACACATCAAAAGGCTTGCTCTGGAATAAGCAAATCAACTTTATGCAACAGTAGGTCTGTAGGCTTTAGATGTGTTGCACCGTTATCAGTGTTTCTCAGCAATTGCAGTCTTTCTGCAGAGCAGTATTTGTTAAAAATTGGAACACAAATAGTTTTTTTCTGCCATACATGGAAAATTGAACATCTTGAGGAACTGAACTGCAGCAAGTTTGTCCCTGAGGCCACTTTGTTGGAAAAAAAAAAAAAGGCAGGAATGTTTAATAATTCATATATTCATTTTTTGATTGAATTCTAAATTATTAAAGTTTAGGATGAAATTGAATATGAGAGTACTCCACAGCTGTAGAGATTTATTGTTTCTGCCTGCCATTTCCCGATGAAAAGTATATGACATTCTCTGTAGGCTCAGCATGCTAGATGGACTGCAGGCGTGCTGAATGGATGGTGTATATATTTACATGCACACACACGAAATACTTTCAGTAAGCATGATTTACTCTGATGGATTATGACTTATGCCATGTTACTCCTAAAGTATCACTTCTTCAAATAGTTGGCAGTTATAGACAAATAACTATTCTTCCTTCATACTTGGAGGGTGAGGGGGTGGGAGACAAGCGGTTTCTTTGCTCAGAAAAGGGTAGTATGTATGCAGTACCTAGCTCTGCTTATGTATGACAGCATTCATTTTCTTTATAACACTAGCTAATGTTAGCGCAAGGTACTTGAATAAATTTCTGATTTTAATCATGTAAATTGTGGCACTCCAAATTTGTGCATTTCTAAGTTTCAGTGCAAGCTTACAAAACAAACAATAATTTCTTTTTCACAGTAAGTGTCTCAAGCTGAGAAGTGTTGTATGAAGAATGAATATCTTAACAAAACAGAGCTCCTCAGTCCTCGACTGATACAGCAGTTAATTATCACTAACAGCACCTGGCTAAGAAGCATGCATATGTCTTTTTATTTAATGACCAATATTATGGTAACCTGTTGGAGTCATTGAACCAATCACCAATCTCTTTATTTGTTGAAATGATGGACTGAATTATTTTTTGTTTGTCTCAGGCTTTCTTTACAGACGAATATATCAGAGACCATCCAGAGGATCAGGAAAAGCTGAATAGACTTAAAGATCTAATTGCTTGGCAGGTAACATCTTTCTGTCAGCAGTTAACGAGGGCTTCCTCAGCTACTTTTTTTTTTTCTTTCTATGACTTTCTAGCAGGATAGTGTAGCATGATTTAGAGGACTGTGTTATTTTTACTGTTTTTGTACCCATGCAAAACTTTTACTTGATTTTTTTTTTCTTCACTGTTCCCCACTGTGGGGAGGGAATAGAAGAATAAGATTCTGGTTAGAAACTCTATACCTTTTGTTTCAGAATATGTGTAGTTCTAAAAGGGTCACCTATTTATTATCTTATTTAGATACAAATAATTTCTGTTAAGAAGAGAAAAGGATTTAAACCCTTTAAGTTTTAACGTGCCCACCAGGAAGCATGAATTCATCACAAATCCTCTGAGATCACTGATAAAACAGCATAACAGTGATTCTTTACCCTGTGATGTAGCATGAGATTGCTGCAGTGTTCTTGGGGATCTAAGCTGCCCAGTACTTCAGATTTTGTTGGGTTTTTTTAATCTGAAAAATGGAAGAAATGGCTTAATTCCAGAAATTACATCTTATTTCCTCAGGATTATTATTATTATAGCACTCTTTATAAGTTCAGTGAAATGCTACCAGAATCAGGGAAATTACCCATACAAGCTTCCTATGGCTTGGTGAAAGTAGTAGGCCAGGAAAGAATTTAAGTACTTTGTAGAAAATACCACTTGGGATGGTTTATCAGAATCTATATATTATAGGCTACGTTCATGGTTAAAAGGTTCAGGACTTCAAACTCAGGTTGTGTATTTAAGGACTTCATGAAGTGATGGGAAAACAAGCATTTGCAAACATAAATTGTCTTGAGAAATAACTCTTTCCTAGAGGTAGCTGTGTTTTCCGTGTTTCTATTGGGGTTTTTTTGGTGGTTTTTTTGTTATTGTTTGTTTATGGATTGGTTGGTTTGTTTTACATGAGAAATCATAAGAAATCTTACGGAAATGCTAATTGCTCATAGGACTTACTTTCATACTCAGTGACCATTCAAGATTGTTGCTCCATGTCTGTTTTATGGCAAATAGTTTGGAATACTGTTAGTGAGTATTCTTAAATTTTATCTCCAGGGGAAAACAAAATATTCTGCCCACACTAGAAGCACTGAGGTTGTTTCTTGTTTCATTTTTAAGCCAACCAACCTGCAGAGCTCTTTTGTCCTTGCAGAGAAGGATGTACTTACAGGAGGTAGTAGCAGGAAAAAAACCTATATTTCTGCTAGAATCAAGGGAAAAAACTCTTCTCATAAGCATTTCATGTGATAATAGAGGAGAGAAAACACGACCTCATAAATTCTCAGTTCTGTTTGCATTATCTCATCCAAACAGAAGTTATTGTCAGCAATATATGGCATAATGAATGACCGTGAGGGGAGACTTTAACTTTTGCACGACATGTTTTGTTAAGAAACCTCTAACTCTGAGGTCTTCTGAAACTTAGATGATTTAAATGAGAAAGAACTGTTTGCTGTGTAAATGAATATACATAGGAATTGCTGTATCAGACTAAAATATAGTGATCTCCTTTCAAGAGACGTAATGAAATAATGCGAGCAGATCTGGAAGTGTATGGCCTAACATATTTCATTTCTATGTTCCATCTCTCTTTCTTTGTACTATCTGACCCATTAAAAAAAAATCCTTCTTGCTGCCTTAACCTGATGCCATCCTTTTAAAAAGTTGGACTAGAAACAGCAAGAATTAACCTTTTATTCCTCTTGCAGCCTTGAAATAAATTTTTCAAATATTTTTAATGGAAAGGGGCCTCTTACTATTCTCTTAAAGTTTTTGATGCTTCTTCCCATCTCATTTTGATTCATCACTATTTGGTGATTTCTTTGAGTCACCAACCTTAACAGCTTTCTCCTGTATCACTGGCCAACACTGGCTTGTTTTCTGAATATCAGAAGTACTCAGTGGATGCAGTGCCATGAATTGATGGTTGTGGCATGAGGAATAAAATGGTAACCTGGATCTGCCCTGGTAAATCTCTTTGGAGAGGACAGATAGATCTGTTCTCTTCAGTAGATAAGCTTTAATGCCATGTTTTTGAAAGGTGCATTGAATTGAAATACAGTGAAAAATGATGAGGTTAATGAAGAGCGATGTATACAATATTAATTGCACTTACATGGTCAAAACTCAACAAGGAATCAAAGTGGATTTGAAAAAAAAAGCACAGAACAAAACCAAAAAAAAACTTTCCTGGGAAGTAGCTAAAGCTTTGTAACAAAGTAGTTAGGAAAGGTTACCTACAGAAAGGTAGACAGGTCTGTTGCACAAATCTCAATATTCTCAAGGACTGAAGAGTAATGAAAAATCATTATATTTTAAAGAGAAACACCACAATTTTTGTCTTCATGACTACAGTTATTATTTAAACAGCCTGTAAAAGAATGTCATCCATCATCTTTGAAGATACTTTTTGTTTGTTTTTAACTGGATATTATTACACTAATACAGCAGAGCAAATAATGGAATTTTAGGGAAGAGAAAACAGAAAAGTACTATAAGTATCATATTTGCTTCACTATACATTTACTTTATTTTTTATTTGATGGACAAGCTGTTCCATCTGGCAAAGGGCGAGGATTTTTAAGAAATTTCAAGTAGAAGGAGTTGTTTGATTAGCTGATACAGAAGTATCTTTTCCTAAAACATTTTAATCAGGTGTTTTCCTGTACGGGAATAGGTATCTGTACCATTTATTTATTTTAACATAGTCTCTCTTTTTTTTTTTTAATCTAGTAGAAAGGATCAGAAATCCTCACCGCTCTGGTTACCTTCCACTAACCCTGTCCTGAAATACGAGTTTGAGAAAAGGGAAGTGCAGGGGTAACTTGGTGTAGTCAGTTTGGTTAGTGAAAATGCTTCTGGTTTGAGTCATTTCTGTTCTGAAGCACTTACTGAATTTTTCTTGAGATGTGCAGAATGCAAAGGAAATCTGCAGAGTAAATTCCAAGAGAATGGAAGAGGTCACCTTTCAGTAATGAGGCATTAGCATGCTAAATTGCTGCAAAAATTGTTTAAATGATCACACACTTAAGCCTCCAGTAACTGATTTAAGTGAGCCACTTATTCCTTCATATGAGAGAGTTTGAAACGACTTGCTGAGAGACCATGTGGATAGTTTTCATCCCTGCCATATTTCTTATAAGCCATGGCAGGCACCTTCAAGAGCAGGTATTCTAAAGATTTTCTTACTTATTTTAAACTCACATGTTTAATTTCATAAGGTTTTAACATAAAATACATAGGACAGTTAAAACTGTCACTGTGACTGAACAAGTACATTTTCAAGAGCCCTTTCCAACTGGTACTAATTTGCCTCTTTGCTGCTAAAACCTCCTGTAGAGTAGCATCATTCCTGGTCATCTCAGTGTCGGCTAATATATCTATCCATCAGTCACAGTAACAGCTTTGTAGTTCATTTAGCAGATAATCAAGAGAGTTAGAGGACTTGTCAGACTCAGTTAATATTCTCACTTTGTTCTTCTTTTTTGCCCTTTTCAAGATACCCTTCCTTGGGGCTGGAATTAGAATTCATGAAAGAAGAGTTTCCGACAATCTTCGTCCTTTCCATGACAGAATGGAGGAATGTTTCAAGCATTTAAAAGTAAAAGTGGAAAAACAATATGGAGCCAGAGAATTGGTATTGGTGTCCTTTTTAACTCCTTTCTTCCACTTTGCTTACTTAATACTTCTTCTAAACAAAAGCATGGACTAAATCTTTGTTTCTCGTGAGTTATCTTGTGATCTGTAGGTAATAAGACCTGAGTTTTTTAGCCAGAGAGTTGATGAATCCTCTGACCTATTAAGCATTCCTCATTTTGAAAGATTTGGAGTATGTTATTGTTTATATTAAAATGACAATTATTTTTTGCTTTATAAGGAAGTAAAAGCAAATTCTTGTGCTTCTCAGATTTCTAATTTTTCACAGTATCTTAGAGCTTTGATCTGAAATTGGTCTTCCTGTGCTAACCACTTCAGCTGTATTGTGAAGTAAAATCTATGATGTATGTAACACTAAAAAAATCAGTTGGTAGTTGATACTAAAAAGAAATACAGGAGAATAGTGGCACTACTGCCATTTTACCATGCCTACTTCTCTTTGGTAGCTTGCAAGAGCTTTTTTTTATTAAAAGAAAAGGAAAAGTAATGCATGAAAACTCTGCAAAGAAAGCCTTGAAAATAATTCTTGGAACTGTATATGTTTCCAAGTCTTGTGAAAATCAGTCTTGATACAAATGGCGTGGGAAGCCAAATATTTTCTGGATGATGAGGAAAAAAAAAAAAAAAGGCCTGTGTTTTAATATGAAATGTTTTTAAACATAGTACATATGTTTAAATTGAGATCAATTGAAGTAGCCTGGAAAAGTAACTTATGGTATTTGTGCACTGGGAAATGCTCAAAACCTGGCTTATTTCACGATGAAGTGATGAGCTATAGGCTGACATGCTCATCCCAGAAATACATGACCAAGAAATGAGTGGAGCACACTATAATTCTGCATCCCAGAAGCCACCCCTCAAGAAAGAAAACAATTCTAGAATTAGCCAAGAAGTGCTATCCTTGTCCCTGTTTTATTAGCAAAGAGGGACAGGAAAGTGGAAATACATCAGGTTTTTTTCAGTTAACTTGGTATCAGGCCGCAAAGTATAAATAACTGTCAACATCAAGCTGATTAATATTTTCATGCTTTGCAGAGAGATGTGGTGTAACATATGATTTTGTACGTGATGGGTACGTGAGAACATGGAGAATCCTCCTGTTCTTCCTGCCTGGCTATTTGGGAAATACCATTTTGTCTTCGACAGCAGACATATAATGAAAAAGGCTACGTTAAAGTGTAGCGATGGCAGAAGCTGTTGCATTGAAGACAGAACATGATTAATGTCTTCTAGCAAGGACAAACTAAAGCTATAAATTGCAGTTTATTTAGCTACTCACTGTAACTTAGATTTTGAGAGGTCTTAGGGTAAGACCCTAAGAGCGTATCCAGGAAGAGGATCACAGTAATTAATGGTAGCAAACAACTTCATTTATACCAACTGTTAAAACATCTGTGCTGTCTTTAAAACCTAGAGAAAAGGGATGAAACAAGGTTCACCCAAACCTGTTTGATAGAATGTATTCCTCTATTCCATCCTACAGCCAGATTTTGATGACAAGAGAGTAGGACGGCCAAGATCAATGCTGAGATCCTATCGCCAGTTGTCAGTTATTTCAATGACTTCCATGAATTCAGACTGTGCTACTCCAAACAAAATTGCTCCAGAAAGGTTGGTTATTCTTTGAGTCCTGTTTTTAAGCCAGTTTTATGGGATGAAACTAAAAGATTTACTGGAAAAATAAAGACGCATTCAAGGAACAGTTGTAGATGTCTTTGTTTAGTTTTTCATCCACAAGTTGTTTTGAGTGCTTAATAAATGATCCTTTGGGCACAGAGTTTCTTCGCAAGCAAAGCATGTATAAAATGGTGCAGTGTTTGTGATTGTTCTTTAACATCTGATTCTCTCTCTGAGAAATTGTCTTATAAAATGTAAAAGGTCTAGAGGTGTATGACACTAACTTGGAAGTCTATCTGCCTAGGATCCCCCCATCTTCTTGCATGTTTGACTGACAGTTCAGTGTTAAACACCATTTAATTAAATTTTAAATGCTCCCAGGTTTGAGTTTCCTAACAAAGTTGCATAGTATCATGTTATGAGGTGTTTTTCCTAACATTCATGTCTAAGTGTGTAGCACACAAACATGATTTGTGTCATATCTACCAACACATGTCTCTAACAAAGCTGGGCACCTCATATGTAACCAGGAAACTATACCTAAGCAGCTGAATTATGTACCTGTTGTGCTTTCAGCTTTTTTCTCTGCTTTTTCAGCAGAGAGGGAATAAAGCTAGCATTAATTTCCTGGTTTTTTTTTTTAATTAAATGAAAAATAGCCCAATATTTAAATTATAAAAATTTTAAGAGTGTTGGAGGAAGATTTTATCACTGTGTGCACTGTTGTCCCTTATGGTGAAATAAATAGGAGGATGCATTTAAAACATGATTAGAGACAGTATCACTCCTGTTCCACTGCGTTCAATAACCAGAATAGCAGGTCTTGCTTTCAGCACCACCATCACCCCACATAAATCCTCTTTATGAGCTCTCACCCCATTTTCTCTAGGAGTCCTTGAGCTAATGCACACACGTTCAAAAAGAGATCCACGCTTCTTATTAATGTTTTACAATCTTTACAACATTCGAAGACATTGAAATACCTCCTGAAGGCATCTTTATTATCATCTACAGTTGCTAGCTGAAATGCATCGCATACTTTCTGCTAGTGGTTTGCAAGGCTACATAGAAAGTCAAAGGAAAGGATGACCTGCATTTATATTTCACAGGGAAATCATGTCAGAATACAAGTGGCTTTGAAAATATCATTCAGGAACTTCTCTGTTTTTTCTTTTTTGCTTGTGCAGCTTTGATCTGGAAGTAGTGCTACCGAAGCCAGTGAAATCAGAATCAGAGAAGAATGCTCCACAAATTAACCCTAACCCTGAAGTTAAGATGAGAAGGTCCAAAAAGAAACAAAAAAGAAGCAGCGTGTTGTTTGTTGATGAGAAGACAGCACCTGATATTTCCATCTCTGATATGAAATGTGTACGTTACTGATTTAGTCATATCTTATAATCCTTAAAAAGAGGAAGTCAATCCTTCCCTTATCCAAAAAACATATATATATCACATAGAACTCTAGCTGTCATAAAAGGAAATGCGCAGGACACAGAGGCAATCTGACCTGCTGTGAATGAGATTTGCAAGATACTGAGGAGGAAACAAATCAGTGGAAAAATCAGATATATTCTCTATGTGCTTATGATGACAGATAGCATAGCTCTATAGCTGCAGAATTCCAAAGTTTGTTTAACTTAAAATGGAGCACTACACTGTGAGGGTTAAACAAGCTTTCCTGTTGAGAGGAAATTCACTGTGCTGACACTTCACGGCAGCTCCTTGTAGTCAGGGCTATTTCAAAAGTGATGAGTCCTGTACTTCTTGTACTTTGTTATGGAACATGCAGCTGTTAGGAAACTGCAAGATTGCAAACAGTGTTCCTCAAATGGTGCCAGACTGAAGTTTGGAAGCACTGGCATCTCTCACTTCACAGATCATCTGAGTGCCTTTATCACACTAATTGATCATTGAATGTCTTATATAACACACACAGTGCTTTTTTTTTTTAATACTTTAGTCCTCAGGAGACTTCTTCATGTAGTGTAAAAATCTGAAAGATGTCCTCTTGATAGACAAGCCCTATCTAAATTAAAATATCAAGCACTGCATGACTGCTGAATGAAAAAGAGTGCAAGTCATTTGATCAAATATTTTGGAGGAATCATCAAAGGCAAAGTGAGCTGAACAGAAAGCTAAGATTCTTTCAGAAGATGAGTATCTTAGTTCAGGGCTCTTCTAACTATTCTAATCAAGTCTAGAGAGATGGTTTTGTATCTTTACATATGAACTTGAAGTTGGCAATCAGTTAAATTCACGTCTGAAAAAAGTATTTTCTCCTTTTATTGACCTATGAATTTAAAGATCCCTAAAAGGATAAAGGGGAAGGTACACTGCAGGAAGTTACGTCGACCTGTCCTTTCTTAAGGATGGAGAAGGCAGGGAGGAAGGAAAAAACTTGATTCGTTGCAGAATGGTTGACTTTTGGCTGTTTGGCTATCAAGTTCAACGTTTGATTTCACAGTTGAGAAAATTTTGAATGGAGCAGGAAAAGCCTCTTGTCCTGTCACTGGCTAAAGTGGGAGAAGAGGCTGATACCCACCCCACCAGAACCTCCTTTCAGGCATTTGTAGAGAGCAATAAGGTCTCCCCTGAGCCTCCTCTTCCCAAGGCTAAATAATCCCACATCCCTCATGAGACTTGTTCTCTAATTGTGAATTAGTTCCAGCTAAATCCTCCAGACTGCCATGTGTCCCAAGTCTTTGAGCACTGAATTGTGGTGAAACTTAGATTGTCTCTTTTCATGTCCTCTTTCAAGACAGAAATAAAGCATGTGAGCACGTTCTGAGAAGCATTAATATACAAATCCAAGTAGCATCTTTGCCCTTTGACTGAATTAAATACAGATATATGTAACTGTGGGATTCTCACTACATATTAAGTTGCAGGATTTTTTATTTGCTTCTGAAAAGTAATGAAAATCTTTGCAACAACCAAGTTAGCTACATTAATTCAGTAAGGAAAGATGTTTACAGAATTTCATTTTATTTTGCAAAACACAGAGCTGACTGATAATATTATTCCAAAGATGGTAATAACACCAACTTACGGGTTCCAGATGACAGGATGTCTTCTAGTTACATTTGTAATGGTTTTTTTTTCTATGTTTTCTTTGTCAAATGAGAAATATTTATCTAACTAGAAAAAATCTTTACAAGCTTTGCATGATTTTAGCTATTATACAGTATTATACATGGGATCAATTCTACTATTTACCTTTAATGTTTATTCAGCAAATAGCCCCACAAAGAGCTAGGGCTAGGCATAATTGTTTAATTATTTTCTCATATCTTTTTCACAAAGCATTATTTTGCTTAGATCTTTGTTCCTTATATCTCACTTCATTATTAATAGCATTACATTATTTTAAAACAGCTGTCAAGGAAATACGAATTCATGAGTGACACCAACCTCTCTGAACATGCAGTGGCACCTCAGAAAACATCTGTCCTCAAGCAGATGAGCTCTGTCAGTCGTTCTATGCCAACTATCCCAGGTAAGCTCCTTGTGGTGAGACTGTGAGCATTCTGCGCTTCTTGGCAACTTAAGGAAACAATGAAGGGCTTGATTTGAGCAGAAGCAGGCAGCTCCCTGTGTGTGGCCCTGGGTTTCTGAGACAAAGATTACATTTTAAGTGTGAATTGTGCGTGTGAGGCTGGACTATTGCTTGATAACACCACCACCTACTAGTAACATACAAGTTCTAAAAATCTTTCTGGAGCTCAGGATCTTGCTTCCTTATATAGTATGAGCATTCCCTTGTGTTCAAAAAGGCAAGGTTTATTCATCTTCTCTGATCTGTAGGGCCTCACTTGCAGAAGCAAGGGCTTCTCTAGTCTTCAGTCAGCACAGTGTCAGGGGGTTTCAGACAGGAAGAAATGTAACTTGCTTTGGCAGATGAATTTCCCCAAGGATTGCCCAAAAGTAGGGACATCAACTTCTGCTATTGATGTTAGAGAATAATCTCATAAGCCTTCCTCTGAGAAAGAGGAAGGGGAAATGAAGTAACACAACTGCCCACTAGGAAGAGTTATGACTGTGTAATAGAGAAAGGAAAAGTGTAACTTAAACTTATTTCTAGGCTAGAGTATGCAGAGAAAATGTTGCACAATTTCAGTATCCTTTGCCCCACACTTCTGCCATAGCATATCCAGTTTCTTAGCTTGCACTTCATCTAGCCTTCTCATTGTCCCTATCCTTCCAGATGGCTACAACAGACATTTATTACAGTACAACAGTAGTTTCCTATCCAGACTCAGTCCGTGAATCAAATTTATTGATTTTTTTCACTATTCATTTACAGTGCAATGAAGCTCGATATTCTGAGGAATGTGTTTAGATTACAAAAGTCTTGTTTCTCTCTAATAAACGCATCAGATATTTCAAATTCTGCTTTATTTCTCTTTGACTCTCCTTTTTTTGTTGTTTTGCTCTGTTCTAAGGATTAACTCTGTCTGTCAGCCCTGTGGCACCTGATGAAACAATTGCATCACACAGGCTGAGTCAGCCAGTGTTTCCTTCCACCTCAGATGGTGATAAGAAAGCCTTCAGGAAGAAGAAAGTGAACCAGTTATTTAAAACAATGGTAAGTTCTGTGTGTTTATGTTAAGAAGAGCTGCCTCTTCAAAAATTCTAAGCTATGAAAGTGAAGTCATTTTAAAACATCATGAGACTTCAAGTTAAACTGTTGCCTTTTTTGCTTCTCTCATCAGCGAGAGAAGTGGAAACTCTATGGGTAAGCAAAAATTTGCCTCTGACTGTGTTTTTGAAGTTAGGATGTACTTGGTATGTTTAACATAAAGGCACAGATGTGCACTTCTGCATCTGTACCACAAGAGGTCACATTTGACCTGCTGATTTTCTCTGACTTACATAACACTAGCAAAACCAGTTATTTCTTCTTTAATTGAATGACACTGTGCAGTTTCACTAGCATCAGAGCAAGGTAATCATTGCATATATGGCAAAACGTGCAGAGTGGGAGTTAGTTTCTTGTGTATGAGATAATCATTATAAAGTAGAAATTGGCTTATTCTGGAGTGAATGTGTCTGAAAACAGTTTGCCTTCCTTCCAAGTAGTAAACCTTTCTCTGACTTGTGTAGAAATTTCAGAAGATTAAACACCACTGAATTTGATGTAGTGTGTGAGAGAAACAAGAAAAAGTATTCAGTGCAGGTATCAAGATTCAAAAGTTTTCAAGTTATCCTATTATATTAGGTAGTGTGAGGACAACATGCTGATGCTGGTGGCTATTGACATACATAGTGCTTAAGCATTCTGTGACATCTGTAATGTTTTGCATGTTACCTCTCTACTGATATTTCAAATAAAAAATTGTTTTTGTTGATTTTTTTCTTTTTTTTTCTGGTGAACAGGTTTCATGTCCATCCATTAATTCCTGCACTCTATATAGATATATATAAAAGTAGGTGCTTCCAGAACGACATTAGTATATTCAGCAGTTACATGTTTTCATACTCGTTTATTTCTGGTAGGGACAAAAATACTCTTAATTTGAAGCCTGTAGGGTGTAAATCATGTTCAGTTTACCAGGTTGTGTTCTTTTAAGACTGAGGAGTAACAGCTCTTCAACATGACTTCATCCATACACATTCAAATGTAAAATGCATATAAAATAAGAACAAAATGTCCCATTTTTTCAAATCTAAAAGAGCACTGAATAAGAATCCTTTTAAAATCTATGAATACAGTGCTTCCACACTATCACTGAAATAACGTGAACAGGTTTAAATACAGACTTATGGTTCTGCAGGATAGAGAAGAGAAATGAGTTTAAACGATGAGAATTTGGTCAATGATTTTTCTCTAACCACAGAGTATGGGCACAAGCTAGTTAATTGGTACACGTATTACTAAACCCAGTATCATCATCATTTTAACACCTGTCACTCTGTTCCTCTCTTTTTGCAGCGAATTTCCAAAGTTCTAGAAGATGGAAAGCAGCCTTTGGAGCAGCATTTCAAATCTTCATCTACAGACCTATAATTCATTCTGTTAAATAACCACTTTTCAAACAAAAGTAATTATCTATACATATGTTTATATATCCTATTTTAGACCACTGTCTACTGTAAAGAAGGGCACCAACAATATAGGTGACTAATAGAGAGTATGAACAAAGCTGTTCATGGGATCTGATAACAGTGACACCATACAGATGGAAGAATAACATTTAAAGCAAATACTACAGGATGGGCTTACTGGGATACAGAACAGAAGTGTATTGAGCCTCTGGTTATACAAAGCAAAGAGCATTGTGTGTTCTCTGTGCTAAAAACTCATTCATGGTAAGAAAGATGCTAAAAGGTCATCTGCAGTGCTTACCATATATATCATTTAAGTCCTGGTCTGTTCTTTTCAAAGAGCATATGAGTTATCCTTTCTTGTAGCCTGTATAGACACGTTCTGGTTATCTTTAAACTACTGCTGGCAGTGTGGTCAAGGCAACAGATGGCTCAGCGCAAAACAGTCACTAAGATTGTACTCTGTGGCTGTTGGATTTACAGTCCCCAAGTCCCTCTGCTGCTCCTGCCACACTGCTCTGTGTCCTCGTATCTTTCTCAAAGCTGAGTCTTTGACTGTGCCACTGTACGACCAGGTTATTTTCAGAATGGCAGCTACTATATTAAAGCTGTGCAGAAGTTTACTTGGATGTGTACAAGTTGATATGACAGCCAGCGGTCTGATAACAAAAGTTGCATTTTCTGCTGTTTATCAATAAAATATTAAAACCTTACTTGCCTTGAACCTTTCTCACCGGAATATTTATATTCATTACGTATGTCAATAGCTTCTTACTGACAGCAAATGGAACTATACAAGCCCAAGGCTTCTGCATACCAAATAGGTTTTCTGTGGCTACAACTGATGAGGTAGAGTTGGAAGTTAACGCCTCATCAGCATGAAGTTACACAGCAACACGGGTCAGCATTTCACTTCTCTTTTTTAATAACCTGGTAGTTCTTTCCAAAGGTAAGCAGTTTGTCCAAAATGAAAAATTTCTCAAGGAGAATAATTGATTTCCTTCACACACGCTTGGATATTTCAGACATCTGTATAAAATAGAAGCATTTATAGTGTTGTGGATTGGAGGCTGGTCTTGTTGCCATTTATGTGGATATGGGGAAGAAAGAGATAAAAATTATTCCTTGCTAAGTGGTGGAATCAATGTAAAGGCAACTTGAGTTTGCTCTGTGCCTGTAAACAATTTTATGTTCAACATGAATAATTTAATTAATTTGGACTCTCTTTGCAGACTGACAGTGTGAAGCTGTTTTCTTCAGAAATAATTACCAGTTGTTCTCTGTGAAAAGTTTGAAATATTTGCCATAGGAGCTAATGCTGCACTAAAATGCAGTATTCATTAATACTGAATTTCTAAGCGATGAAAATGATCAAAGGCAGAAAAACAAAATGGGCCTAGCTTTAACACTAACTACAGGGTTTGTTGGCATGGAAATTGGATGTATTTTTTTGGCTTCATTTTCTTTTCACAGCTACCTGATGGGTAGTGCTTCTGAGGAAGCATACAGGAAAAATATCAAGCTCAGTTTAATAGAGTTGTTATCTCTCAGTGGGATTAAGGGAAAGGTTGAGGGGTGCATCTTTTGCATGTTTTACATCTTGCTAAGCTGAGGGAAGAAGGAAGAGGATGCCCAGGTTGTCCTTCACTATTATTTGCAGATGTGTTAAAGAAAGATTGATATCACAAAATCAAATTATTTTAAAGCGGAGGTTTAGTTATACTTTCAAGGAATGAGGAAAGGATGAATCAGTAACCATTTATTCTTCACAAAGATACCCTAAAGGTTATCTTCTGCCTATTATATCTTGTGGCTCTGCTTGTATGTGAGAATGGAATAAAGGATTATTAGCTCAAGCTGTTACATAAACAGTAAATACGGTGATTCAAAATAAAATGGGATGAAGAGTGGAAAGAAATGAAGAGCACAAAAACAAATACCAGCAAAGCAGAAGCATGATGTCAAAATCAAGTCTGGTGTTGACTGTTTGACTGGTGGTTCAAGGTTCATGCCTGTGTTTTGATTCAGTTTGTGTAATTTGTGATGAAGGTTTCAGATTCGCTCTTAATTGATGAAATGTTAGCAAATTCATATTAATTGTCCAATATCACAGATTCAAACTCTTTCTGCCAGTCTGATTCTGGATCCTTTCCAAGCTTGAAATAATGTAAATCAACTCTGAGCAGAAAAGGAAAAATAACTAAGAAAAAATAACTGTCAAGAATGGAGCGTACATGGAACTGGGATTTAAAAGATGGTTTTTGGACATCAAACTGTAGCAATTCGTAAGTTTCCAGAAACTGTATATACTAACATTTAGTCCAAAGAAACAACGAGTGATGGGATAATAAGGTGCAAGTACAGCAACCTGGCAACATGTGTTTGAAAAGATAAATCAGCACTAACTATTGTCGTTTCTGTCACAAGCTGAACAGGCCTTTATCTTGCATATATGGAGGAGGGTGTTCAGATGGTACTGAACCCCACTGGCTGGTTTTTTAGAAATGAAGCTCAGAAGGTAGAACCCAACTCCAGGATAGGATCAGGCCTTGGCTGCTGTCCCAAGGAATTAATGAAGCATGTGTAACTTCACCTGTAACCTGTACGGCTCCACCACCTCTCAACATGCAAGGTCAGAAAAGCATTTCTTTGGACAACAATGTTTTCATGTACTTTTTGTATCAGAGTTCATTTCACTTCCCCCAGACACTTCAGACAGTCTGGACAGTAACAGCCTGGCTTCCAGGATTGCTTGGCACTAAGGTAACCATTGGGTAATGTGAGTCTGTAGTAACCTGTGTTTAGCATGGGATAGAAAAGGCTGCATGTGCAGCTAAGGTTTTGTATGTTGGCCAGTAGAAAGCTGTTATGCTGCAAACCATGTAAGATGCATTTAAGCTCCATGCCATGTATGTTTAGGTACTAGATGTCTGAATTGTAGACACAGGCACCTCAGCATTATCTGTTACAGAATGCAACACTATTTTAATAGTGGTCTAGCTCCAGAAGAGCTGCTTTCAATGGAGAATGAGGTCTGGTCTTACAAGGGAAATGTTTGCATTCTGCTATATCAAGATAATCCAAATAACTGATTTGGCACTAGCTTAGGTGTTCAGTCTGCCGTTCTTTGTGCTATGTAATGATTCTGTCCATGTTCTCATTATTAAATTATGACTGAATTATTCATGTTCTTTGGGAATTTAATGCTCTTGAAATGTGAATAACAATTAGCTGGGGTAATGTGGCGGAATGTGTTCAGAAAGTAGGGCAGCATGGGCCCATTTCTGAACAGTGAGAAGTTGTTTTATTAAAGATTTTACAGACCCCAAGAACACATTCTGCTCTTGAACTAAGAATTAATGTGTGAAACACAAGTATTTTGTTGCAGGGACTGCCTGACAGTGGACTTTTACTCTGTACCACATGCAGTCTGTGATTTTTCTATTACAGAGTGTATTTTTTGAGGGAGTAATGTGTGCCCTATCACTTGTTCACTACAGAGTCCACAGATACATTAGGTATCATTGGACCTCTGTTTTCATTTTCCTTGTTGATTTTGTTTGGTCTGGCTTTTGGCTCTATCTCTAGTTGTCAGACTGGTATTATCAATTCCTTGACCTTTCTTCTAATACTCGTTAACTCAGGTTTCTCACTGTCTGTCTTGGGATGCCACAGTCCTGCAAGGTAAGGAAAGAGGATTGGATTCTTTCATAATTTCAGAAGTCCATAATTTTAAATTAATATTTTTTTCCATTTCTTGCCAGTTCATAGTTGAGAAAAGGTCACAACAATCATCAACAAGTTAAGTTAGAACAATATGTCAAACTAAAAGCATTAAAAGACTGTAAGTAGGTTGGCCTAGAGGTATTACTAATTCGTCTTGTGAACTCTATATCCTTAGTAATACACAGTCTGGAATATGTCTGTCTGCATGTTTAAATTGGCGCCTGATTACTGCTTGATCATCCTGGCCTGTGAAGAACAGAGCTCATCAGAATCAACATGGTGGATTCCATACTCTGCATTCCATGAGATCTGAAATGCAGAGACTATCTACGACCACAGTTTCTGAGACAAGGAGGCTATAAGGGAATAATACTGGTAAGTTACGCTCAATATGTAAGCAAGTAAGCTGAGTGGTAAGGGGGAATTTTTAGCACCAACTGCTTTACTGTGTTCAGTGTTTTAAGACAGCAGCCATTTTACTACAAAAATTTGTTCTATATATGCTGATATCAACACAAATCATATAGCCCAAGACCATTCTCTGTAAAGATGTCCCAGATCAATTATACAGACTGTAAGGAAGTAAAAGGAATTACTTATCCAAAAGCATTTCTTCTCATGTAGAAATCAACAGAATTCAGCTAATTTAAAGCCCAACTGTCTTTTGAGTCATCTCTTTTTAAAAACTCCTTATGACCAGAGAGGACAAATAATGTAAGGATCCTTTATCTTGTTAAGTTTTGGAGGTTTATATCTCTATCTTCCCAAGGACACAGAAGCATCCATGAAAAATCCTTCCCAGCCATCTCCTATCCTCAATGCCCTGAAGTAGCCACTGATATTAGAATATTTACTTGTACTTCCCGAACTGATTTCCAACTTGCTCTTGAGCACTCAAGGTCCTTTCAAGATAGAACGCTGGCCAACATGCTTGGAGCTTCCCTCGAGATATAAGGACTTCAGCACTGGCAGCATTTACTGCTGTAGGGCGACAAGAGTAGTTCTGTTTTACTGACTCAATCTGCAAATTTCTGTTCTGATTTGCTATCATAACGCAATGTGTGCTAAAGATTACCACTGTAAAGGAATAACTTCTGCCAACAAACCTGCGGTGGTTGTGAATTTCGTGAGCTTTAAAATGCTAAATAAATGTGATCATAGTTTCATCTGATTGGGTTTTGGATGGAATTATCTCTTTTCAATGTGCTTTTTTTTTTTTTTTGTCTTCCAGGATAGCAGAAAGCCCTCTGTGCCATGAGTGATCTTATGGATTTCAGACCCTAGAATTAAATAGCCATTGTGAGTGTCCATGCTTTAATAAGTATGGTTTCTGTGTTAAAGATTTCTTTTATGATTGTTAATATGTGCTGCAGCCACATACACCCCATTATGCAGGTGGATATTCAACCTGCCTTTCCTAGCAGATTCTTCATGTCTCTATCAGAAACCTACCTCATTCACAGGAAGCTTAATAGGCCTGCCCATTAACTCAAATACTTAACTAGTTCAGCTGATGGTAGGTGGCTGTTGGCAGTTTTAGAATGGGTTTAAGTGGTGGTTGATTGAAAAGGCACAGGAAAGTTGTTGGGAATCCAAAAACAGTCATTTAAGGTGCCTGTCCATGAGTTTTCAGGCCTGCAGCCAAAGAACAGACATTTACTTGAAGTAGATCTTGCATTATTGTAACTACAAGAAAGAAAAAAAAAAGCCATGCATGACAGAGTTGGAGGGAAGATCTTCCCCGTGAAGTTTGCTCATGAGTTTTTATACATAAGAAAGCAATCTTGGATCGAGCTGCTGTAGATGCTGCTCTTTTAGTGGTTCTACAAACATTTAGGAAACTGAAATCTTTACAACATGACTTCTACTGCTTGCAGTCTTCAGCAGTGCTTTGACTCATGCTGCAGTACTAATGCATAAAGCTTGAATTTGTAGTCTTTCTCAACAAGTGTATTTAGACTTCTTTCAAAAGACGAGTCAGTAATGCTAATAGAAATCGATATTTGAAAACATTTACCAATTGTTAGTTTTTTGGGTCTCAGAATTGCTAATCTAGGTTTATGTAATACTGCTAAGCAGGTAGTGGTCACAGTATAGAAAGATACAAAGCTGCCTCTAGAGGAGTTTCGGAACTAATTCAGTACATTCTCAGAACTTGTCAGTAGGGGGAGGTAAGCGGTTGCAATGCCGTGCCCATAGGTCAGAACAAACTGTTGATCTGCCGGAAAACCAAAGTGGAGCAACTGAAGGATTAACAACGCTGTAAACCATCCTATTCACGGGTTAGACGATCTTAGTTTACTGCAGTTAAATCTTGGTTAAATTAAAACAAAGTTGATCTATAACTGGGTGTGTCCATAGACTAGTTCACTGCACTTACACTTGTACCGATTCACTTAGCAGTTTTAATTGCTAATTAATTTTCCCCAAGTGTGTGTGTTGTGCAAGTACCAAAGGGCACAGAGGACACTGCAAACAAAAAACTGAAGTTACATGTTTTCTGAAAAAAACACTGCTTCCAAAACGTGTTTTCAGTGAGGGGAACCTGCCAAGTCTATACAAATTGATGGTGAAATCTGACTCAGCCAGAAGTATTAGGATGTTACTAATCAGGAATTTAAACTCTGAAAGCTTTTGGAAAAGTGTGCAGATTAATCTGCTCAGTAAACACAGCTGACATTCATACATCTCATTGGATTTTAGGTAGTATAAACAAACATTTTGAGTGACAGGCATGGGAAAAAAGCAGATAATCAAAAACAGGCGAGCATTCAGCTGTTTGGAAGCTGGTAGGAACAGTGAGGTTTTCAAAGTGTGATGGATCGGGGTATCTCTTTGTAATATTTTCCCAAAAGCGAGAGACACCTTAGTTGCAAAAACTGTCCATCTCTGGTTCAGCTTCTGGCATCTCTCCCTCACAGCTGTGTATGTAAATGCAGCATGTTGTAAAGGAGCCACAGGCAGCCTAATGGAGGCCCTGGTTTTCTTGCTCTCTACTGCCTGTTATGGATAATATATTAACCAGGGGACCCCTAACACCCTGTACCATATTATATCTTGGTAAGACGGTGGAAGGTCTTTGTTGAAGCAGGAGTTATGACTACTCTTACTATCATAGTTCTCATGGTCAGAAAAGAGCTAGCAGCACTTTAGGTTTTAAAGTCTTCTAAAATTCCAGTTATAAAGTTGCATGAAAAATCCACAATGGATTTGTTCTGAAAGTTTTTAAAAATTAAGGTCACTCTAGCATTGCTGCGTTAATGGCACTGACCTACAACTCCTTTTCCATTAATTCAATATTCAGTCAGTATTTCTAGAAGTTAAGCTCAGTTCCCTTGTTTTGAAATACTGCTTTACATTCCCTGTGCTTTTTTTAATGGTCTTGATGTGTCACTTTTCTGATGCATCTTGTTTCTCCTGATGGTGTGGTTTATTTTGTGCATACACTGGGCCAGTGATTATTGGAATAAGAGTTTAAAACTTCTACAAGTCCTTTATGAGGCAAATAAGAATACAGATAAGTGTCTTTACATAAAAATGTCTTACTGATGGATACTGAATTGTTTCTGAATTCAATATGTGAATTGTTTGAAACAGGCTGCATTGCTTGGTTTAATGATTGTAGATGTAATCTCTTTTTTTTTAAATCAAGTTTTTCCCCTTCTTTGTGACCACATGAATAGTTTACATGAACCTTTCTTCACTGAGGTTTGATTCTACACCAGGATTGGGGTTATACACAACATTAACAATACAGCCTGAGGTTTAACATTAATAAAAATACATCTGTGCACTAGAGGGTTATCTGGCAGTGGGCACTATGATCTGGGCCAAGTGTAAACAATTTTTGGAAAATTAGCTACAGTAGCTGTCACAGACTGCTTTACACTGGCTATAGGAGGAAGAAGTGGTACACGGTGTGTTACAGATTTTGTCAGGATGAAGGCACTACTATGGAATGTTTAACCTATTTGGGCAGTTAGAATGAATACACAGGAGCTGACTTAAAAACCTGTGGAGAAAAGAGTTCTGCAGAGGCTTGGCCTCAGTCTTGCATTTTGGAGAAATCTAGAGGAGCAAATCTTTGTTTAACATAAGATTTGAGAACAATCTGTTTGATCAGGAGTGGTGACTGATAGTCATGTGCACACTGGCTGTACAGTACTGCAGCATAGTAAAGAACCATTAAATAAAATATTACAAACATGATGTATCCTGCCTACAGAGACCTCACCAAATCCAATGCATTGTGATCTCTGGAGGTAATGACCACTAAATTACGACTCCAACATCAACTTCCATTTTCTTTTTAGAGTTTTTCAGCCCTAAGCATGTTCTGTTAGATTACCTGTGCCAGCACATTACCTGTTCCCAGTTTCATTACATGGAAGCCTCACCATTTCATTCTCCTTTCTTCTGAAATTGCTGCCTCCCTGTCCTAGCCCTGCCAAGAACAGCAGTCCCAGTGGTGAGGACCCCAGGGCAGTGCTCCTGGCTGTGCTCAATTAACTCCACTTCCGACAAACCCTGCTCAGAGCAATCACAGCTTGAACAAAGTTTGCTCTTCCCGTGCTGCCTTTTGCCTGCGTATGAACATCTGCACCTGAAGTGCAATACTGCAGTGATTCTCAGGCAGTAAGGTGTGCCCATAGTACTGACAAAGTACCATTTTTACAGGTGTTGTTTATATTTCTTTCTGAGTAAATCAAGTACAGTCAGTTGGAAGAAAAATGTTGCTGATCAGATCACGTCTGTGCTAGAAGCTGTGCCAGCAGGCACTTGCCGGGGAGGGATCAGACCTTTGCACTTCCAGAGCTACATAGGCAGAACCTTACAACTGTCTTTGTATTTCATTGCTCTAAAAGCAGCACTTGCCATTCTTCACCCCAGTGCTTGCTTTTCTTAGTTCTGTGCTAAACTTTGCTCAAATTTCACATCAAGGTAGGTCTGGTAGTAGCAGATTCTCAGGCATTGGCAGAGCACAGTTAAGGGCTGACCTTGCTAAAATGAACAGCATCAAAACTTTGTAACGATTAATTTGCAGAGGAAGTTTTAGAGCCCTCATCAGTCTCTGGTTGCAGAAATGGTATTTTTTGTTTTGTTTTTCTAGTGGTTGGCGACCCTGCTCGTGGCAGGGGGCTTGAAACTAGGTGATCTTTGAGGTCCTTTCCAACCCAGGCCATTCTATGATTCTATGATTGTTTTGTTAAGCCCATCATATTGTCAAAGTATTCACCCAGCTCAGTTAGTAAGTTAATTATGAAGCTGTATGCAGCGTTGCTCAGCCTTTCACATGTGTGTAACTGAGATTCTCACAGAGAGAAAGCTGGTTTCAGATAGCTTGGAGAAAAGAGGTGCTTGCACTGTTATTTCCTGAAAAAATGACTCATCATTTCTTTTTTGTTCTAGCCACCCCACTAAGCTTTTGTCTCTTTAATGTGCATCTGCATAGCCTACTTAGCATTCACAAACTAATACCAATTTGTTCATTCATACCTGTAGTGCATATGATTTTATGTGCAGTGTGTGTATTAATTAAGTAACTGCTACAGAGGCATTTCTGAGCATGAAAATTGGCTCTGTCACCCTGTACTAAATATTTCAGTTGTATTTCACGCCCTTCAAAGTAACATTATGAACAGGACAGCGCTGTCACGGGGAGCGGGGAATCTTGGTGGAATCCTGTGCTGCAGCACAAAACATTAAGTGAAATGATGAATGTGTGACAAATTGAAAAAGTCTGTGGTTCAGCCAAGGATTCAAATCTACAGATCAGAGCTCTCGTTTCTGCAGAACCTATGGGACCAGAACTGTCTCACAGACTTTCTTGCCATTTGGGGACTTTCTTTAATTGCACAGGCCATTGAGGCTGAGTCAGGTTCCAAATATATGTATGTATGTACATTTAGATTCAGAGAAAAAATACAAATATCACTTCTGTTGTCTGAAGAGAGCTGCAGGTATGCTTTCAACTGCAGTGGAGCATTCTGTGCAGTTATGGAGTCTAAGAGCTGCCCTCATGCTGTGGCAGATGTTGGTGAGGTTGCAGCTCTGCTTTTTCTCGTTTGTAAGTTCTGGGTGCCATGCAAGGCAATAAGTATTTTTCCAAGTCATAAAAGGGCTGGAGGTTTCTGCTTGTTACTTAGTACTTATTTTTTAGGAACCTACTTTTGTCTACATAGCTACAAATGAAGTTGGAAATTAGCTGAGAAAAGCTAGCTGATTGTATCTTTCCTGCTTGGAAATTCTGCTGAGTGGTTTTGTGACTTCTTTGTACCAGTCCTGCAGCAAAGAGGAAGCAGCAAAAACTAAAAAAAAAAAGAAAAAAGATTTCCCATTTCAGTTCACCTATTTAAGCTGTAATGAAAGGTTTGATTATTAAGCTTGATTGTTTTTTTTTCTCATAATATTAATCCATTTACATCAATAAGATTACTCACGTGAGTACCCTGTTGCAGAATTTGCCTCTAGTACTGTGATTGCCTAGGGGGAAGTACAAGGAAGTTGCAATTAAAGTTACAGGAGGAAAAGGAGGTCTGACCTTTTCTCTTCTTTTAATTTGAAAGTATGCCTGCTGTTTCATTGACAAATGACAATAGCTTTTGCACTATGAAGTGCTACCAGCAAGAGAACAAAACTGCTTTTATTAAAAAAGAAACAAAAACTACATGATAAATCTCCATTGTAAAAGGTAAAAAGAGGTGGATGTAACTTCAAGGCACCTTTGGCTTTCTTCATGTGCATCACATTAGTGGAAAATTCCTTCATTCATTTAAGAAGATAAACAGTTGTAACTTTCACGTTTGGTTGATGTGACACCAATGACTGGCTGGGACTGCCAGCATTCCAAAAGGGATATCATCCTAATCTGCAGCCACTCAGGGCCATGGGGCGGAGCCTGCAGTCCAAGCCAAAACACTTACAGGTGCATAAGTAAGTAGGGAAGGGCACAGGTGATGCACCTGTCTCAGGAAAGGAGCACTAGCACTGCTGTGTCATAACTTATCAGCTGCCTGTGTTAGAGCATGAGCTCCTTTGATCCACAAACGCACTCTCCACCACGCTGCAGCCCACAGTTTCCAAATATTGGTCAAGAACCTCCTGAAATGAATATCTACTATGAGAACTTCTTCCATCCGCAGAATATTCCTAGTCCGCAGCGACCGAGCACCTTTGAGACAACGGACTACAACAGCACACCCAATCCTTACCTCTGGCTGAACGGACCTTCCATTACTCCACCACCGTATCTGCCGGGATCCAATGCCAGTCCCTTCATTCCTCAGTCTTATGGGATGCAAAGGCAGCTCCTGCCTAACATGCACAGCTTGGGAGGAACTGATCTTGGCTGGCTTCCTCTTCCATCCCAAGAAGAGCTTATGAAGTTGGTTAGACCACCTTACTCCTACTCTGCACTTATTGCCATGGCTATCCATGGAGCACCAGAAAAGAGGCTGACTCTCAGTCAGATCTACCAGTATGTGGCTGACAACTTCCCATTTTACAACAAAAGCAAAGCTGGCTGGCAGAACTCAATTCGGCACAACTTGTCTCTCAACGATTGTTTCAAGAAGGTGCCTAGAGATGAAGATGATCCAGGTATAGTTCCCCCACCTTTCTCCTCTCTATATAAACGTGATTAATCTAAAAATGAAATTTTTTTTTTTTTTTTTTTTTTTTTTTTTTTTTTTTTTTAATATAATTTATAATGTAAAATACATTGTGAAGAGACACAATAGCCTGGATTCTGGACATACACATAGTAGCTTCTCTTTTTTCACAGGGCTGCACTAGAAGGCAAGCAGGCATAGCTGAGTTCTGAATCAATATTGTTTATCAAATCTCTGTAGAGAAAGAGATTCTTTAGTGCTCTAAATCTTCCTCAGAACCAAGCACAGGAGCAGCCTGAGGCAGTCATATTCAGAAATCATTTGGTGTAATGCATATGAATTACACCAAACTTAACTGAGGATTCATGGAAAGAGGATAAAGAAAATTCAGACTAGTCCCAGAAGTTCAGTGGCTTTAGGGAGTCAACAGTAATTATCATGAGGAGAGCAGGCTGCTTTGGTTTTGTTTCAAGTAGTGTTTTGCTTGGAATCCCACTTTGGCTGTTTCCCACCCACTGGCTGAAATGTCATCAGATTCTTCCCTTTTTCTGTTTCCTGTCAGTAGCTGTTGAGAACTTTTTGGGACATTTAAAAGTCACTCAATTATGCTGCCAGAGAGAGTCAAAAATGTGGTTCTGTCTCAGTGGTGAACTATCCTACCCCACTGAATCTGCAGGAGCAACCCATTATGGGATTTGATACTTATTGCTGTAAATTTGGAGGACCAATTATATAGTGAAAACCTCCTTCCCCCACCAAGAAAAACAAAAAGCAAAACTAACAAGTCCTCCTAGTGGCCCCACTTGTAGTAGTTTTAGCGGTGTGTAGAGTCAGGGCTGCAGGACACCGGGGAGAACTTTATTGTATTTTCAGAATTCAGCAGACTTCTTCTTTTGTGTGGTTACAAAACATGTATTTTTTGCTCATGCAAATTTTCTGTTTCTGTGAAAATAAAATTGAAAAGTCAAAGAAAACTGTTCTTGTCTGACCGCAGGCATATTTTAAAACTGAAAATATGTGTTTGTCCATCCTTGACAGGGAAAGGGAATTACTGGACTCTGGACCCAAACTGTGAAAAGATGTTTGACAATGGCAACTTTCGCAGGAAGAGGAAAAGGAAGTCTGATATTGGGGCTAGTTCTGCCCATCTTACATCTGAGAAGTCCTAGGACAATGCCTTGACTGGCAGCCCCAAAGCTGTAGAGCATCAGGATCTTTTGGAAAACTCATCATCTGGGACTGACAATCCACCCGATAAAGGATCTCCGCCTCCATCTTCCAGCAGTCCGTGCCTCAGTAATTTCATTTCCAGTATGACTGCGTATGTTAACGGCTCTAATTCAGTGGGCCGCTCAGTGCCATTGGGACTTAATGCTGAACCCACTGACAAAATGGGACAGAATATGGTAGGCTTAAATTCCTACTCTCCACTCTCTAACGTCCCCAGTCATGGTGTGGGAGAGTGGTCCAATTCTATGCCTCCTAGTCACCTCGGCTATAGCAACTCAGTGCTCAACCAGTTTAACACCCATTTTTACAGTAGTATCAGCACAAATAACACTCTGTTTTCCAGGGAGGGGACAGAGGTTTAAATAAGAGATCTTAAGACATCAAAATATAGCTATTTATGAGAGGGAGTGACCTGTGGGTGGATGATTACTGTTAGTCTGTTGTCTCTAGGACCTGCACTGCATCCTACCTTCTGACAGCCCCAAACATTTCACTTGTTATCCTTACTCAAGCCACAAGCACTCCACATTTGGCAGCTCCATATAAAAATGGAGAGATTTTAACAGCAAGAATAGTGAAGAGGTCTGCTGGAGATTGTGTTTGTACTGCTGCCAACCATGTTCCCCTCTGGACATCCTTGAGAGGAGTTACTGTTTACCTTAGGGATGAAACTTTCCGGCATGGTACTAACTTTGCTATGATGCTTTTACAGCACTAATATATATTTGGCTATATCTGTAAGTTACCTCTCTTGCTGATACAGGCTGTCTTTACTAGAGATTCTTAGTAAGTTCTTATTTGGACAAAGCTGTTCTGAGACACTGAAGGATCTATAGCAAAAACTACTACATAGTGAGTAATAACTAGCAGGGGATGAGTGAATGCCCTCTTTAAATTTCTCTAATACTAGAGCATACGTTGCCTCAATTCTGATGCTGTTTCACCCCTAAGGGGAATGTGGTTGTGAAGCAGGCTAGCATAATCAGGGACACAGCATTCATTTTGAAACTGAAACAAAGCAGAACAAAATATAATGGAGTTGCCTTCTGCTGGTGCAATCAGATCTTTGTGTTTAAATTCTAAGTACAGGGTCAAATTTTGTGGAGAACATCTCTGTACTATATATTTTCTTTCTTTTTGTAACAAAGTCCATGCAGTTGTTTTGTCATTGTGTAAATATTAGGAATAATTCTTATTTTTTTATATTCTACTGTAACCACAAACAAAAATTCAAATAAATGAAGTTTTTTCAAGCCAATAATTGAATCAAGTTTCATATTTATGTAAAATAGTATCTCAGACTGTAGAGCCTGCAACATGTGTGGGCACCACGTTTTACTGGTATTTACCTGTACACAGCTGTGCACTGATCAGACTTCCAGACTGATGGAAGACATATTAATGCACTGTAATAGCTATTGCTTTGTCTTTTTTTTTTAACCCTACATGGATATAGTTTTGTTACAGGCCACCCCAGAAGCATTTTTAATAAAGAATTTGTATATAAGAATGTGTATGTACTGTACTTCTTACATCTTTAAAGGCCTCCTTAATAGTTTGACTTGTGCAGTTAGCCTGAGGAAAACCAAGTGAAATGTTCAAGTAAGGTCAGAGAGTGAGACAGTGTATGTCTAGAGAATCAGAATTTGCATGCCTGAGGAATACAATTGGCTGCTATTATGCAAAGTACTTTCACTAAAGAAAAATAATCCTCACAGTCGCCCTATTGGAGCTAAGTGGTGCCAATGATTTCAGAAACCAGACTGTATTTTCACATGCTAATTAGCCAAAGAATGACTGCAATCATTTCTACATTCTCATTTATCATTTTGTCGTTATGTCCGTTCGCTGCACTCACTCATTATTATGAGTTCTCATCTGGAAGCTGAAACCTCCCTCCATGGCTAACACTGCTCGGGTAACAAAATAACCTCCTGGCAGTGCCCTTCTGCCGTGCCTGTAAGTTCTCCTGAAGTCAGGCTGTACTGAGGCCTGAGCTGTAGCCTCCACCCTCTGAATTTTACAGCCATTCCGTGAGTACCAGCCCAGGTGAGCCCTAGAATGCCCTGCAAGTCAGCAGCCAGCAGCATTTGTTACAGAGGCTTGCTCATGTGACAACTGAGAAATGCTTTGAGTCAGCACTGTTACGCATGGGATCCAGTAAAAATACAACAGGCTTCCCAAAAATGCAACTCCTGTGGAGTACAGAGTTCAGAAAACAGAGGAAATTGATTTCTTTTCTCCTTAAATGTAAAATGTTGCATTGTAGACTTATGGAGCAAATGTGTGGGAAAAATAAAATGCAGACTGCACCAAGGAGAATGATATTGCTGAACAACAGCAGACAATAGGAAGCAGCTCCTTTGTCACTTCGTGTTGCGTTTGATGTGTGGTCCCAGAAGGGCAAGACTTTGTGCCTCACTGCTTCCCAGATACTATTAAGCAAATACCACTTTTGGCCTATAGGTAATGAGGAAGTACTTCTAACATTCCGGTTCTTCATAGGCAGAGGTATTTTTCCTACTGGGTGCCCTAAGTGCAGGGGTTAGTGAGCTCTCCGATGACCCTCCAGCTAGCTTGATATGCACCAACTCTGGTGTCGAGCCTGCTGTTCAAGGAAGGAGTGGAAAAACATCTGCATGGCACACATGAACTGTTATTCCTAAAAGCAGAAATCTTTGTAACGAAAAATATAAACATGCTTCTCTATTTTTGCTTTTTTTTTTTTCAGAGTTGACTTTGATAACCAGTCACACTGAGAGGTTCCTGGAGCTACTGCACATCACCTGCAAGGAAACGGTTGTGCTTGTATGAGCAGCAGCACTGGTCTTCCTAAGGTAATGCTCCTATTCATGTACTTTGCCAGTATGGTAATTACATGGGGTTTGGAATGAAAAGCATCTGCACTGTTGTTTTTCTTTAGTGTTTTTGTCTTTGTTGTTGTTTCTACCTACCCTGTATTACCAACATATCTTGTTATATGCTATATTACAAACATTTACTGATTGATGCTGCTTGAAAATATAATCTGGGCTTCAACAACTCTCATTAGTTTGGTCTGTGATGATTTCTGATTGATTGATTGTTATTTTCTTATTGTGTTTTGTTTTGAAATGCAGCTATCTTCACATACCAATGTGGGCACTGTGTTCCTTGATTCTTCAATTACTTGTTCCTGGTGTAAATGTAAAGCTAGCTGTTAAAGGTTGCTCCTGTCTCACCAAAACCACAACCAGATGTGAAGTGGTCAGAATAGGTTCCTACTTCTCCTCCCTCTGTCATCACAAAACTTCTGCAAAGACAAAAGCCTTCAGTGGCAGACAGTGTGCCTTGAGTAATGAGAAACAGGTTCCTAGATATAGCTGAGGTATTCCAAAGATTAGCTGCTGAACCACTTGGGCAGTTTCATCTTCATTCACCTTGGTAGGAACACCTTCCCTGGATTCTTATTGCAGTTTCATGGTTCTGTGTCCTGCACTTGCAGCAGGAGAATCTGCAACAGTTCAGCTCTAGCTTGCTCTAATATTAGTTCTCAGCTTTCCATGTTTCCACTATAGACTTGAGCCACAAATCACGTTAAAGATTTGGGGCTTCACAGCAGAAATCTGGGCAATGAGGTTTCCCACAGAAAGTGTTGTTCCCCTTGTCATGGGATCAACTGCAAACCCTCGAGTCCAGCAGTGCCATTCCCCAGCAGTCCAGGTAGAGCCCCACCTGCAATTTGATGTATGTAGCAGAAAAAATGTTTTGTAATCAACAGTCTTCATAAACTTAAAAAAAAAAAAAAAAAAAGGCAGTCTACTAGATCTAAATGAAGCCACGAGGTAATGCAAATCAGAGACTCGCTCATCTGCCAAATCCAAACCGGGTCACTGATCCGATAATCAGATAATTGTAGACAGCTTAGGAGAAGAGGCTTCTGAAGACCGAGGAGCAACATAAGTGATAGTCTGCAATAGCGATGAGGAATGGAGAGCTGTTAACAATGAGATTAGCCAAATCTCATGTTACCATCAACATGCAGGAAATGTAATTCATCTAGGTGGCAATTTACTCTGCGCTTCATAACTGTTTTAAAGGCTGAGTTTGTTGTGGAGCTTCCAGCTGGATTAGGCAAAATAGTCAAAGATCATTCTGTACTGGCATCTACTTTATTAATGGTAATGGTTTGCATACGTTATGAACACAAAATGTAATATTCACTTTGGAGCAGCTGCTAGCACACACTCTTCTGGCTGCACATGATTGCCACTGATCATCCCTTCATGTAGGTGGGTACTGCATTTCAGATGTTGATAACTGTGTGTACACAAATGCTTAAGTACTCACTCCTTCGAGTCAGTCAAAATGAACCAGGCTTGAGAAAAATACTCCTACTAATTGCTAACGCTAACCTAAATAGTCCATGCTGCATCTGGTTTGGTGGGATTATGAAGAGAGAAATTAATGGGCAGGTGCATCATATTTGTGCTTGACTGAAGGGCTGGTGGACAGAACCTTCCTTCATCAAGTGAAAGCTAGTTCACACTGCCCTATGAAACCATTCTATGGAAGGGGAAAAAAATGGTATAGCTACTGCAAACCACGGTTGCTTTCTGTAAACAATGGGAGACTTCTAAAGCACACATCAAAAATCTAAAATGATACAGACTAAGGAACACTCTTTCAGTGCTTGGTAAACAGTTAGCAAGACAAATACGTCTGGTGACTGGTTACCTATTTCCAATTATAGCACAGCTTCTTAGTTCTTTGCTTATCTAGTGAAAGGTATTAGAAAAAGAGACTGCACAATGCTGTGCAAAATACAAAAAAAATTATAAATGCCTTAGGTTTCATTCATTCTTGTCTTACCAAACGTACTGCAGTGTTCTTATTAAGTGGAAGAGAAGTAAAGCGAAACCAACTTCAGAAAACTTCTATCTCAATGAGCCTTAAAATCTGTATCTAACTGTAGAACTCTGAACTGCCTGGCATCCCAATATTGATAACCAGTGAGAGATTAAATGCTACTCCGCGTTCCAAGCTGACGCCAAGATGTGTAGCACAGGTACCTGCAAATGAAAATAAAATTAAAGTGCTACCAGAATTTATTTCTCTGGCAAACAGCACCAGGCACTTAGCCAAATGCATTCTGAATTACAATGCACTAACTTTTTTCTCATGATGGGATACATTATGAAATTCTTCACTGTTTAGTAGTTTAGTCAATAGTTTCTTTGTTGCTTCATGTGAAAATGTTCACAGGTGAGCAAAATAATAAACTTCTTCCCTCTAGCACTGCCAATTCATGACACTGCCAGCTGACAGCACTTTACAGCAATTCCTACAACTCCTTCCAATTGAACTTGAGGAGAGCTGACCCAGAGCTATGTTACGCTTTTGCTGAAGCCTTCATACTTTAAGATCTATGAAGTCTGAACAAGAACATGCAGTTTGCCACTAGTAACCTTTATCTTTCTGAGCTTGAAGTGTTGACACCTACAAGAATCGGTGCTGCTGCAGTCATGGAGGTACTGCTGTTAACTCTGTGACAGCTGGTACTTGTCATGTGCTAGAAACCTCCATGGCTGTGTGTACCTGGACAGAAAGACACTTCAGTTTTTCTTACTTATGTTGTAAATCTAGTTTAAGGACTTTCATCTACACAGAGAATCCTTCTTGAGTGGACCTGCACAATATACAGTCTTCTGATATGCTGTGCAAATTCATTTTCAGACTACCCCTCCAGAAACAATTTTCATGTATTTTGTCCTTGCTAAATTGCAATACAAATTATCCTTTACTCCTCACCTTGTCTTGATTCTTTTTAAATGCAAAAACATTCCTCTCCAAATTTCTTTGCTGTAGACTATGCAACTAGTTCTGTGCGTACTTCCAGCATTATCTTCCATCAGTGGTTATCTGCTGCTACTTAAGAAGCAAGACACAGTCATGCAAACTCTGAAGGTAGCTAATCCACATTTCTAACCTGCATGCTACTCATTTCCTAAATAAGTTAGTTGGTGTCAAAAATTCCTGAAATAATCTCTCATGGAGCAGTCTCACAACGTACCAAGGATGTCAATTCATCTCTGTTTAAATTGAAACTGGACAACTCTGCTCCTTGTCAGTTTAAAGCAATACTGACTGATGCACCTCATCCTGCAGAGTACGCCGGTGTGAGGGTGTAAGAGCTCTCTCGATGCTCTTGTTCCACAACTGGAAGGGAGCAGCCTAATCCTAGGATGCCAGAAGCTTTCTGCTCTTAATGTTATTTGTTGTTATCATTTGTTTGGGTTTTTTTAATGTGCTTTCCCTATGGAATACACAACACGTGACAAAGCTTTTCAGCAATATCCTTCAACTGTTAGGCATGCTTAGTTCAGTTAACTGCCTTAAACTGTTACTACTGCTTCCATTTAATCTTTTTCAGCCAAAAATTGCTCCTCTTGCCTCCTAGTTATCAGTTCTCCACAAAATTTGTTCTTCTTGCTTCTGTTCCTCTGACAGATTCCAGAAGGTAAGTAAGGTGAGCAGGCACAATGCAGGTGTTATCGTCAAACTCTGCATGTGTATTTCCAAGAGGTAAGCAGAGCTAACCTTTGGTGTGCTGATAGATTCCATGAAGAGCACTCAGAAGCTGTGCTGTAATTACATGCCATGTCAGGAGAGTTTATCCCCACGTTTAATACTGTGCCTAGGTAATTTATGATCTCAGTATGTCCAGCTGGATTAATAATACACTTTTACTCCTGCATGCCAACAGACACAGGAGCATCTGCTCCATGCTGTAATGCCAGAAGTTTCATGGCAATATTACATGGATAGTAGCTCATTATGCCATAAGTGAACTGATGTATGTTTTCAAGCAGCACCCTGAAGGGGAGGAACAATATTTGTGTCATCAGGGAAGGCTTTTTATTTGTTCTGCATGCAGTTTCATCTAGGAATCAGAATTGTCCTCTTGTTAGGATGCACCACAAAACTATGGATATTATTTAGACTCCAGCACAAGGAGAGATACAAAGCGACCGAGTTTATTTCTTTGTTGCCTTTGGAGGTGTGGATTTGTTGTGGCACAGTACTGGTACTACAGAGCAGGGGGGTAATACTGACATGCCTTGTATCTCAGTAGCTATCTTTTACGCTGCTTGAACGATGTGTTCTGACACAAACAGCCTATTGTTTGCAATTTCATGCTGAGAGCTTTGTGTATGCAAACTTGCATGCAAATCAGATTAATTTATTACCTTTCCCTCCAATGAAAAAGTGGAGGAAGAAAAAAAAAAAACATTTAGTTTCAGCTACACATTTTCCTATGAATAGGGCAGCTATTAAACGATTTATGGAAAGAATGCTAAGAATGCAGTAAGTTCAAAGAAAGTGGAGTGCTATCTTTCTTCCCTGACAGCGGGGAACCTGGTTATTTAATGTTAATAGTGCCATCATCTAACTGGACTCAAACCATTATTTGTCCACAAGGTACATGTGCATTTTACTGTATCACTGCACACGGGCAGATCTCAAATTACAGGCTTTACTTTCAGTCAGAAGAAAAAAAACACACAAAAAAAGTCTAGCATGATTCTTGCAAGGAAGGGGAGAAGGAGAAAGGATGTGGGGATTGGTGTTTAATCATACTCCCTGCCTACTGCTTTGTCGGGGACAGTGTGGCTTCAGCTGAAAATGCGAGTATTATAAGAGCTTTCCCTGCCTCAGGCCTGCCACAGCTCAAATCCTTGGATCTCTGATGGGACTAAACTAGCATACCTATTTGAATATTGCTGTGAAAAAGCACTTTGTGCTGCACTGCAAGCTGTCTGCAATCAAAGCCCTCTGGAAGACAGCATACAGAACTAGAACTATGAAGGATGTGTGTAATAAGACTATATATAAGGATTATAGTATAATATATTGTATTATATATATAGTACTGAGACTGTGCTGATAACGTTATCTCACATATGACCTCATTACTAAACAGGTGGTTTCTTTCAATTATTGGACTGTTGCATTACGTTTTATTGATCCCACATATGATCCAATGGAAAATGCAAAGTTCACAAAGCTTGAACTTTTTTCCAGAACCACAAAACCATCTCTTGTTCTACTTGGAAGTAACAAAAATGAGATAACTGTGGCTAATTATGGAGAGAGATACTCCCCAAATCTGGATTTACGTAATTCTGTCTCCATTCACTGTAAGTAAATACACGATAAGATAAGCAAGCATGCAGACAAGTCATTGTTCTCCTGGTATACTGTGTGCATCCTTCAGTATTTTTGATATAAAATAGATGCATCCAAACAGCATGACAACCTGAAACCTTCTCCATATGAGCAAGGGTCAGTGACAGTGCAGGGCACCTGCAGGTTTGCTTGCACTATGACATTTCTATTTTTTGTACAGAATGTTTGCTATTTAAAGCAATTACTGAAAAATTATATGTTTGGGGATTTTATTTATGCAAATAAATATGCAAAGAGGTATGTTCTTTTATTCCCTGGCCAGTTGTAAGGCGACCCTTAAGTCTGAAAGCCTACAGAATATTCTCAATCAGGACATTTTTCCTCCAACAAAGTGTATTTAGCATTCCTAACCTTGAGCAGCAGGGGAAAAAAAAGGTCATAGCTCTAGAAAAACCTGTTGATGATAACTGATAATATGAAAATGAAGCAGTCAAGCAGGCTGTGGATAGCATAGGCTGGATCTACTTAAAAATAATAAAAAAGCAAAATATGTGGTAGAAGCATGAAAATTCCCTGGAATATGAGTGAAACAGAAGCTATCAGTTGCAATCAGATTAATCCTTTACGTCCTCGTTGCCATCTGGGGCAGATGATGGCTGGAATGGCCTGTTATCCAAAATAACAGCTAAGGGGAGAAATACCAACAGACGTAACAGTCGCAAGATTGACCTAAACCCTGGGATGCGAACTGAGAGCACTGGCAAGTCAGCAGAATGTCTGTGAATTTCCCAGATTTCTATTTTATGTGGGACACACAGATCAGACACGAGGATCACAGCAGAGGTATTAGCGACATCCTGTAGTTACTGAACATTAAATGTTGCAGTGGTTTCTGCATGACTTGCAGAGCTCCTCAGATGCGTGTGTGTTTGGTAGAGGCAGGGGGAGTCATTATTTTTATCTGTGATCAGCATTACTACATTTTACAGTGTAGTTGTTGAGATTATTCATCTGATAATTAGTTTGGGTTTGCAGATTACATTTGGAAAGGGCATTTTTCACCTTACATTTATAGGAAGTTTTAATATTACATTTCATTGGGCAATTGTACAAAACATAAAGGTCTGTGTACTACTATACGCAGTGAATGCTGCAGAGGTGTACAGGCTGGGTTAGAATAACAGGGTAAAGCAGTTAAGCAAGTGATAGCCTTTAAATACTCCTGAATTTATATGAGAGTTTTGAGGTAAGCAGCAGTATGCTGTCTCTAAGTTGTGCATGCTGCTTCAGTATTTTCCTGGTAAGGAAAATAAAAAACAGAAGAGAAAACAAGGTGCTGTGCACTTTACCCTGGCTTCTCTCAGTACTTCTCACACTCCTATAAAGAGTTGGAGGATTTAGTGCTAGGAGCAGTACGTTGTGCAAGTGGAAGACTGTTTTGGAAGAGAAATGGATAGCTTGTCACAGAAATGGATTGTTTTTCATGAATACAAATATGAATATACAATTAAAAAATTGTTTGTATTTCTTTCTCTAGAGGTACCGGTCTGGCTTGTGCTGGAGGGGGCTGAAACAGAAGATGGGCCTGAACTTGGCAGAGCAACTCAGTTCAGGTAAATGAACCCACAGAAGTCCATTTGCTTGGTACAACCTCAGTGGAAACAATTAATTTCTTACAGCAATTACATAATTACTTCAGGTGGCTTTAAAAAATTCATGCTTTGTCAGCTTGATTCTTACCTTTGAACACTGCTCATGGACAGGACAAGAAGGACATAGGACAGAGCCTACCAGCAGTTTTAGTTTACTGTTACTAGGGGTTATTACGTGCTCAATTAAAAATTGTAACACAGTGCAGTTCCCTGTGCTGCAATCAAAGGTATTTATAGAAACATCATCATCCAGCTTTGCCTTAGACCCTTATCCACGTGATTATAACCTACAGCATGTAATTACAGCTTTCTGAAGAAACAGTAATCCCTCCTTAACTTTCATGAAAAAAGAGTCAACACATATTTCCATCGATCAGGTACACTCACACCAAATTGTGGTGGCTCTTTAAATTACAGCCTCCTAATTTTTACATACATGTATATACATTTATTTTAACCTCACTCTACAGATTTTGAGGCTCAGCAGGCACCATCTGTCAGTATTTTCCTAGAAAGCAGTCTTACAATGGAACAGAGTGTGAACAGCACTGATCATTCTGCAGTTACTTTGACTAGCAGTGGTAAGCAGGCGCACTCTCCGTGTTGATTAGGCACACTTATGATGAGGCTTTCTGCTGGCTGACTTGGTGCTTCAATCCTAGCTCCACTCTAAATGCCCCAGTGCCCATGGCATACAGTTGGTGACTGCACTACTTCCGTTACCACGCAATTTTTAGTACTTTCGAAGATCTCTTAAGTAATGAGAAGACACTGCACATGCAAATGATTTTTTATACCACTACAAACCATGAAGCCTAAGAAACGGAGCACAGAAAGATCTGATTGTGCATATTAATCATCTCAGAATGTAAAAATAAGCGAAGTGTGCAGAAACAAACAGTACTCTTAGTTATGCAAGATTTTCATCATGAAAATCTTTAAAAATCTGTAATGCTGTTTTCTGAAACAATTTACTTCTACTTATATCAGTTTACTATTTATTGACAAAGCAATTACAAAATCTATATTTACTGTTTACTTTTTTCCTATCTTGAAATAGATTCTTCAGAAGATATATTTGAATACATTTTATGTCTTAAAGTCACTGACATTCCATTTGTAACAGTACATAAATAAGCACAATATCCCTTCTCCATATGTAGTGTTAATGAAAAGGAAACATGCATGAAAAGAGGCTTCTTGGTGTCCAGAAATACAAACACAAAACCAAATCCCTGCCCACCACTCCAACTGCACTTCTGCCGTTAGTTTTTGCAACTCAACTGGAAACAATAGTTGACATCCATTCAGGAAAGAAAGGAAACCCAACAGATTCTTACACAATTTTAGGTTGAAATCAAATCCAAAAATGTCTCATAATTTTGCCTTTCCCATTTCTGCATTATTTTTTTCTCATTCAAATTCACAACTTCATTGGTACATTCAGAGCAAAGAATTCAATTTATGTTAAAACAGCATGGTTGTTTTTTCTTCTGAGTTAATAGTGCAAAAATTTCCCCCAAGATTTTCAGGTTTCCTTTGAAAAGAAGAGCTTCTGATCTATGACTTATTTCATTTTACACCTTAAGAAATTATGGAAGTTAAAAAAAAAAAAAAGATAATGTTATGAATGTGCTGAAATCAGTCTTGTAACACCATCTCTTACACACCACTGAAATACACCTCCAGAGGATTATTACATGGCAACTTGAGACACTGTCAAGGATCCACACACCAATAGCTGCTCTCTTGAGTGATGCATTCTGAATCTGCAGAAGGAAAAGTAATGGGGGAAAGTATTTGTGTTAACAGCCCTTTAGATAGAGACATTCTTAGGAAAAAAAAACCCACACAACCCAATACAGAATAGAGAGAAACAGAAATAGTTGCTCCTGTAACACTGTCAGAAACATATCACGTTCATTATGCAGTATGGATACGTAATAAGGCATTGAATAGAACAAGGTAAAAATAGATACATTATTTGAAATATAAATGGTTGCATCTGGCTGAAAAATAATGTAATAATAAATTGTTTATATTAAGTTTAATAAAGGAAAACAACCACAAACCACACAATACAAATAGTATAGATGCTACTGAAAAGAAAACCAGAGCTTTATCCTAAGTTCATGCATATGTGAGTTACAGGTTTCTGTTGTACCCACCCAAAATTGCTAAAAGTCAAGATGAGAATCAGGCCCAAAACACAATTCTGGGGGAGAAAAAACATATATCTGTGTTTATAATATTTAGCAATAACATTTACAGCCCTGTTATCTGCTAACTATGCAAAAACAAACACTTGGTCCAGGTGGAGTGTGCCACATGTTTATATGTAAACAAATGGCTTAATCATGCCTTAGGGCACTGCAGTGTTATAGCACACAAGGCTCCACTGATAGCCTTGGCTTTAGAGAAACCAGCCACTGCAGGAGAAAGGTAATTTGTATAAACCACCTGTAGGGAATGGAAGCTGAAGTTCATATATAGAAACAAACTTTTGACTAGGCCTAGATCTGACCGGAGCGAACAAGCAAAGCAGAGACCTGAGCTTGCCCAAATCAGCTATTATCTGCTTCAGCAGAACTGCACAAACTGCAAACAGCACGTCAGTGCAGAACAACACTTGCTCCTTCAGGGGTCCTGCTGTTTTTATTGCAGTTAGGGTGGGAGAAGGTGCAATGTTTCTCATACTTCTCTGAAAAGCCGTTTCATGTCATTTATTAAGTATGCAATGTAACCTATACAACGCAGAGCATCCTCAATCTGCAATTTAAAATACAATAAGTAAAACTTCCAGTTACTTCTTCCAGACACAGCTGGTGAGTTTGTTGATCCAGCTTAAAGGTACAATGTTTCTCATACTTTTCTGGAACTCTATGTATTGTACTGCAATGCAAGTAAAAAAAAACACTTGTTAACAAATAGTAAGCTGAAAGTAGTTTGTTTTTGCTAATATGCCATTCAATTTAGGTATGACAGAAACAGGTCTGCCTATCTGCAAGTGTTTGAGTTCTGCATGGGCATGGTGAAGGAAGACAATCATTTTAAAAAGTAAATAAATCAGTATTTCAGGAAAAATACAGCCAGAGTGAAGTGTTTAGACCCAAACAACAGATGGTGATGCTGCTGCAGGGCAGGCATAACAAGAAAAGTGACCAGTTGATGACTTCCTCCTGATCCTTCACAATTCTGTGATTTAAACCCATTTCTGTGAGGGCTGCTCTGAAAGTAATGCCTCCTATTTTATTATGTTGGCCCATGATGTCAGGAGTGGATGTTGTTGTGATGGTGGTATAATCTGAGCCTTCCCACCCATATTCCATTACGTTGTGTTGCTGTGTGACAGCAGACAGCAGAGAGGCAGTCTGATGCAATGGCTCTGACATGAAAGTGTGTATGAAGCACAGGGGTGGAACTGAATGGGACCCATTGACATTCCCTGACGCTTGCTGAATGTTTATGGAGACCAGACAGTCTTGGGAAACTCAGATCTGGTTTTGGCCTTCTTCAGCTTGTCAGCATGTTTCAAAAATAATGCTTCTATTGTTTGTGAGCTTGAATAAGTTAAAGAAATCATGAGCAGTGTGCCAAGAATATGTTTATCTGTCAAAAGTCAAAGAAAATTAAGTAGATCCCTTTCTTTTAGCACATGCAAATCACTGTTCATCATATTTACTGCTTCCTTTACAGAAATATATCCCTAGTCCATCAGCAAGCAAAAGGCCGTAAGTAGTGCTATAAATTTCTTGCTTTTTCACATGAAGTTTGCGTTAGAAGAAAGCTGCTGTGCATTTTTATTCCTAACCTATTTTCAAACACAAATCTTTCTCAATGGAAGCTTTAGCCACTTTTTTGATGTTACAAGTTCAGTGAGACTGTATTTCCTGAATGCAAGTTATTGTGCTTAGTTAGCTGTAACTGATGAACAAGATGAGGCAAGAAGACTAGTAGCACCACTGCAGTAGAATGAGCTGTGGAAGAACCATCTTGCATGTGACTGAAAAGTAAGTTCTAACACTCACTACGTGTGAATTGAAGAAGGGTTAAAAGTGGCTTAGTAAAGCCCAATATAAATATATTACTGGGGAGGTTTTCTTGCTGCATCAATGATTTAACTTACTTTCTGTGTTTGCCAGAACTAAACTGTGTTACTGAATTATTGCTGTATTACTGAAGAAGCAGGTTAACATATAAATGTGAAGGCTATAAAGCATGCCTGCCGGCATTGTAACATCAGCACTCAGCTGTTTAATAGACAGAGTCTGACAAAAAAAATATACCCACAGCTCTTCTACTGCTTCATGTACAGTATTTAAAAACTGGAAGGAAGACACTTGAGGCAGTCTGAACTTTCATACTTCCATGGGTCAGAGTTGCTTGTTTATCATTTGGTTTATGCCAAAAAAGTTAGCCAGTATATTATCTGCCCTTCAGATGAGAGAGATGAAATAGAGGGTATCATATAATGTACTGCAACTATTAAACCCCCCACATTTTTGCTACAGAAATGCAGTAAGCATCTAAAGCACTAGCTTACAAGAGGGAGTCCAGGCCAACAACCCTTACCTTTTTGCATTATCAGTAAAACCAGAACTATATTGAAGATGTAGCTCTAGTATCTACTCCCAGGACAATGTAGTTCACCTCCCTATATGCATTTAAGAGTACTGCACTAATCTAACTGCTTTTCACGGAATCACAGAATGTCTTGGATTTGAAGGGACCCTAAAGATCATATGGTTCTTACACCCCTGCCATGGGCTGGTTGCATCCCACCAGATTAGGCTGCCCAGGGCCCCATCCAGCCTGGCCCTGAGCACCTGTAGGGATAGGGCATCCACAACCTCTCCGGGCAGCATGTGCCACAGCCTCAGCACTAGGAGTAAAAGCTCAGTCCTGTTTTCCATCCCTGCACGTTTTCTGACGCCATGCTGCCTTACACCAGAACACAGCAGGAGTATGCATTCTGGAGCAGAACAGAAGGATCAGCAGGAAAGGAAAAACTCTGGTTAAACTGAATAAAAAGCAAATTAGGTTGTACTATGATGAAACATTAAATTAATAAAACTCAATGCAATTCATTCTAGGCTACAAAGGAAAATAGCTGAAGCACTGCAAAGGTTGGAAAGTACACAATTCCTCCTTTTGAAGAGAGAAGAAAAAGAAGAATCTTTCATATATCAGATAAGCTTAATTCCAAGAAAAATCCTTTGACCATGGCTAGCAAACAGGTATATTTCAAGTGCTAAGAAACTAAGTGAGAGTAACAGCCAGCCTGAGTTTGTCAGGAGTAAGACACAGCAAACCAGTGTGCCTGCCTTCATTCTGACAGAGCTGGGCTGCACGAAGGCTGCGAGCAACAACGCACCACAGCACATGGCCTTCGGGCAGAAATGCAGGTAGACAGCTAAGGACCTGAAACACCATGCCAATCTTCAGCCACTGTTCTGCACAGAACAAAACACAACAACCACACAAAATACCCCAGGAGTATCAACAGCAAAAACTGCAACGATCTACTGTAGATTTCTAGCAAGACTGCGGTATCTCAGTCACTGTAATTCCCAGGGAAGGTCAGACGAAGAGCTGTTCGCAGGGACACAGGTGCGGGCGGTCCTGCCCTGGGAGCTGCAGGTTTCCGAAGTACCGAGGCCGGCCCTGCAGCCGCAGCACCCCGTGCTCACTCCCGGCAGCGCGGAGCTGCCATCTGCCCTCAGCGCTCCACCGCCATTCCCGCCAATGTCTGCCCGCGCGCTCCCTCCTCGCGCCCGTCTCCCCTCAGCCCCGTGCCGCCCCCGGTCAGAGCTCCTTGTGAAGCCCTTCAACCAGCATTGAGCGTACGGGTTTTGCACATAGTGCCTCAAACGTGTGTGGCTATGTAATGTGGAGTGACGTTTCCTGCAGCCGCCGTCCCACAGAACCGGGTTCTGCAGAGCCTGTCCTCCCAAAGGTAAAGAACGGGGCTGAAAAGGTGGGTTTCTGCCTCCACCAGGTCCTGTCAGCACCGTACCTGCACCGTGCGCTTCGGGTTGTGGACATGCACTGTTTTAACATTAACATTCTGCCTACAGATTAATGAAACAAACTGTTGCCACTTTGCTTTTATACAGCAAGTGGGAGCAGGGAGCTGAAAAGGGCTTGAATTGTGCTTTGCAGTGCAGCTGCTGCTGCTGAGCTCTTCTTAAAATTGCATCACAGTACTTCTTAGAGCTCCTGGTTTGAGTTTAGACTAAAGGTCTTTTGAAGGCTTCACAGGCTGCAGAAACACTTATAAAGCTGAGGAACCAGAAAGAACCCTTGTTGCGTTGTGGGGAAGCTCATTGCTCTCAGTTTGCACAAGCCAGGCATTCTGAAAACATGGTGTTGGAAATCGGATTGCCCTGAAGGAGTGTGAAGCATGGTAGGTATTAGCAAGGAATGCCAGCTGCCCTGGGAAATGACACATGTTTTGCAATAATTTCACTTACAGCACTGTGGATGCTGTGGCCTAAAGAGCTGCATATTGGGTTGTGGCAATGGTAGGAGTGGAAAATAGAGTCCTATGGTTCGTAATACGGGGAAAAGAAACCTTATTGCTCTCTATTGGTTTGCCTGTTTCAACATTAATGGCTAGCATGCTAGTAAGAGTCATCTCACCTATGGGATTAGATCTTACTGTACTTCCTAGAAAGGTATAAAGCTTAGTACAGCACTAACATTTCTTATTTTGATGTGAGATACTGAATTGACATGGGTTCATACTGAACTGACACACTTTGAAATGCTATTGAAATATAAAGGGATTTTCAAGATAGGAAAGATCACATGAGTACCTATGGAAGGGCAGTGCTGAAAACCATTTTCTACTCTGCCAAGGTGCAGGAAGTACTGTTGTGTTCCTCTGTCTCTTTAACTGAGCTGAGCTATGATATCTAACACAAATGAAGTAGTTCAGCCTTTCAGGCTGCTTACTTGTTGCTAGGGCCGGTCTGTGGCTCTGGAAGGATGATCTTCTGGATTAAAAAAAATTAAAGGGGGGGGGGGGGGGGGGG